>JAODKN010000041.1:19298432-19311711 GCA_026774425.1 Petrocephalus zakoni | reverse complement strand
TTCTCCCCAAGCGAGCTTGATGGGCCGAATGGCCTCCTCTCGTTTGTATATTTCTTATGTTCTTATGTTCTTATATACTCCCAGGCTAAATATTAGTCAAACTCCATGCCTGACCCTAAGCACACCTCAGTGTTATGTAGCAATACAATCTTTTGAACAAGAAATTGAGTGTTGTGGCAGATGACCTAGCCACCATATTGCCCTGACCTAACCCTGTTGAGCTGGTTTGGGATGACTTGGATTGGAAAGGTAAGCTCCAGTAGGCAAAGGAGTGCTCACGTTCTGCCATTTTTAGTCAGATTTGAAAGCAGTGTGTCTAATTTAATCGGTTAGGCTACCATGGAGCTTTTTAACCACAGATGTTAATAGCCTTTTGGCTGTAGATGCCTTTGCTCATAATATTGGAGGTTTTTCATATAACGGTCCACAGCACACTGCACTACCATGTAGGATGTGATTTTCTGATTTGCCTTCCTGTTTTATTAAGAGACCTTTAAGGGTGAGCAATTCTCACCAGCAGCAGGACCACGTACAAACCTTACTTCTGTGAAAAAAAAAATTATGGAGAAGGGGCCGGCTCATGTGGCAGTACCTAGTAAGTATGTTAGAAAGACGGGAGCAGTAGCCTGGCTGTTGTGGCAGAAGAATTGAAATAATTAATACTTTTTATTGATCCCTCTGCGGAAATTTCACCTCCCCCAATCTTGCTCTCCTTGGCCCTCATTTATCAAAACGAGCGTAGACTCGGGTGCAAAAATCGCCATACGACGAGTTCCACAAGTGATTTATGAAACAGGGTATACCTGGCCAATTCCGGCATACGCACATTCCTGCGTTGATGAATCCAGTGGCTGGAAACAAGTGCGCCGCTGTTACGCTCAGCCCCGCCCTTCGTGTTTTTTCCCCTGTTTTGCCCTCTGGCGGATCTTGATTTGCCGCACCTCACCCTCGTTGTGTTTGCCCAGTGTAATTTGCTCCCGTTGTCTATCCTGTTTACCCTGAATAAATGCCCTTTGAAAGGGCTCAACCCCACAGCTGCTACCATGGGTCGTTCCTCCCGCCGAAAGCGTGACAGACGCACCTCTATTTATTCATGGTTTACCATGGCCGTACCCACAGAATTTGCGACATGGAGGAACGAAAGCCGGCAAAAGAGAAAAATATCATTCAACTGGAAATCAATGTCATTACAACTGAGGTGGAGTTTGACTGCTGTGCGCAAGCATGCACGGGGCACCGTAGTGTCACATCTATTACACTATCCGTACGTGCTGGTTGTCAGGATCTTGTGGTGCTTAATATTCTGAGCAAATTGTCAGCAATTAAAGATGGTAAAAAAAATCAATACATGGTAACATTGTTTTAAGTAAAACGGCCATCTTCCTGAGAAATCCTGAGCTCCAGCACAGATTTTTATTATTATATTGTGCTGAGCTCCAGCACAGTATTTGATATTTCAGAAGCTTAAATTTTAATGTAGTTTTCTCCGTCCTGTGGTTTTTCTGTTTAACCTTCCCATAATATTGAGGATACTCCAATCAAGGCCATAGCAAGGAATTTTCAAATACTGAGGTCAGTAATGGCCAACCAGTGGAGTTTATGCAGAGATAATTATAATTTTCATCAAGTTTCATGAACAAAACTTTATGAAAAAATACCAAAGACATGACCTCTGTGTCCTCATTGGTAATCTAAACCGATCCATCTTTATTTGTAATACACCTTATACAACCACACTAGGTCAAAGTGCTGTACAGAGGAATGAAAGCCATAACAGCTCTTACCAGGCACAAAATACACATGATATACAAATGAAGTAAATAACAGTCATAAGACGAATAAGACAACAGCCATAAGAATAAAATAAAATAAAACGAGTGATAACATAAAATATGATAAAATAATGGTAGTCACAGGCATGACTGCAATAACATAACTTTGCCTATGGAAGATTTATAATTACTGCAGTTTGTAATCTTACAATTACATGAATAAATAAAGAAAATGCATTAATCAAATATAAGCCGCAATAAACATTTCACCTTAAATCTTGATAATTATCTGCTTAACATCATTTTAGCGCAGCTCTGATGTAATAACTCTCCGACACAGTTTGATCTTTGCTGCAGCGAGAGTCCACACTGACAGAAATTTGTGTACACCACCTGAGAGCTGGCGTGGAATTTGAGCGTATCCTACACTCACATCCAAATTTATAAATCCTGAAATTTGCGTTGAAATGACAGTACACCCATTTAATGCTGTACGCTCGCTTGATAAGTGCCCATGGGAGCAAGATTAGCTGTGAAGGGCAGCCATCTCATGCATCACCCAGGGAGCTGCAAGTACAGTAAGTGTGTTCTGTCTAGTAAGCATGTTCTGTGTGAATTTTGACAAAGGGGGTTGAGTAAGGGGTTTAAGAACGGTCTATTTTTGTAATTCAAGAGTGCTAGTAACTACTCATGCGTTATGGTTCACATAGGCTAGGACTAGGCTAATGATTTGTAGTGCTTAATAAGTTTCAGTAAGGGCTTAACCAAATGAGGAATAAGGTGAATATCACTCTAAATATAATAAATGGCTGCAGTTTAATGGAGAAGTGGGTCTTTTTATTCAGATATATTTTTCATAAGATAATTATTCTTCATAATTTGAGAAGATGGCTGTTCAAGGCATTGCTCAAACCTTTTAATGAAAACACGGCGTACTAAATAAAATGCTTAATTGAATTTGATGGGCTATTTTTTTTACTTCTGTAGTTTGAAAGTCTCAACTTCGCCTCAGCCACCATCTATTAGTTTCTGTCAAAGCTCAAATGCCAGCTGACCTCTTTCCTTCCAGTTACATACAAGCTGTGTTTCACATGGCCCTAACTCATTTCTCATGGATCTTGTTGCTACTGCATTGGAATTCAACACAGTTTTGTTATCTGCCAGAAAAGGGTAGTATCTAAAGATGGATCTGCCTGGCTGATTCACAGTGAAACAGTAATGTCCTGTAAATTAAAGATGGAGAATGAAAGTGCTTAGGTACTTTTAGTCAGTAGACATAAAGAGATGCATGACACACTGCAGACACACTGACAGCCTGAAATGGCAGCTGGATTGAAGTTCCATGGCTTTTGTACTTCAAATGGACTATTAATTAAATAATTACCCTGATGCAATTTAAAGGACATACTAATTTTGGCAAACACTGTTATTTAGCTGAATTACATTGTACTTTTTTTTAGCCGAGTTATGGAGTTAAAAACAGATTGGGCATAGTAAACTACTAGAAATGAAGGGAAACCCATAAGAATCTTGAAGGAATACATGTTGAAGGAATACAGTACATGTTACTTATATGTGTGGAGCCTATTCCAGGCATGATACAAGGCTGGCGTATATGTGCCAGTCCATCACATGGCGACCACATTTACCCCAAGTACATATTTTTCGACTGTGGAAGGAAAACTTTCACATCTCAGGGACAACATGAAAAACTCCACACACACACTTAACCAGCAAGATTCAAACTCCCAGCAAATGAGTTGTGAAGTAACTGTCTTGCACCACTGAGACTGAAGATCCTTTAATATCACTAGATGGTGCAGATACAGTGCACTACAAAGTGATTTGGAGGAAATAAATGTTCGGGAAATGTTTTAAAATCAATGTACGGTACTGTGCAAAAGTCTTAGGCTGTCAAAGGAGATGTTTAAAGCTGTTAATCTTGGTAGTAAGTGTATATTTGCTCAAAACAAAACCCCGATTTTTTTGCATATGCAAATTAAGAGTAGCACAACAAAAAACTAACAGGAATATCTTCTATTATCCCATAAGTCACTGATATCTTGCTTGATGGCTAGATGAACACCGCTTCAGATCCCAAACCTCGCCTTCGGGGCACCTCTGCCATTCCATGTGTTCATTAAATTTCACCACCAGTTCACTTCATTAATTAAGGTAATTAGTTAATAACTCAATGAGGTACTGATTGCCCTAAATACCAGTGTGCTAGTGGTCAAGTAAAAAAATGCATGAGTATATTGGATGGTTGCTGAAAATACTGAGGTGACTTTAATGAGAAGCTTTGAAATGATTAAGCTGACAGACCTTGGCAGAAAAAAAATATAATAGTTTTACACCAATATGACGGTATTTTAAAAATCATTTTCTTTGACTGCCTGAGATTTTGGCACAGTACTGTATATGTTTTTTCAAGCAATAAATAAGTAAATATTAAATTACTCTTGCATTAAACACAAACCACTTATTGTAGAATGCAAAGTCCACATTTATTATTGTGAAATACAGTCTTTAAAAAAATTTTGTTAACATCAAGAATAAAATCAAGGAATATTTTGAGAATTTAATAGATCTATGGAAAACAGTGTATAGCTTTCTAAATTTATAGTAAAATCCATCTATCATTTAAAGATAATTTAAACCATTTAAACCCTAAATCATTTTTTTTCGCCTAATACAGCACTATATCTGGGAGTGAAAGTATATCATGGATCATATCTGAGGGGTCAGTTAAAACAGAGAAGAATGTACACAACGTGTCCAAAGGACCTCACAAAAATTGTAAATGCTAAAAAAAACGATGAATAGTTTTAGTAGAATTGAATAGTTCTAGCCCATGGCCAGACCTCACTACTTCACACTTCATTTTATAAAAATCTATGAATGTAATCAAAAGAGTAAAAATGACAAAAGTCTTGATTTTGTTTGGTAACTTATGGTCTTTGTCCTTTCTTGGATAGTCTCATTGACATTGTACTGGATAAGTGCTTCTGGGTAGTTTGGGGTGGTTGTACACAAAAATTGGGAAAATGGCATTTCATATTTACTTGCAATAGAGGAACTCATAGGATACTACTCATAGGATACTGAGTAGTAAATAATGCTGATTAATAATAAATAAATCTCATAAGTGACCCATCCTGGCTGTACTCCAGTCTTGTGTCCTGAAATCTGAAATTGATAAACCAGAAATACACTTATACAGGGCCGTACAGGGTTGGAGGGTTGGAATTCCTTTGGGCACTTTGTATTTCACTCCCAGTCCAGAAACATTGATTTGGAAGACTGCTGTCTCTAAATTGCCCACAATTTGTGAGTGTGTGGGCCCTTTGGACTTTTAAATCACATCCATATAAATTAACATAGTCATAAACACAGAGTTCATAAACATAGTTGATTTAACCGGGGTGCAATTGCATCCTCTATTGGTCAGATGAAAATGCCATTTTAACACAATAATAGCAAATTAGTTTGTAAAATCATGTTTGAAAATGTGGCTTGTGGTAGTCATACGAATGTGTAATAATAATTTATGGTAAATATTCTTACATTTTTTTTTCTACAGTTGTTCACGTGTAGCTCAGTTTGGCATAGCCTGTAGTGAATGATCCTCTGGGAGCCGAGTCACCTATGACTATGACTAGCTGGAAAAGTACACCGTAGTGTAATTGTAAGAACACTGCAACAGCTGGTGACTACCAGCAAAACACATTAGTAAAGGTCTTAAAGATTCAGGAAAAAAGGAGATTTCAGATTCTCATAATGTAGTGTATTCTAGAAGGAGTACTATGGGCTGGAAAGAAGAAAGACAGAAAAACTAAAAATCTAAGGGAAATCAGACAAATACCTTGTCAAAATACAAAATCTTAATTTATTTAATACTTTCTAAAAGTTGACTAGAATAAAAACATGATATTCCTTGTGAAAATCCAGTGCTGATAAATTGTACTTTTCTGTTTTTCTTTTTTGTGCAATATTTGCTGAGTGCCACACTGCGGCTTATATTCAGTAATGGCAGTAAGCTAAATCTGTGGTTTAGGTATGTACTTGGGTATATCACACAAAGACAATGTCCTGAAGGAACACCGTGTCGCGCATGACTCTTACAAACAGAATCAGGACCATAGCTACTAATGGTGGTTAAAGACGATGATTACCATCTGGTCATGTAACAAGGTCTTTGTATGAAACATTGAAATGAAAAATTTTGGATAGGGGAGAGTAGAATACCCATGGAAGACCCACGCGATAGTATTATTTCATGTTATTATTAAGCAATACACAATATTGATGGTCAGTAGTTCAAGAAGTCATGTAAAATCATTTAACGTTACTATTACGTGAAGACATGCATATGCTGCCACCTGGCGTCTGAAATGAGTAACTGACTCAATTTCCCATGTGTTGTGGTAATGCTTTGTGGGATTGCAGCTAAACTATCTTCAAATTCAGGACAGCTGCTTATCACAATAATGACTGATACTATTCTTATACATACATACATACATACATACATACATACATAGTTTGGGGTCACTTCCTTGTTTCCAAGAAATAAAAAAGAAATTTCCATTACTTTCATCAGATTAATGTACATTAATCTGGCTAAATACATTAATTTCCATTAATTAATACAGTTAATCATAAGTATAGTATGTACTGTAAACTGTTAATGTTGTAAATAATTTTATGTGATATCTAGACTGGTGTACAGAGGCCCATTACCAGCATCCATCAGTCCATTGTTCCAGTAGCATGTTGGGTAGGGTGTTTCACAAGTATATTCACAAGATTTTTTTTTCTTCATTCAGTTTCGAATACCCTCTATTTTGATGAGGTTGGTGTTGGTAAACATTCCTGCAAATTTCTGGATTAAAAGATTTATGCTAAGTGATGCCCCAAGACACTTGAATTTAATAATAAAAAAAGTACTTTCACATACTATTGCACCATTTCTAGCAGTAGCAGTTGCTAAGGTCGAGGGTGCAAGTTTATGTTCCACACAATCATCAGAAGAATCAACATGCTGACAGTTGTCATCACTTGAAACTAAAATTATGACTGATGTGTCCTTCACCAACTTTGTTTACACCTTTCTTCTTCCTGTAATCACTTCTGTTTTCTCTGCTGACATATTCTGGATTGTACATCTTCACCTATCACCATCTTCCTTTCGTTTCGCTGATCTTGCAGAAATTGCCAGTCCTCTGGAATTTTTATCATTTGGTCAGAGTCAGCATTGTCCAATGTCAAAGAGTTTTCTAAATAAACCACAAAATTCATTTTCTAATTCCATTTGCCAGTATGTACGTCATGACAATATGTCAATGTTTCTCATACAGAGCTTTCAGTTTAGCGTCTGCATTGGGTTTGTGTGTTGTTAGAATGCAGTCCACAGTCCCAGCACTTCATCAGTAGATTCTTTATTTTCAAATCATAATACAATCTCTGCAAAACCTGGCCATTTGTTGCTAGCTTGTATCTGCATATTTTAGTATTAAGCACTGGCAGCTGCTGGCCAACTAGCCACACATGTTTCATCTTGTTTTAATTGTGCTCATTGTCATTACAAAATGTAGAAAATTATTCACTCATATTAGTATCAGAAAATACTGTGTAATGTGAGCACTAAAAGTATTATTTGATATTTATTTTGAAATCAGCTAAAATAAATATCAAAATGGCAGACAACATTAGAGTATCTTGGAAACAGCAAGTAAGTAATAAAAATTGATAACTGAACCTCTTAGTTATGGAAGGCCAAGCAGTACTAGCATAGACAGAACAATTTATTGCAATTGCTTGCAATATGTTAAAGATTACGGCTGTTAAAGCATCACTTAATGTAATTAAAATCGTGAAATTTTGTAGGCTGTCTCTCCTCATCAAACCTCATAGTTTAAAAACCTATGCGTAATGATTTGAAACAAAAACTATTTTTGAAACGCCTTAATGTTGGGTTTGCTAATGCAAGTTTGTCATTTGAAACTCATTTGAAATCCCCTTTGAAATGATGTTAGCTGACCACTGTTGTGCCGGTTAAAGAAGCAGTTGAGTATTAGTTGAATGTCTGGAGCATCAGCAATTGTGGGTTCAATTGAAGACTCAAAATGGCCCGAAGAACTTTTATCAGTCAACCTTTCACATAAGCTGTATGGAAGATGTATAACAGTTTTTTACAATCACTTTTGCACTAATAACAGAACCTTCATGCCATTTTTCAAAACTTTAGACACATAAATCACAACCAATGATCAAAATGCACATTTTTCAAAACACTTAACTCTTATTTTCAAATGCTTGGATACAATACATATAAGCCAAAGATAATTTGTTCATTGAACTAAAATCACTGGTTCAAAATGACACAACTTAACATCAAAGTATTACTATTTCAAAATGCAAATCACACATCATATCTGAGTTTGGTGTGTATTATTTTCATTATAAAGATCCAACTATCAATTGATACAACTGCTTAAAATGATAAGCAACTGTTGCATTACTCTTGAACCATAGCTTTTATGAAAATTTATTAATAGTCTATGTTTAGATTATGACAGTTTCAGGAAGGATCATTTGATACCAATTAGCATAGAATATGACCCCAGGTGGACTACATTATCTATGAATGTCATATTTCATTCTTTACCAGATATAGTGTCTATGGTCCCATGTACCACTTTTACAACATATTTTCATACTCAACATTACTGTATGCAAGATGTCACTTTTTTACATAATTGCTTTTGTGGTTTTAACGAGTTAATGGCCACTCATTACTGCTGATTGATTTCACATATTTGTATGTATATACCTGTATAAGTAAGATGAGTGGTATCCCACTCTAGTAGCCTACTCAACAAAATGAGGACATGGAGCCAGAAGTGGAAGGTGAAAGGCTAGGAATACATAGTAGTCAAAGGAATAGAAGGGGACAAGCACCCCTTTTGAGAGGTGGCCGTGGGCCTCGTCATAGAGGAGGGTTAAGGCCTCACCAGAGAGTTGGCCGTGGGCCTCGTTTGAGAGGTGTGAGTGAACGTGGTAGAGGACAAGACCATAGACCTAGACACTGGCAGCAGCAGCAAAGGGTGTCGAATGAAATCAGGGCTATGGTTGTAAACTGTCATAAATCATGGCTTGACAATGACAGCAGCAGCTACAGTGTTTCAACAAAACCTCAGAAGATCTTCTGTGGCTTCCATTATCAGAACTTTCCGCAATGAAAACCGTCTTCAGAATCTACTCAAATTTAAGATACTTCAAACTGTTCCAGTGAATTAGTGTATACAGCATGGCAGTGTGTACCAAAGAGTGTGATGTGATTTCTTTTTTTTTTTTTAAATTTGTTCTTACTATGACTTCCACCCTGCAGAATAGAGATTAGGCCAAATAGAGGAGGCAGAAGCAAAATTCTGACTGACCAACAAGAGCAGGCTGTGGTCAATATGGTTTGGGTCAGAAATGATATTCGCCTTAGAGAGATCCAGCAGCACATCTTGGACAATGATGACAATTGTTTTTGTATTTTAGAGGGTGATGGAGCTTGACGCTGATTTTGGGTGAGGCAGGCTTCAACCTAGCTAAGACAAGGAGGAGAGGTTTTTAATTGGAATTTTTTTGGCCAGCGGACAACCGTTGAAGTTCCTGGACAACGTGGAGCCAATATAACCATGTGTGCAGCTATATCAGAAGATGGAGTGGTTGGACGCAGACCTTGTGTTGGGTCATATAATGCAGCTCTCATCATAGCCTTCCTTGATGAGCTAAATCGGGTCTGTAGAGTTTCTCACCCTGGATTTACCTCCATACTCCCCTTTCCTTAACCCAATTGAGGAGTTATTCTCCACATGGAGGTGGAAGGTCTATGATAGGCACCCTCACGAACAAGTCACTCTTCTCCAGGCCATGGATGATGCATGCAATGACATCACAGCAGATCAGTGTCAGGCCTGGATTCGCCATGCCAGAAGATTCTTTCCCAGATGTTTGGCGAAAGAAAACATCCATTTTGATGTAGATGAGAACCTGTGGCCAAATCCACAAGACCGGGTTGATGGAAACATAGATCCATAGTGCAGTGAAGAACACTTCCGTTTACAGTATACTGTATTGTTTTTTGTTGTTTTTGGTTTTTTAAGTAATCTACAAATCTTATGTTGTGATTTGATTTGATCAGTAAATTCCACATTACAGGCTTTCAATGATGCCACTGTGTCTGTACTACTCTCTCTAGTCCCCAATAAAATAATGAAACCTGACACATATTTTGTACACCTATATTTAATGATCGTACTAACAAATACACAATGAAGCTATGGGTATCTTGTGTAAGGGTGATCGAAAGTAATGTTCCTATGATATTTCATAATAAATATGATTTTTAGAAACAATGCTTCTGCAAAAGCAAGGCTTCTCTAAAGATATGAATGCAATATGCAGTTTTGAACACTGGACAGCCTGTGCTAAAAATAATGACGCAGAATTTTGAAAAATGACATGAAGGTTCTGTTATTAGTGCAAAAGTGATTGTAAAAAACTGTAATCCCAACATGATGGGCGACGACGGGATACTACTACCATCCACAAACGCAAATGCTTTAAGCACTTTAGAACACTAGGCCTATTCAGTAAGCCCAAGTTGAATCTTTAGCAGTTTTGTTACTCTGAATGCATCAACGGAATGATGATGATGTACCAAGTTTTAGTTTTGTGTGTTGTACAGACTCATTTTTAGAGTTAAGTTGACTTAACTTTAAATCGCGACGTGCTACAATAAATCTGGCTTCAGATTTGGTATCAGCACACTCCATTTAGCGTAAGACACGTGGATTTTGCTGAGTAGCAGAATTTCTGTATTTGTTTTGTTGGCCTGTGTTATCTATCCAACCACCCATTCACCCATCCATCCATGCATGCATCCATGTTTCTCCTGGTGAAGGTCACATTAGGCCTGATCATTGACCTATGTATACAACAGCTGAGCATAAGCATTCCTCTAGTTTCAGGAAGTATTCACTAGGCACCCTAAGTGTCCTTCGTACCTGTGCTGCAGTGATTTCTACAGTAACTGATGAGTGAATGACACTGGGTGTGTCAGCCTCTCTGATGAAATCCGAAACAGGCTAGCAGTGGCTGGGTTACTCTTTCAGCCCATGTGTGTTTTGGCATAAATTTCTCATCCTTTAGAAGCTATTGGTCCTAAGACCTGCAATCATACTGCTTACGGATTTCCTCAGAGAGCAACTTTGCTTAGAAATCCTCAGTGGGTAGTGCTGATGCGTCACACTTCCAGCGTTGGGGGTTGAATCCACAGACACATTCTCTCCATATCACATGGTCTTCCTGAAGACATGCAAGCAGATTGACTGATGTGTCTGATGTTAATTACGCCTTGTGATGGGTTAGCATTCCTCTCAGGGCGAATCCCTGGACAGGGTACCTTCTTCTGTCTGGGATCTGCTCCAACCCACCAAACCCTGATTAGGATACATGGTTATAAGACTGATCGCTGGAATGAACAGAAGATCGAGCAAACCTTGTACTGTATCTCTAAGACAGTGTGCATTGTGCCACAGTTCATGCCGGGATCTAATGCCATGCTTAAAGGTTGTGTTGAAGAGCGGATTAACCGGATCAGCAGTTAGTGTGTCACTGTAGTGCCAGGGGTTGGTGCAGAGTAAGCAGCAGCCTCCACAGGCACAAACGAGTCATACAAAATAAATCTGCTCGCTGCTGCGTAGGATTCCAGCAGGAAAGATTCTCTGGCTCCAAGACAAAAGTGTGATGCAGGGTCTTTTTGCTGTGTATGTAGGACCCATACTACATTTTAGTCCAAAATCTAAAATGTAAATATGATGCTGAAAGAAGTAAAACAAAAGTAAACATTTGATTATATTTAAAGAAAAGTTACACAAATTGACCTCAACTGTTGTGATACATTAAGGGGTGGGCGATATTATCTGCAAAGGGCTGGTGTGTATGCAGGTTTTTGGGATAACCTTTGGGTCAGCTGTTCAAACCCCAGTGTGAGGACTCTTCGGCCAATCAGTCCGCTAATTAGTAACCTAATTAGGGAGTTGCATTATAAACCTGTATACATAATGGCCCTTTCGGCACAGAAAATCATTAAATGTTTTAGGAATGACACTCGGGTAGTGAGACTCTGAACATGAACCACAGTCTTAACATTACTCGGATGATCACCCTGAAAGGAGGGAAGGTAATGCTAGATATCATCTGAACACAAATGGGAACCACAAATGTGGTTTTAATTCTTACTCAGTTTCAGTTCCATTGATAGACCCATTTATTTGGAGAGTTTTAAATTTAAAGACAAACAGTCTTCAGACAAATGTTCCCAATGAATTACATAGATGTGATTTCTCACATTCAGATCTATTCTACAAAAATGTCTTATGGTGTGTTTATTGTTAGTTCCAGTGATTAAGCATCTGTTGTTTAGTTGGAGAGTTGGAGGTTAGTACATTGTTTAAGGCAAATGTTCCTACTGAATTACATCAAGAGAAAACATTGGATTTTATTGTATTTATTTTCCATTTTTGCATGTTATTGGGCACAACATGTAAGGCACAACATGGTGCTAATTGAGTTTCATTCATGAGATGTTGGTTCAGTCTTGTTCCACAACGTAGGGACAACAGTGTCAAGAAAAAAAAAATGTCAACCAAAAGTGTGCTGTTAGCACATAGCTGCTGAGTACATCATTATTTAAAAACGTCACACTGAGATTTGCAGTTTACTGAATAATATTCGGGTCATCAACGATAATAACAACAATGGCAAGGCTGTTTTGCTGATTAATCCCCCAGTCACTCTCCGTCACTGACAAGCCACCCTTATTCTGTGGGTGATGAAAACTGTCTGCTTACCGTGACAGTGCCTTGTTATGAGCACTCACTTAACACTCTAGATATGTTCTTAGGGTAACATAAAAAAGCATAATTATCAAACCATTTACGGACTGCATGGAGAAAAGGAGACATGCTTTCCATCTGTCTCAGTAATTTGAATTTATTTGAAAACTATAATTCTGCGGAAAATAAACTGGGCAACTTTTTAAAAACTTTTAAATCCACTTAATCCACTTCTCATTTGAACTGGCAACAATAAAATCTTACATCAATTAATAAATTCATTATACAAACTCAAATCTCTTAAAATCTTCTATGGCACAGGACTAGACATCCAAAATCTTAAAAACCACAATGAGGAGTATATTGCCTACATACAGTGGTGGCCAAAATTATTAGAACACTTGGCATATTTAAAAGGTATCAGTTGTTTTGTTGAACTGGCCACTAAAATACCCATAAAACAAATGAAATATGTACAAAGTGATCATTATGCTCTATAAATGATAGTCTAGAGGAGAATCACTGTGCTAAGTCTAGACCTCAACCCCATCAAGCACATTTGTGACGAGTTGGAAAATAAACTGGACAGATCTATTGTACATTTAA
This sequence comes from Petrocephalus zakoni, assembly GCA_026774425.1. Taxonomy (NCBI): domain Eukaryota; kingdom Metazoa; phylum Chordata; class Actinopteri; order Osteoglossiformes; family Mormyridae; genus Petrocephalus; species Petrocephalus zakoni. The sequence goes on along the minus strand of JAODKN010000041.1, from coordinate 19,298,438 downwards.
AAGAAA
>JAODKN010000041.1:19264198-19276574 GCA_026774425.1 Petrocephalus zakoni | reverse complement strand
GGGTAGTTTCGCCTTTTCTGGTGGTGTTTCCTCTTCCGGTGCCCATGCAACTCGCTGGTGCTGCTCTAGCATGCCTTTGGAACCCTGCACGGTGTAAAACCATGTTTGGTAACACTTTACTTGAGGGGCCACAAATCATAGTAGTACCTCATTGACTACTCACTGATATGACATTTCTTATAAGTAGCTGAAGCGTTTTAGAAACAAAAACGTCGACTAATTGTGGCAGTCCTAATGACAACTGAAGTCCAAATCATAAATCATGAACAAATATAGTTTCTGCTTGAGGTAAAAGATACATCGCGATTCATTAGTGATGAACTGACATGAGATCAGTATTTCACTTGTGCTATTCATTACTTGTTCCTTCGCTTGTTCACAAAGGTTTACAGAATGAACAGATATAGTAACTGTTTGAAATAAAACATGCCTTATGATTCATTAATGATGAATTAACATGAGATCAGTATGTAATTAAGACTTTTTGTGGTTAATTAATACATAAGTGATAATGTAAATACTGTATTATTTGTGCCCTGTCAAGTAAAGTGTTACCGTGTACATGAAGTGCAGAAGCTGTAAACAAGACAAGTGCAACACTTGAGGAAGTGTAAAAAAGGGAGGAATAATGCTAATATATACATTATATACACACACACACACATATATATATAATAGAGAATATAAATACCTAGAAACCTAGTATTGGCTTTAAGCTCAGAAAATGGTATTCTACTATGCAAAATCCATATTATGTCAATGGGTCATTTAAAACGTCTTGCTGACAGTTCAGCTAGCAAATTTTGCATGCATTCACATGTTCATTAATGAATGTCTATTGCCGTCTTCACTGATTCAGCTAAAGTGTGACCTTAAAAGACAATTGGAGTGAGAATCTATTCATCAACTGGGACTTAGGATCTAATTATATAGCAATAAATTAGCTTCTTGGTATGAGGATATATTTATACTAATGTGTTGTTATATTTGTAGAATATTAGACAAGGGTTTGTTTGGGATTGTTTTAGTCATGGTATATATGTGTAGGGACTGTAACAAAAAGATGTCCGAGGAGGGTAACAGATCCAGTATAACTGGTAATATGCCAACACTGGGCCGTGCAAATGCTTTTCTTAGTGATAATATTTAGAAGGTTTTGCTAAAGATGCACCTAAAATATTTTTTCTTGGTTTTCTTGGTTTGACTTCAGCATAAACAAAAAGGTTTTCTAGCCAAGATAAAACCGAAAGCCTTCTGCCTTGTATCTCATTTTTGAGCTTCAATATAACAGCTTGCTTGATGCTTTACCAAAATGTGTTGGGAGCAGTTGTACACTATTCCTAATTACATCAGAATTGACACCTGTATTAGTGCAGGATTACGGCATAACATCTACATGTGATTAGAAGTACAGCATGCATACATTTTATCAGTATTACAGCGGTACTATTGTCTTTTACAGACCGAATACTGAGAGAGCTATACTGTCACATGCCTTTCATTCAGTGGTTATAAGACAGAAGTGGCCATGGCGAGGTCAGGCATCCGAGTTCTCCTCGAGTCAAGGCAGATAGCTAGGTCATTGGCTAGCTGCTCATCCGTAGCCAGAGAAGGAAGCTGTCCAACTGCAGCCACTGTCAGGTGCCCAGGTGAAGGTGAGAGGATGCGTTATATCTGCTTAACTAAGGTCACATGCCACTCTCTTAAACATAAGCAGCAGGTCTGTGCTGAGGGCTCACTTTGTGTACAGACACTGGGTTTCTGCTGCTGGGTTTCAGTGCCAATAGATAGATGGATCTCCACCAGGGGGAGATGGCAAAGTAGGTTTCAATTTAGCATTTCGAAGCCTGGATGCTGAACACTGAGCACTGTAGCTTCTATCGGTTTTGTGGTTTTGAGTGAGTGACTTTAAGCTGCAGCTCATTGGAGAGTGGCTCCTCCCAGCTTTTAGTGTTCCATTCTGCTGAATTCATCCATACTTGTTACTGGAAAGTTGACTGACTATCATCTTGTATATCTAGGCATGCACATTAAAAGCTGTCATCCCCCTGTTCACCTTATGCTTGTATTTGTTTTTCAACCTGAAACCGCAAGCTACATAACTGAGGCAGAGAGTATACTCTGTCCGACCGCCTGTTTTTGTTTCTTGTTGGACAATGGGATGGAGGGCTCCGTCGCAATTCAACAATCAAAGACGTTTTGGCCGTGAGAGCATAGACCAAAGAGGAGGGCTTACTACCTGATCCGCACTGTGTTCTTTTTGGTCGTTGTTTTGGCCAAAGGTGATCGTATCTCAGAGTCTCAGCTTTCTTACAGAGGGCAACAGATGTTTTTTTTTTATTTTCTAGAACACCGCTGTAGTTTGCTTTATTAAACCGGATTTGTATCCTCACAAATATACGGTGCTGACCTTGTCATGCTTCATGGGAGGGGTGGTAAAATTTTAAGGATTTGGTTTATTCAAAAAAATCCTTTAAATTTAGGTATCTATAGAATCACCTGAATCTTTTCTGCTACTCCACCATATAGGGCGGTTTTGTGGCTTACTTGACATATTGTCACATATAAGCTGACCATTCTTAGACAAAGTCACCTATAGATCTTTACACTTATATCCTTATATTAATAATCTTGACTGTGTTCCAAAGGATATTCATGGCCTAATATATATATATTTATAACCATACCCCAGATGATTTTCCATAGCCTTCTTCCGAATTTTTTCCGAAGCCCTTTGGTGTACATGGTTGAGTTACCACCTTATTCATCGTTATAGATGGAGGCCCATTCATTTCATATGATTTTGACAGTAATTGGTCACATCTGAGCAAGTTACTTCTACAAGGGGACTGAATAACTTCATAACTAAGTATGTTTTTAAGATGGAAATAATAGATAATAATAGGTTCTAAGATATATTTGAATGCATTTTCATTATGTGATTTTGGACAACAAGGTGAAAATGTGAGGATATATGTGTTTTGGTTTAGTTACGTCATATTTGTCTTTTTTCACTTATACAGTTGTACCCCAGTATATGTCAAACTTGACTTTATGACGCTTGTCGGTAGTGATTAATTTCACACAAAGTAATTTTTTGCAACTTTACGTCACTTGCAACGTCACATACTTATTATTTGAAAAGAGTGAAATGAAGGACGAAAATAATTACGACTTTCTAAAAGTTTTTCATATTTAGCCAGTTTCACTTTTGCTTGTAAGAATTAGGTGATTTTAAGTAAATAATGAACAGAATTATATGAAACATAATAAACATATAGTCCAATTACATTGATATAAACGATAGCAGATGACTGGAAGGGCTTGATGAAACTTACGTATATTATGGAATTTATTTCGATGAAACACAGTATGAAATATTTAATATAGTCACTTTTATTACAGTAATTTCTATTTTATTTTTCTGAACCCTAGGTGAACATTTACTTTTATTATTGCAAAGTGAACACTGACGTTTATGGTGAATTAAAGGTGCACTGACGTCAATGGAAATGACTATGTCTGTTTATTAGTCCTTCTCAGGCATTTCTAAGGCATTATTTTCTAGTTACTTCAGAAATAGTCTTACGATGGGGCTCTCAGAACCAATTAATGACGCAAGGTGGGGTACTGACTGTACTGGCAAACTCTCCAGTTGCATTAGTGACATTTGAAAATGAGCATTTTCTGGGAAATTTGGATGAAAGGAAAAGGTATACATCAGTGTTCCCCAACCCGCTCCGCCTATGTTTCTGCTCCTGGCAGGAGCTGGGATGGAGCAAGAACATAGACTCTCTGGTAGGGAGCTGGTAAGGAGGGAAACGTGGCCTGTTTGCCGGTCCCCGAGGACTGGGTTGGGGAACCCTAGTGTAGATTCTAATTAGCATATAAATATCAACATTAATGGCCAGACTACTAAATTATGCCTGTGTAAGGCCCAGTGAGAGAAAAATACATGTGGTAAAAGAGGGAAACAGTCACACACTTAATCAGAACAATGCAGCAGTGCCCAGAGTAGGACAGAATAGCGTGAACTGAGATGTTGCTAGAGGTTGGTATAAAGTGTAACCCTTATATTGGAAGCTCTGCTTAATGCTATCTGTGCTGGACTGTTTCATGTGGAGGATTTCCATCGCATGTTGCTGTACAGCTCAGGCCAGTCTGCTGCAATGAACGGAGGCCAGCAATTCATTAAACTAATGAGGATTCAACGAAGAGCGGAAGTGTCATCTTCAAAGCAGATATCAAATGAGCACATTTGGCTTTTTTTAAAGTGATGATTAAAAGCCCCTTCGTAAAATAAAAGCACCGCAATGCTATGTTGGGAGAATCTTGAGTGCTGTTGAGGTGAATGGTGGCTTATGAGTCTCTGCAATTAAATATCCACAGGACAAAATGATGCCTTAAATAAACACCTCTACATGTGCAGATAGATGGCTTTGGCCTTTGTCTTCCAAATATAGTGTGCAGGCCACGGACAACAGAGTCTAATTTTCCATGGCTCAAACTGGAAAACAAAACTGGCCTCTTTCTTTAGTCAGCAGGAAAATGAATACTTGAGAAGCACTTGCAGGGAATATTGTCATGTCCACACATTTCATATATCGAGTATGGGTTATGGGGTCTAACTAGAAATGAGAGTCCTTGGTCAGACCACATCCCTGCAGATGATTCTGCTTTTGATTGATTAATGACTCCCTGTAAACTTATATGTGGTTACGTTAGTTGTATAACTAGTCAGTGATCCAGTAACCACGATGGAAATCCAGTGTTGGTTTAATACTGTCCTCTTGTGTACGTGTGTTTTTCCACAAGATTTTGATTGTGCATTTGTGTCAGTAGAACTAGGATTTCCTCAGGAGCAGAAACACTGAGACGTTCTAGAGGAATACAGAGGACAGGAAAGCTCGGAACAGTTGCATATAAATGTTGATGTAAATGACTAAAAGGCTGAGGGGAAAAGTGCATTCAGCTTAAATGAATTGCTTGAGCATCCCTGACTGGTGTGGATATCATATTAGAAGGAAACACAAGACAAATAGAACAACAGTACCTGCACAACAGAAGAATAATTATATTAAAATAGTTCAGTGTTTGACAAAATTAATAAAATGGAGCCATTTACATCAGAAGATGCAGGACCGGAGCGACCGGGTTGGTCGGGGACTTGTCTCACCCCAGCAAATGTCTGGCTGAAATCAGGCAAACGTCTTGGGAGTATTATGGGCAAAACGGAGCGATGCAGAAGGAGCTTCTGTCCTTGGGTCCTTTTCCCCAATTCCAGTCCTGGAGAGCCAGAACTGGGGAACCTGGTGGAGTGGTTCTCTGACTGCAACGCAATTCAGACGAAAACATGCCTGGTGAAGATGTCCACACAGATGACAAAATAATGAAAACATAATAAAAGAGGCCACTGATGGCGATGCTTTCGATACAGCTTTAGCTATAATGCCTCATGCTTTTCTGGGGAGGAAGTGAAGCTCCTTGAAGAACACGCCAGTCAGTTTTCTTTTGGGCAGGAACTTCCTCAACCCACCATGACCTTGTTCTGCCCACTACGGACCTCACTGTACATGATGACTGCTTTGTTATCGCTGCCTACCCTAAGAATATAACTCATGCAGGAATTGTTTTCCTAATGCTGGGGTAATTTCCCAACAAACTCAATTTCTGAATGAACTTCTTACAGATTTTGTAGTTATACACCTGGGTTCCGGAATTCCCATCCTGGAGAGCCAATCTGCAACACAGTTTGCAGGTTTCTCTGCTAGAACACACCTTATTCAGCTCACCATCCAATTGCCTTGGACTCACCATAGGAAAGAATCATTGTATTTGCACTGACTGAAAGGCAAGCTCCGATGCAATTGTCATAAAAGCGTACATTGTTATAAACAGGCTAATAGCTATCCCACATGCATTACTTAGTAAGGTAATACATGTAAATAAAGTAGACACTGTCTGATTAACTAGCTAACAGGTCAGCCTGCTGAAATAGATTCATTACTTTATGTTTCTGTGGTTACCTATGAAACCAATTACCTGTAAAAGCTGTATTGGCATGTGAAATTGGACAAAGGGAAATGCATTGCTGCATGCCCATCTTCTTTGTAGGTGCTCTTTAAGGTGGGACGTTGAGTGCAGTACAGAAATGCTGGATGTGAGGGTGCAAGGGGTGCTTCAGCAGCTTAAGACCTCCTTAAATCCGACAAGTTATCTCGCAGGCCCCAGAAGTAGCAATGAGGTCACCATAGTTTTGAAGGTGGTAATTAAACAGTGGTTATCTTACATGCATCATTTTAAGGCTTGTTTTCTTTTACTTTGTGTTACCTGAAAGTCACACAGGACTGAAATGAACAAACACATTTGATGCCTGACTTCAGTCTAATCTTACGTAAGTTAATGGTAAGGTAATGGCGTGATTGCTATTTTTGGTACCTGTTTGTGTTATGTTTTTACTTTACAAATGCTATCATTAAATAGCTTATTTGGGCAGAGGTAAATCACCAAGAGTATTGTTCAAATACTATGGGAAAAATGTTTGCACAAAACTGGAAGTAGCATCGAAGTCAGCGATCAACATTAAGCCTTTCTTTCTCTGTTTTGCTCAAGGGCACTAACTTACTTGGACTTAGTAGAAAGTCAAGGTGCTGATTATACATTTAAAGTATAAAAAAGGAGCATAATATCAATTTAAAAAACCTAAGCCAGGCCTGAATTTCTCCAGTATTTTTATAACTCTGATATTCTCACCCATTATGTTTCTGGTGAAATAGTAATAGTAATAAAAGATTCTATAACTGCTGCTTAGCCATCGGAATAGAGACTGACATTTTTATAAAAAAACAGATGTAAACTTTGATTTTATATCATTCTTTATATACAGTATTTATAGTACACTGTCTCATGTGTGATGAAAACTGTTGGTAATACCAATAATATTACAACTACCTCTATTGATAGTACTGGCAGCAAATGTTTATATGTACAGTAAATAAACACCAGGAACTCTGGTTTCTATAATAAAATTGCTTTTTGTAACATGGGGCCCCATTTATCTCCTACAGATGGTAAAAGTGGTTCCTATGGCAACAGATGGCATAATTTGTTATGATTTGGCTTGGTTTCATGAAATTAGTCTGGATTAAGTATATTGTAATAGCACTGCTTAATCATTTCTGTTTTTCTAAAGTATTCATCAGAAGTGGCATCACATATTACCTATTCTACATCCAGGCACATGGGGGAAACTACATGTCTGTTTATTCTACTTCCCCTTGTCATATATCTATAGGTAATTATGAGGCATAGAACCAAAGTAGGAGGTTTTGGAAGAATAAATGTGTGAATCAGGTAGGTTGTCTGCTGATTTAGACAGCGTTTCCAGTTTTCCAGACAATAAGCCAAGTTTAAATGTAGTCTAACAGCGCTCCAGTGAAAATAATGATGTCCTCTATGAGAGGTGCATGTTGCTGAATGGACTCAACAAATATGGCAGTTTCTTTAATGATGCACATAAACAATTCTGAAACTGGACCATATTCTAAGCTCGCCCAGCAGAAATCCAACACATTGCTACTGCATTGGTAATGCTAAATTTTTCTGGTGCCTTTTCAATCATTTTGTGGTACGGGGTCCATTTCTTGGTTTATACATCAGATATTCCCCCAAAATATCTACTTCATAGGAAAATGTTACACCCCTCCCCAGTGACAACCATTCCCACCCATGGCTCTGCCAGTCCGTGCACCGTGCATTCATAGTGCTTGAAACACACAAAACCTCCGTCAGATCTTTGTAAGGGATCTATAACAGAGAATATTCTGCATCAGCTTATCTAAGGATACAAGATTAACGTATATCGCACAGTAACAATGCACCTAGACCATTCCTGCAGCATTAAAACATTCTTTTACTATAAAAATTTGCTTTATTTGAACATTTGCAAATCACTACATATTATCACATTTCTGAGTATCATGCTTAATATGTCATAGCCTTCATCAATACATTTTACATGCACTATTTTTTAATCAGTCACATTGACAATTATTTTTCCATCTTACTCTTATGTAAATAAAGGAGTATAACTATTTATTTTAGCTAGGATTGAAATGGACCATGTGTCTATCCTAACGTGTCATATTACATTTGGATACCTGGGACAGAAAACTGTTATTTTCAAGCGTGGCACAGTGATGAAAATGTGAATAGTTTTTTTCCAGTTTGAAGTCATTTGCGAGTCATTAAACAGGTTGTTGGTTTCCCGTAGCACACAACATCCTCGTTAAGGTTATGGTTGTGTTTCTGCTCTGCACACCAAAACCCTCTAATGAGTGTCAGGTTTGTAATCATAGTAATAGAAGAAAAAACATTACCGTGGACCAGAAATATGTAACACATCGATCAAATATATTCTGCTAGTTTCAAAATCTGAAATTGCAAGTAAAATATATGGCTATTGTAAATAATGTCTCCATAATGCTAGGTATACATATTAGGTGAGGTTGTTTTGTATTGCCTGAGACATTTTAAGGTCATAGTAAGCTGTGACGTAAAATATCGTTGCATGCCAGAATGGGTGTGGCAACGCAGAAGACTGCTTGGGCCAGAGTTTAACAGGATGGGAGTTAAGTGGATTATATTGGCTATAATATTCAGTTGGGTACCCTGATTCTGATTTGTGTCCATATGGTCACTGCTATAATGTTCACTGAGGGCCATGCTGATGTCAGTGGTGACAGCCAGACTGTTATTAAATGAATTAACTCAATCCTAAATGAATTTTGTAACAATGCTGAAAAATAATCAGATAATAGAAATACCACTTGGAAAAAAATCACAAGGGCTTTGCTGTGGTAATAAAATTAATTTTCCTTTGCCACAAACAATTTTTCATGTATCAGCTCTCAGAATAAAATCTAATACTTTTTATGAGACCGGGTAAAGTCCCGGTAAAAGAATACTGTGCACCATGACTTTTCTGTTCTTCCTAGGGAAGGAACCCCAAGAACACAGATCACTTTAGAAAAGATGAGAGAAAGGTGGAGTGAAGTCAGAATAAAGCCAAGCACCCAAGGGCGTTTGGCGATTGTCTTACGGACACCCAGCATCAAACATGGGAGGAGCAGCAGGGAATTCTGAGATTTGAAACTCCAGGGGAGGGAATACAGCTGCTTATATCAGTTTTATGTATTATGTATTTGTCTAAGAAAAATAAAAAAAGATAGAACAGAACAATGCTCTCTTGAATAAATTGCAGCTGAAGTTTTTTGAGGTGCGAAAAACAGATCTTGGTAACACTTTACTTAAAGCAGTCATTAAACTGAATTACACATACCTTCATAATACATTATAATGCATTCATGAAGTACTGTAAACCCAGCTATAACTAGTTATAAAAAGGCATAATGCATTATAGTCATGTGCATTATGCATTATGCATTATGAATGTTCTATGAAGGTCTCATTTATAATGCACTATAAACACCTTCATCATACAGCACAAAGCATCGTTAATTCTTATATTGAGTATTTTTAATACATTATGAAGGTATTTATAGTGCGTTATAGCTGACAACTTTGTAGAGCATTCAAAATGCATGAGAAACATGGCTATATGTTATGCCTTTTTATATTTATAGCTGTGTTCATAGTACTTTATGATGAATTATAAAAAACAGTAATTAGGCTTTATGAATATGGGCTTCATAGTGTTCAAAGTGTTACTAAAACTTTCTTCTAATTTCATTTGCATGTCCCACAGTATGAAAATGCATCCATATTGTGGCACTGGGTAAAATATATTTGCATAGTACTGGGTGGTTTAAAGTAAATTGAAGGGAATGGATAATATAATATTGTAATTGTTTTCATTACTTGGGTTCTTGCTTTATAAAGAAAACAGAAACAAACAGCATATGAATAACATAGGCTAGACTTAAGCCTTCACAAACATGATGGATAACACAACGACCATAATAATATATAATGCACATCTTCATAGAATAATGTCAGGGGCTATTATAACTACTTCCATTTTTTCTGTGTACTGACTGAAAGGCTTTACGTTGATTGTTAAGTAAACTTCAAATGGGGATCATAAGCCCATTACATTAATAACTGTGGGCTGATAATTCTCAAATTTCGAAATTTGAGATCAGTCATGCATACAAAACTGTTCTGTAAAGCTCGTAATAGAAGCATGCAATCATTTTGAATGCATCAGTAATGGTACATTAAGCTTCCCATAACCACATCATATTTAACTCTGCGCTGAAAATAGCCCCTTTTACGAGGAAAACTGGCACAACAGTGATATGTAGGTAAATGGACCATCACCCATCGCCAAAATATGGTTACTCTAGAATGGTTCCTTTGTTGGCAGCTTATTAGCCCTTCCCAAACTCCCATTTTGGTTACAACAGGAAACAGGGTAGAAGAAAATGTTTCAGTGCTGACAGCTATCTAGTTGAACTTGCATTAATGTATGTTACAACACTAAACAAGAAATCTGTGACATCCTCAGGATAAAAAATAAAAAGTAAAAATACCACGGATCATAGGAAGTCCAAATTATCATGGAGTTCAGGTTGTTCACATCTGTGGTTTCTGTGCCTTGGCTTTACGGCTTCCTGTGACTCATGGAAACACTTCAGAAGAGGCCAAAAAAAAATCTCAAAACTTATTTTTTTCCAGAAACTGAAAATGGGCTGTGAAATTTGAGTCAAGAATGAGGAAACAGACTTCATGATGAGTGCGGGTGAGACGGCGGACTTCTCATGTCTGAAGTGAGACTGGAGAGGATAGGGGGGTGCTTTGGAGTGGAGTATGCTATTGGGCTATTTGCATAAATATGTTTAAACGTAAATATAATGTATTATATATATAGACACACACACACATACGAGGGACGTTCAAAACGTTTCCACACCTTTTTTATTTAAAACAAATTACATCACTTTTCTATATAGTAGCCTTCCTTTGCCGTGCAATTTTACCAGCGTTGTGCCAACTTTCCCATCCCATTAGCAGTGCCTTCACCATTTCCGATTAAAAAAAAAAAAATATATATATATATATATATATGTGTGTGTGTGTGTGTGTGTGTTTCTACAAATTTTTCAAATTGACATGGATTATACGGCAAACACAGTCTCACCACAGATTTCACCATAATCAACAATGCTAAAGAGAACACACAATTAAAAATGAACTAAATTCTCTAAAGGAAAATAATTATAAACTTCTTTGTTATGGGAACTATCGGTGTCACTTTCTGAACTAGATGAGAAATTTGCACAGCTCACAACCCCCCTCAGCATGAGATCATGCTAATAAATTCAATTATATTTAATTACTCCTTATCAGAGAAGTGACACGTCCAAGTGTGACGAGATGGGCCGTGTGCCGTGCTGGGCTCAAGCAGCAGTAGCTCGAGCAGAACGACGCGGTGGCCTGCTGATCCACATCAGGGATTCTTTGGCGGAGACCTACGGAAAACTCTTCACTCTGATTCTCCACACAGTTTTACTGTCACATTACTTTCAGGTTTTTTATACGTTTAGACCAAAAACCACTTGAATCATCTCAAATGGTTGAAATTATAGAATTTGTAGATAATACATTCTTCAAAGGCCACATATTCAGAGACTAGTAATTAGTTTTTCTTTCTTAATTTCTTAATTTTTGGAATTCCAGTTTTCACTATATATATATATATAATATTAACAATGATATGTGTGAGATTAGCAGTTGGAAAGTACAGTATGCTCCCAGAGGTAATCCATTGTGCCAAATGGAGGAACTGTTTGAGAACGACATGGATTTTACTCAGTGACTGAGTTAAAGTAACCTAGCTAGTCGATGCATTTCATATTTACCGAAATCCAGTACCGGTCCTGGATGATGCGGTGCCCTAGGCGAGCATCTCTGCGGCTGTCCCTCGTCAGAGACAAATCATATATACACATTTGTGGCGCCCCCTGGATGGATGGGGCCCTTAACATTTGCCTATATTGCCTATGCCACGGGCCGGCCCTGCCAAAATCACATTCCATTCAACAGACATGTGTTTTCCTATCACAAATGCACATATCAGTCCAAGAACAAACATGTTAAAATGATGAGATAAGAAAATTCTCTTTGGATTAGGAAAGCACATTTTCCCTGTGCCCATTCATTGGGAATCGGGATTTTGGGGATGGTCCATCACAGGGCACAGGGCTGGGGTACACCCTGGACGGGATGTCTGTCCATCACAGGGCACAGGGCTGGGGTACACCCTGGACGGGATGTCTGTCCATCACAGGGCACAGGGCTGGGGTACACCCTGGACGGGATGTCTGTCCATCACAGGGCACAGGGCTGGGGTACA
>JAODKN010000041.1:19206231-19217614 GCA_026774425.1 Petrocephalus zakoni | reverse complement strand
GGTCTCTCCAGTCGGGGTTCATGATGTAGTAATTAAGGTAACAATGGACTTTAAATGACACAGATTTTTCGGATAACTCCATGGTATCTTAATGTCATTTGAAAGGTAACGTTTATGTACAGCGCTACTCATTTGCTATTGTGAGGTGATTGTAAGGTTTCTCATAATAACTGATAATTCTCCATTTCTGTTCTGTCTGAAGCTGACCAAAATAAGCATTATTTACCAAATGCCCTAAAGCTACACAAATGTAAGCATCTGAAACTTTAGACTGTTAAATCATTTATTTTTTTTAAATGCAAAACTGTCAGACATTATTTTTTTATTATTGCAAAAGGAAAGAACAGAAAAATCAACCAAATAAGCTACCAGCTTGATTCCACATACCTACCAATCATCTTAAATGTCTGCCTGAGTGGGCCAGTTTATACGAGTATAAAACAGTAAACAACCACAGTATAGTTCCTGGTACATGAAAGTTTAAAAAAAAAAAATTTTTTGTAACCACAAAGTTTTGTTTCCTGTGGTACCCTGCATTCCTGGAGTAGCATGAGTCTGTCATTGTACTGCTAAATTACTCTGAAGTGTGGTCTGAAGTGGTCCTCATGCTGTCTAATGAACCTGTTACGGTGTAGATTGCCTCTTTTATACTTTGTTTTCCTCATGAGCAACTGCAAAGGCAAAGACGTACGATCGCGTCTTAGGTGAAGTGAGTTCCGTAGTCTTTCCAGAGCTCTGCATTCAAACCCCTATGAAGTACAGTGAGGCCATCCAGCTGGTAGGAGGGCACAATGTCCTCCTCTGTACTTAAATGTAATACCCACACGCAATTACAGGCTCCAATTGCATAAAGGTGCTCATTCACTTTGCAATGAGAAGCGGAGTAGCAAAAAAAGCCCCTTTTCTGATTATCCCTTTGTTCCAGAGAAACATGGGATTTTAATGAAACCATTACCTAGGCGCTCACCGCTGAGAGCCACGCAGGAGGCTGATGGTGTGGGGTATTACATTTTCGCTATGAACTTGTGCAGGACTTGATGGGCGCAATCAGTTACCCGGAGCCTGAAAACACAGCATCCCATCAGTCACTGGAAATCTCTTATGGGCGAGATAGCAGATGATTCACACCTGACTTATATTAGCAACAAACGCCCCAGAATTAAAAGGGTAAAAAATTTACTCATACATGTGGTTGTGGGACCTAGTTTGCTGAATTATGACAAATGTTTTGCATAGTTCATTCTACTAGAGGCAGGCTAATATTTATTTTGTAGTTATTGGATAAAGACTTCAAAGTTGAAGACATTTCGATGCTGAACTACGGCCCAGCTCTCACTATGGCTCTCTGGTACGCACACTCCATCAGAGGATTCTCGGGCAGTCCAGCATGGCAGTACAGCCTTTTCATGAGGAAAATCTTCAATCTGCAAAAGTTATAAAGCTGGCCAGAGATTTACTTTTCGGATTATTATCTTGCCGAAAGGTGACTCTCTGGTCAGCTTTATAACTTTTGTAGACTGAAAATTTTCCTCATGGGCTTGATGCATTTTGTCTGCTATCCGGAGCTTGCCAATCTCTCCTGGCAAAAAGCATCCCCTAAACACCAGCCTGCTTCACAGCAGGAATGGTATGACCTGGGTTATGTGCAGTCTTGGATTTGGGCCAAATAAAACACCCCACATTTAGGTTAATGCTTTAAAGCTCTTCTTCCATCATACTGTATCATTTCATATTAAATATTCCCACATTCTGCCATATTCTCCACATTTCAACAAAGACAATTGTAAAAAAAATGCTTCGTCCCAGACATGGTCATGTGTTACTTACCTCTTAAATACTGTCAGACCTCCCAGTTCTGACTTAAATAGAATATTAAAATACTTAAGAAGGGATTTGTCTTGAAAATTTTCCTATTAAAATAATTCACACTACATTGCACACCAAAATCCATCTTGCATTGTTTCAAAGTCCATCACGTGGAATAGTGGCTCAGGGTTCTAAGGTCCTCATGTTTGAAATCCATTCTAAACAGGGTAAAAGAATTTTGTAATGCAATTCAAGTATACCAACATTGTCATGGAAATCATTAACAAAGTGAAAGGTTCTGCATTCTACTATTTCTGAATTGCTAGAAGATTTAAGGCCACCTGTAGCTATGCTGGCAGGTAGAGGACATAGTTCATATACCTCCCCAAGGCTGGAGATGGATGGTTTGAAAAACAAAGGGAGTTCTAGGCCAAAAGTTTTATAAACCTTGTGGCATTTCCAAAACCACCATTCAATGTCGCCCCCTTTAAAGAATGGGAAAATCAGTAGAACTGTGATTTAGGTTTGTTTACAGCTGCAAATGTGTGGTAAAGCAGACAAGAGAATACTGAGTTTTTAGACATACAATATTGCTGTATTTGGCCTCAGACAGACAAGTCAGGGTTAGGATGAAATGTAGCTGTAGGCCTTGATGTTGTTGGACATCAGCATCCTGTGGGCCCGTGGTAAGGCAGATGGCATCATGAACTCGGCCATATTCCAAGACAAATAACTTCTTCCCAAGAGGTTGGAAGTTGCTCGCAAAGGGACCTTCTGGCAAAATAGTGCTCCCAAAATACATCAAAGTCAACCAAGAAATGCTTGGAAACGGGGAAATGGGTGTGTATGAATTCTATGTAAAGGAATTCAGAAAGATTCCAGGAGAGTAAAACACCACAGGAATAACTTCTTGGTGAAATCCTGACCAAGAAAGTGGAAAAAAATACAAGTGTATAACTGTAATTAATTGTGTGGTCTGTTGCAACGTTAAAAAAAATCTGAATCTTAAAATAGCTAAATAAAACTTTAATATTTCCAGTTGGAAATGTACATTAATTGCACTGCCACAATTTGCCTGAAACACAAAAAAAAACACATTTCCTTTTGTACATAGTTTTTTCTACATCAAGATTCAGCAAATGTCACTTTTAACATACAAAAGTGCTTCTAAGAGATTATAAAACATAATTTTTTTTATCTTCATACACCAGCAGGAAAGAGAGATTCTTTGTCTCTCTTATTGGGATGTATTATATTGTATTGCTCTCTTATTGGTATATATTACTAATTGTCTTTCCATTTCATAACAGCCGGAGGGAAGAGGGAGAAACGAGACAGTAAACCAGTGATGGGATGGAATTTCCTCTCAATTCATGCGGCAAGTTCAGGTGCTCAATTACGGCAGGTTAAATGGCATCTCACGGTTACATCATTCTGAAATATAACCAAGACTGACAAGTTTTGATATTTATGGTTGACATTTTCTTCAAAAGCATGATTAGATGTTTCCTGGATTGGTGGGGGAAAAGAGAAGATATATGTATAACCCAAAATTACAATGCTGTATTTGCATTTTTGCTTGTTACATTCAGTTTATTCTGCTGCATTTGTGGCGGTTTGTGTATATGGTGGAATCTAAGTATGCAGTGTAGGCTGGGTAAACGTAAGTATAACGTACATAGATTTCAGAGTAGAATGCATGCATTTTATGTTAAACATTCCAGCATGAAAATTTCAACATTATGAACAGAAGGACATTAAGGCATGTAATGCAGATGTACGATATGCTAACAGGGTAGATGTGAATGTTAATGAGAAGGGGTTTCAATAAAAGGAGTCATTAAATCTAGTAAATTAGAAATATCTCTGTACATATGAGCTAATCTGACAGAGTGATGGAAGAGACTGAACCGCAGAATTAAACGCCACAGTGATTTTTGATTATGCCAGTGATTATGCAGTGAGCACTGCGCTAAGGACGCACTGCGTCTCCTTCCTCAAAGAGAAACACTAACGTCATGTGACACGCTCGTCATACTACTGGGAGGTTCTGGAATCCACATCATGCCAGGGCCTTACCAGTGCAGGTAAAGTGCTACCGCGTAACCCTTAGAAATGTGTATTTAACTAATGCATCTTAGAGTTGGGTGTCTAGAGCTCAAACAAGTTGCTTGAAATTGTATAAAGCATACTGTAGTGGGTGACATCATGGTTTCTTCTTATTTAAAGAAATGTTTCATCAGGAAGAAATGCTCACGTCCCAAGTTTCCAAGGGTCCAGAAAGAGACAGCCAGATATACTGTGCTTTTTTCCTTTATCAACTGCCTAAGTTACTACTCTGTAGTAGAAAGCTATCGAGGATACACATAAACACACACACCCACACACACACACACACACGGCATTCATACTAGATAGAACAGTCTTCATGCAAAAATGATAAAACCCCTGCAGGGGGGGTACAAATGGAACAATCGCTGCTGGACCTTTTTAAATAGTGCCGTTAATTGCATTCTGCATTCGGAATTAAACACAGGGAACATTTACTGTACAAAAAGAACTTTTTTTATAACAGTAGTTAAAAATATCATGAACATTTTATTTACAACTCTGAGGCACAATACCTCTAAATACATGAATCTTTATATTTAACACATACAAAGTATGCAGCAAATAAGATCTTTTTTTTCCTCTTACCATTGGCAGCTTAACTCTCTGTGCGGCCGTAGCACTGGGCATGAGACATGCGCATGATAAAAAAACAAACATACAGAAAGCTGAAATGCTGTTGAAAAAATGATAGTGAGGTGTCATTGTTAAAGAGATTGTTAAAGGAGGCGTATCAGTTGGTCCATCACTTGGGTGTATTGTTTGATGCACCGTATCATTACCAAATACCAGAGGCTCTTCCCTGTCATAAGAGTTAGATTTAACCATGATCACAGGTCCAGTGTATATTTCCTTTACCTATTTCCCTGTGTGGGCCTCACCCCGCTTTGTCACATTGTTTCATTGCGGGAAAAGTTCAGATTTCAGGCAGATTCGTGTGCAGCTGGATGGGGCAGTTGGCCAGAATTCACCTTGGGTGCTGGTCACCATCTCTGATGCCAAGGGTCAAAAAACCAAAGAGGATGGGCTACGTATCTCCGGCTCATTCAGGATGCCACTTTGAGACGTCCAGTCAATTCATCAGCACAAATATTAATTTGACTTCAATTACTACATTTTTTACACACTATAGTAGTAAGACACATTGCCAACTGTAGTTAAAATATAAACAACAAAGGTATGGTGTCAACAAGCGTCCCATTTACAACAAAAACTGCAATATGGAATTCAGCTTATTCAATACTCCAGTAAAATCTGATTAGCCAAACAGCATATCAAGTGTGTAGTAATAATTTTAAATGCAGGCCATCGCTAGTTAAAACAGAGCAGTATCATGTAAGGACTCTCCTGCCAAAAATGCTTGCTTGCCTTTACGTGCTCGCAGGAACCCGGTACCCACGGTAATATTCCCCTTTTGCACTGCAGCAAATTAAGCCACATATAAAATACAAATACATCATACTGGGCTTTTCATTACTCTTGACCTCTGCATTGTACTATATTTACAATCTAAATAAGTGCATCTCACAGGTTTGTACTCACAATTCAATACGTCCTATAAAGATGATGCAATAATCAAGCAGAACTATTACTACGGCAGCCAGCTTGATCAAACGAATCAATTTGAATAAATAATATTAATAATTAAAACACCATTCTGATGGCAATCATTTACATCCCATGGAACCATGGTACTCCACCTGCATCACATATACTCTTGATTTTAAGAAATAATGACTGAGAACTTTGCTTCTCCCTCTGCATTGCTCGAGTAGGATACCTAAAACACGCACATAAATGACAGGATTTAAGTATTACCTTTTAACACCCCTGCAGAGAACCAGAGACGGAGAGTATTTGAATTCACTTTCTCTCTGGGTATAACTTGCTCTCTGGCAGTCCACTTTGAAGCATGAACAGATTTATAATGAACGCTGCTTATCGCGGGGAGAGAGAGATGGACGTCTGATTATAATTCTCTTTCTAGAGGGGCTACACCTTCCAAAGAACTGCTGATTGTAACATACGTGCCCTGCTAATGCTGCAAGAAAAAAAAATGAAAAAACGCTTTATCTGCAAGGACTGACTGTCGCCCTCAGCCCATTCATTCATTCATTTTTTACCCGCATCCATTCCTGTTTGTTCCAATAATAGCAATTATGTTAAAATTATGTGTTTTACAAATTACATTTACATTTATTAATTTAGATGCTAAATATAGGCTGCCTTCGCATAACACCGTACATACAATAATGAATTGAGGTGCATGAGCTTAGATACTGTATATACAGCATGATCAGTATTTGTGAAGCCGATACATGAGATTGGGTGGAAGAGATCCAATGACAAAAGTAAATTTAGCATATTGAAAATGATAATGTACATTGTGTTTGCTGATTACATACATATTACCATATTTATGTAAGTATTACTGTGATACACTAATGTTGAGCATATCAAGCAGGAGCTGCTGTCACTTTTCAGCCCACAGTACATTTCAGAGAGTTTCCTGACTTGGATTTGTGCAGCACATGGATCTCAGCCAAGGGTGATGTTCAGAGAGAGCACAAAAAAGCAAAGACTTGGTGAAGAAATGGCAGTATTCAACGCCCTAATTGTAGGAACTCCCAATTCTGTATGCCACAAATCAAAATAAGAATGTCCAGAGCTGACCCTGAATGACATGCAATTAAAAAAAAGGCCAGGGCTACTGTCCATACTCAAATGTGACAGCTGGAGTACCACTCATGGTACTCACCTGGGTCAAACGGCACGGCCCGTGTCAGTCTGTTCCTCACATGCTAGAACGCTGTTGAGATACCGGTTTGACGAATAAACCTGGGATGTGACTCTTGAGTAAAATCAGCTGGAGGTTTACAGTACAAACTAAACCTTTTAAAACTCCAGAGTAATGTTAAAAACGTGCATTGCAAAATATGTTTAGCTTAAACGGTCCTGGTCACTGAGACCTGGGACAGTGACACAAAAAGTGTAAGACTGACATGAGAGAGATACCACAAAATTTTGAGGTTTCTGCTTAGTAGAAAAAGACACCTCTAAAATACAATACTCTTTACAAGACTGACTTTGTTCTGTTTCATATTTAAATGAGCACAACCATATCCTGGCTAGAGAGAAATGTAGTTAATTGGTTCAAAGCAGAGATGGGTGGATTTCACTAGAACACACTCATTACATCATGGATTCTCACAAGCATGAACACAGAATTAGAGGGTTCTCTTCTCCTACAGAGGGAGTGGGTCAATGCAGTCCAGGTCACCCTCTAGTGCTCGCGAGCTTGGGAGAGCAGATCCAGCCCTCAGTTTTAAGCCAAAGTGCCATAATTAAAAGTAAGCAATAAAAAAAAAACACTCCCTGCTCCCAATGGAACTAAACATCCATTGAAAATAATGGAATTCTGCCACCAGCATCGTCCCCGTGTGCAGGGCCGACTGCGCCCGCAATGCCCGCTGTACCCTGAAAGAGTCGCTGTCCCACCCGCAGCAGGTCCTGCCTAGCAGTTGCTGCTGTTGCGGAACTCGCCGTTCTCCGTGATCTGCAGCTTGGTGGGGTTGGTGGGCGAGATGCCGTTGCGCGTCTGCGTGCTGTAGCGCTCCTTCAGCTGCGTCAGGGCGCTCATCAGGCGTGCGTTGGCTGCATCCAGGGATGCGATGCGCTTCTCCTGCAGGACAGGCAGATGGAGGACCAGATGGAGCGAGAGTGAGTTTGGGGTCACAACTCATAGGTTATACCACATACAATGATTTATTACAGGTATTCACATCTAATACAGTTTGACAACCCACCAGCAAACCACTCATCCATCCACCCATAGATTCATCCAGCTACCCATTGCGAGAGGGCCTGGGGGCTGTGCCAGTCCATTCATTTCTATGGGAAAAACCACCCGTAACACCCTAAACCCCTACCCAGCCTTAACCTTAACCACAAGTAACCAACCCAAATACAAGGCTTTTGGCATTTTTACTTTTTTGATTACATGCACAGATTTTTATAAAATTGACCTATGCAAACACACACACGCGCACACACAGACGCGTTTATATTCATATTGTTGTCCTTTTATTGGGAAAAATCTTAATCACAATCACAACACCCTTAACCCCTACCCAGCCCTAACCATAACTCATTAACCAAATAAAAACAAAACTTTTAAAACACTTTTGGTATTTTTAGTTTTTTGAGTGTAGTCACAGATTTTGAGTCTCTACGTGTGGTCCCCACAACATCAAGATAACAGGTTTTTAATCACAGTGTGGGGGTATTTGGTCCCCCCACATGCACTATGGGCAAATTAGGGACAGACTGCATGTCCTTGACCATCATGAATGTTGAGAAAATTGCAGTTTTGCCCCCCCTTGCAGCTTGCTGTGGCATAACTGATTGTACAAAGACTGTGATTTTACTGCATGCAATAACCTTCAGATAAGAAAAAAAACACTACTATCTTCTGCTGAGCAGAGCCTACAAACAGGAATATGTATGTCACCAGAAAACCACTAATGAACAGACAACGTTACTCAGCCCTGCAAAAAAAAAGAAAATTCAACAGTTGGTATATAGTTTACTGAATAATGTTCTATGGCTAACGAAAAGGTTTGTTAATTTATAGGCTAAAATCCCACAGAACAACTCTGAGAGATTCCACCCAGTGCACTGAAAAGGTTCATGATAATAAAAGGAATTAAATTACATTCTTTATGTGACACAGGGCTACCACAGTTATCCGCTGTCAAGGCCTATGCAGAGCATATATCAGAGTAAATAAAGATCCCAGAATGGGAGAAGCCTAGAAAGAATGATGAAGGTACTTTATAAGATCATTATCAGGAGGCGCCTGTGCGAGGAGTCAGTTCTGTGTGGCTGGGGGCATATGCTGGGTGGTTCTGAGCTACGTCAGGCTGGGGGAGGAGAGGTGCACAGCACCGCTTGTGGAAAATCGCATGCCTGGTCCCTGGAGCCACGAGATATTCCCCCTGAAATTAGGTCCCAGTTTCCCCGAGTGTACTTTCCAAAGCTAGGGTTTGTGCTCTGTTGGTAGTTCAGCGACAGGACTCCCGGAGTCCAGTGCAGTGTAGCACCAACATTTCGGGCTGACATTTAAAGCACACCCGAGCCTCACCTGTGCCTCAACGATCTTCTGTTTGGAGTCCACCACGGCCTGCATGTCTGAATGGTCCTTCTTTAGCTCCTCCTCAACAGACATTAACCTGGAAAGTTTAAAACGGAGTGTTTCATAATGGCATTGTCCTATATCACACCTACACCCCCCTTTACAAGGGTGGAATTTTCCTGAAGGAGCATAGGGTGGTGCTATACAGGCCCGCCATAATCGGCCCCATCGCCTGGCACAGAGAGTGTAGGGCGATGCAGCGATACTCGTCAGTGAGGAGTGCGTGATGCCTATTGCCGTCCCCGAAGCCCGACTGTGACAGCAGCTACACCTCCGCGTGAGTGACTCTGCTTTCCCAACGCCTTCACCGGACCCGGTGTGGGACTTACACACCTCCAGAGACAGCACACATCCAGAGACAGCACACATCCAGAGAGCACACCTCCAGAGACAGCACACCTCCAGAGACAGCACACATCCAGAGAGCACACCTCCAGAGACAGCACACCTCCAGAGACAGCACACATCCAGAGACAGCACACATCCAGAGACAGCACACCTCCAGAGACCGCACCCTGGATGCTCATTCTGCAAGCTTCCCACCAACAAATTGCGAGCTCTGCTCTATCCACGCTGTAAATAGTGTTTAATATGCTGTCTGCATGCTAGCATTACATCATTAGCACATTATACAACTCATTTAGGTAATAAGTATTTTTAAATTTAAAAGCATTATGAATTGCCGAGATGAAAATAATTACTAAACCTTCAGAAATGGAACGCCAAAAACGGAAATAAACACAATTTTGTCAAGGCAATTCGTCTTAAGTCTAAGAAATAAAAACTACAACTTGGTTCCTTGGTGCAATACAGGAACTGTGCTGTGAATAATAGCAGCAATTTAAGGCTAAAACATGTACTAGACAAAGAGGTCAGCCTGAGTATGCAATCCAGCAAAGCACTCGGTGGAAAGAAAAATCCTTCCAGCTGTAAACTTTGGTAATACATTAATATTTCTGAATTCCATTGGTCAGGTCTGATTCAGCGCAGTCCTCTTCGCCAATCCCAGAAGTGGCACTCTCACCTGCTGATGATCCCTTTCATCTGCAGGTCCTTGTCGTCCTGTTGCCTGCGCAGACGTTCCTCACACTCCTCCAGCCGGGCCTGGTACTCCATCATCATCTTGTGGGAGTGCTCGTCCTGCTCCTTCAGCCGGGACTCGTACTCCTCCAGCTTCCTGGCCGAGATGCGAAGCTTCTCCTGCAGGACCGCGATCTCCTGCTGATACTGGGGGGCAGGACGACGGCGGGGATCAGAGGGGCAGATACACACTCCTGCTAATGATGATGGAAATAACCAAGACAGCCAAGAGGAACAGAGCTCTTAATTATCACCTCCTCAGACTGCGTGCTTCAAGTATCCTATTGTTAAAATTTTATCCTGTTTCACCCTCCTTATTCTGCTTAATGACTATGCTCCCAGGAGCAACTAATTTGAATAATTAGCCAGTGTTTATTTTCTCCTACCTCAGTAATTTCATGGGCTATCTTCTGTGCGTCATCTCTATAGTCTTCCAGATGACAACTCTCAACTTTCCAGTTAAATTTATCCATGTTTAGGGAGTGTAGACGAATAAAGGATGCAGCTTGCATAATCATGTTCCTGCTCTATAATTAGCCTGGCAGCACTAGTGCTGGATCCTAGAATCCTTTTTAGCTGGAAGGTGTATTTATGCTTGTTCAGGAAAACTCTTTAAGTCAGCAAATCCCTAATGGATTTGGAAGTGTATGTGTATATCATATATATATATAGACACACACACACACACACACACAGTGCTGTGAAAAAGAATTTACCCCCTTCCAGATGTACTTTTATTCGTGTTTGTTACACTTACATGTTTCAGGTCATCAAACAAATTTTAATGTTAGACAAACACAACCAGAGTAAATGGAAAATGCAGTTTTTAAATGATGATTTCATTTATTAACAGGAAAAAATCTATCCAACCTATCCATTGCCCCCATTGGTAATGGGGGCATTTAACTATGATCAACCACATTTATTGTAAAGCTGAGTTCAATTTCATTAGCCACCCCCAGGCCTGCCAGACCTGGTCAATCACGAAATCACTGAAACAGAACCTGTCTAACAAAGTGAAGTAGACTAAAAGATCTCAAAAAGCAACACATCATGCCACAAGAAACTCAAGAACAGATGGGAAACAAAGTCATTGACATCTATCAGTCTGGAAAATGTTACAAAGCCATTTCTAAGGCTTTGGGACTCCAGCAAGCCACAGTGAGAGCCATTATCCACAAATGGAGGAAACTT
>JAODKN010000041.1:19142880-19154717 GCA_026774425.1 Petrocephalus zakoni | reverse complement strand
GAGGGAGGGGGGGTGCTGCACTGGCCCTGCCCCCTTGCTGTCCATGGGGGTGGGTGGTCTTTGTCCTCTCCTACTATAAGCAGCTGGCTTCTGCCTGGGCTTTGGGGGGGGGGGGGCATTGACCTCTCAAAAAGACTGATGCTTGGCTAGAGCACAGGAGGAGGGGAAGGGGGTGGGAACAGGACTGGGGTGGATAGCAGATCCTGTGACCACTCCACTCACCCTGCTGCCCCCGGAAATTTCAGCAGGTGTTTACAGGTGCTCTCTGGCTGCTGGAGTCGAGCTATGAATCACATATCCAATTTGGTGAGAGAAATGAGAATGAAGACATGCAAAGTACAATAAGAAATATAAACAGAAAATGAAGATTCTCACAATTACATAAATGATTTTTGGTTGCACAGTGAATGAATTCATCATCCAAATGTATTAATTTGCAAGGTTCTAGCTCTGAAATGTTGTTCTTCCTTTATGATTACCCAAGTCACACACCAAAGACCTGCACTCTTATCCATTGTGATGTCACCAAAGACCTGCACTCTTATCCATTGTAATGTCACCAAAGACCTGCACTCTTATCCATTGTGATGTCACCAAAGACCCCCAGTTTTATCCATTGTGATGTCACCAAAGACCCCCAATTTTATCCATTGTGACATCACAAAAGCCCCCTGTTCTTAACCATCATGATGTCACCAATGACCCCCACTCTTATCTATCGTGATGTCACCAAAGACCCCCACTTTTATCTATCGTGATGTCACCAATAGACCCCTGCTCTTAACAATCATGACATCATCATGATGTCCCACCATCATGGGTCCTTCGTACCCTTGGACACTGATGGAAATCCAGGTCTCGGGCGTGGGACGGATGCGTTTGGCTCATAAAGTGGGCGCACAGACGAATCGCGAGGGGCTACGATACCCGCTCAGGTGCGTATCAAGAGACATAATGCACCTGAAAACAAAGCATGGTAGCGTAACACAGCCCCTCCCGACCTTCACCATCAGAGTGTGGCGGCCCCCGCCCCCACTGCACTGCCCCTAGGTGCTTCTAAGGCCGTGGGGCCTAGCGGCTGAGGAACTTAAGCCCTTGAGACTGCGATAACGAAAACATAGACCATTTACGCCACCGACTTCTGCCGGAATAGCGGTCAGTGGGAAGTTACTTGAGCTGGTGGGCGTGGCAGGCGTGACATCATCACGCTGAGACTGTCCACATGGCATGAAGCGCTAAGGGAGGTGTCAGAGGTGAGCAGCCGTAAGCTCTAATCTCAGCGGTATGAAAGCTGGCCAGAGGTACTGATGGCACCAGCACTGGGCAGGAGCCCATCCCTCTGTCTTCAGGCTCCCTTCCCATATTCAACCACCTGGAACATATTTCTTCATTTAATCTAAATCAATGACATCTACACCATTGTTTATGTACCTGTAGCATGCATATTAATGAATTCATGACTGTTTAACCTTTAAAGTTAACATAATGCTGAAATGTGCTTTACTCATTTCCCTCCAAACCAAACCACCAATTCACAGAAGGTACTTTGTTCATCAAGGCCTTATTTGCTCCCGGCAGAAAAACAAATGCAGGCACTGTCAAACCACAATCCCTCTTTAACGTCCTTCTTCTGCTCAGTTTACCGCTGCTCTCCCGATTCGTTCCTCTGCCCACGGACCGCCATCCTTGTGACGCACAAGATATTTCAGCTGTATAACTGCAAAATAACATGCTTTATACCCAAATTGCTACACACCAACAAAAAAAAAAATCACTCGACGACTTTTGTTAAATTCTGCTTTGGTAAAAGCACTTAATGTGAAATCTGTGATGTGACGTACTTTAAATCGGAGAGCAAGCACACATTTCACATGCCAGTCACATGCGCTCCTGCTGGTGCCTGCACTTTTTGCTCACGTATTGTGTCACATGTCCCCTTTGCACTGGTCATTCTGTTCACAAGGTAACCGTGATTATTGTAACTCATGCTATGTGCCACTGGTGCGGGGGACTCGTATGCAAGCCAATTACATGCAGGTATCAATCAGCAGCTGTCGAAATTACCCCAGGGAGATTTATCAGAGTGCATCTGGGTGGTACATTCTTTGCAGGCCTCTAACCTGACACACACGAAACACGCAGCACTTTACGGAGGACATAGCAAAGACGGCTGCTTTGTTATGGAGATTTTTTCATGCAGAGGAGCTAACATTGGGTGGGAGGGGACTGGGGTGGAGAATTAAAGCATCCTTCCTGGGGGTCTGCGGGCATAAGGAGCTTGCGGTGCCATGTGACACAGACTAAAGTACAGCTATACTGTCATACTATGGATGATGAGAACAAACAGTGTCAATTCCTCCTCTTGGACCAGATGGGTGGATGGATGGATGGATAAGTGGATTAATTAGCATCAGCAAGAAGGCAGTCTTTCATTTGCTGCTGTCTTTGTAATCGAGAAAAGAGAATATGGAATAGTCAGTCCTTCATTCCTGTGAGTGTGAGTGTTTTTTGTTTTTACATATAGTATTTAAAAACATAGAACTGCTTATGAACATCAGTTATAATAATTTATGCAGCCCCATTAATAAGAGCTGCGATACTTCTACATGCCAACACTCCCTAAAAGTAATTAAGGAGGCATTGTAGTTCTATTAATTGCTAATTACTGGGAAGCCCTTTCTTATGAAATCCTACCCTCTGGAAGATTCCATTATTCTGGGAGTCACGTGGCCTCGCACTGCTGGCATTTCCCGGCGCCATCGGCACGCTCGGGTGAACAAGCACTCGTCTCACGCTGTGCCGAAGCTCCCCGATACCGCACTTTCATTTCCTGTTATTCAGGCTCCTATCACTCAGCACAGGCGGCCCCTAGTGCATAGCTGGCTATTGTCAGCGCTCAGTGTCAGTGTTGTGCCTTTCAGCAAATCCAGACATCGGTTTTACCCTCTTTAATACACATTTCTGTATAATATATAAATAGGCAGGGTTGCTGTATTGACCTGAGGTGAGGAACACCGGCTCCCCTAACTTGGAAGAGTGTGTATTTTGCAAGACATGGACGGCGGATGGCGGACGACTTGTCTGATTACCTTGCATGATGTGGGGTCTAAGGAAATGCTAGTGGAAACTGAAACTGCCTGAGAATGCCAGTTATTGTTGCCTGCCCGTGAGCTCCCAAAAAAGTTTCCTAGGGCAGGTGGCCCCTGAAGAGCCAATCAGCCTGATGCATCGGACCTCGTGTAATGCTTTATGAGACAGCAGGAAGGCATGGACATTTTAATCCATGCAGCGTTTAGCCAATTGATTGAAAAAGCTCCAAACCATAAGTTTGTATCGAAGAAGACTAGACAAGGACCAGCAAGAGGCCATACAACCCATAAATGAGAAGAACCCAAAATGTCCAAAAAAGGAATAAATATATCAATATAAGAACCCTGTCCAGAGAACAGCATTAAACTTTCCTAAGTATAGGCCCTAAACGCTTGTCGTGCACCATGGACGCAATCATCATATCATTCCTGAATGCTTACTGTTAATCTCAGTCATTTTGGTGACAATTCATCAAATTCACATGTCATGTAATAAATGTCAGCTAGGAATGCAATACAGACATTACAGTCCTAAATATTGATCCCGTTTCTATGTTGATTTCTGTGTTGTTCCTACCCCTGTGATTTTAATTTCATTTTAGAGATACTATATTTCCTTCAGTATAACCAACTGTTACACAGTGATGACCTGTGGACTTTAACATGTGAAAATCTGTTACTTTTGAAATTAAATCGAGTCAAGCCTGATGCAATACAGCACTCATTCATTATGACTTGTTCCGATAATTTCCTACTTCTCAATATTTACTATCACAAAAGAGTACAGGGCAAATTGCATCTTTGCTGCGCGCAGTCCCAGTTTCCCCGGAGTAGCTGGTGATTTTCTGTTTATTGACCTCTGAACATTCAGGTTTTCGAGAGCAATCAGTAAGCGATTCCTGTGATTAGCTCCACAAAAGGAAGGGCCTGGGGATGTATTATCCAGCTCTTCACCCACTTCCCAGGAGAACCCATTAATTCCTGGATGCTGCCACGGGTCCCTACCGAGGACAGTCCTTCCCTCAAAAAAGTCTGGAGCTGTGGCGGTTATATAACTGATACATTAAAAATACGGCACTTCATACAGAGCAAAAAATGTATTAATAGGACTCTTCAGCCTCTAGCTTTTAAACCGGCTGCTCTGTTCTCATGACAACTAAAGAAAAAGAAAAAGTTATGAGACGTTTTCTGCACTGGGAGTACATTATCACCACCACACGATGTTAGAAGACTCGTCAGTGGCATGGGCTGGTTATAGCTAGCAAACTCATTAAGCAATTTATTGTCTAATGAGAAACAAGAAGTTAGAATGCATAGAGATAAAACTGATGGAAAGGGACTGTCGGAATCAGGGTTGTCTGTTTGCACATAAAGCCATGATTGTGGCTAGGTTGACCACTGTGCAAGCATGTGGGAGATTTACTTATACAAACATGTTTTGAGGGCAGAATGAAAAATTATTGGATCAGAGAGATAACCAGTCATATTGTAGAGAAGGCGGGCCCGGGGCCAAGTCATCTGATTGGTTGGTCTGACATCTGACACAAGATCTACAGTAATTGGTTAATTCTCTGAACTACTCATTTTTCGTTCTGCCCTCAGAACACGTTTGTGAAGTAAAACTCCCATGAGCACTCTGTGACAGCATTAAATCCTTGTGACAGAACCCATCGGAAGCCATTTTCCCTCCATACAAAAGGTTTGGACATCATCCAGTTTTTGATCACAAAAAAAAGTCTTCGGCTTGTAATTAGACATAATCGCAGCTCACGTAAGTGCTGCTTCGTGTTGTAACTTCATGATGAAATGGAGCTGGAAAATAACCCAGTACGCGGGTCAGAGTCGTTCCTTATTAATCTCTTAGGGACCAACAAAGCACTATAGTCTCTGTGATGTTTAGAGCCGGCAATAGTACTCTTAAGGGAAAGATCTTGTCCTGTGCGTGAGGGAGTTTTCAGCTCAAAATGTCCTCTCTGGTCACAATCATCAACCAGCCAGATCATCAAATTATGAATCCTGCTGTTCTTCATGCCACCAAATCGGTCACATACCTCTTATATCAATAACTTTTAGAGATTCAGCATTTAAAAACCAGTGGGGTATGTAAAATATGATACATAAATCTTTTATATATGCCTGAACTAACCCCTCCTTGGTGTTGCAGACCTTTTCGCTGAGCTGGAGGGAAGGGCAACCTTTCAGCTCTGTGAAGTCAAGTCTGGTTTCTGTCTGCCTGGACCGTCGTGGCCACAGCAGACCAGAAGAGCTTGGGGACAAACACACTGCACTTAAGGCTCAGGCATTTGGCTGCTGTATTTGGCCCTCCTCTAAAACATTCATACCAAATAGGGTTTACAGAAGTGCGAGAGATACCAAACACGCAGCACCAACGGAACCTAGGAACCGAGTCGACAAGACAGCGGGCAGGGAAACGGGGAAAACGAGGCTGGGCGTCTGACCAGGGGATCAGAGAGACGGGGTTAAATATCGACATGCAGAATGAAAATCCTGAGATAGGTAACGGCCTGCCAGTCTGTGCGATGTCTATGCGGGGCGTCACGAGGCAGAGCCCCGGCATCACAAATACTACATGACGTGGTAGTTATTTGCTGAGGATTTAATATCGGCCTCAAGCCACTTCAGGTTCCCGGAACGGCAGTGTAATCGCTACCCAGTTAGATGACTTTCCCGACATAAAATGCTCCATCGCGGCACTGATCTCCCATCCAGTTGCTCCAGCACCACCTGCACAAACTGCAATAATTCAGCTCGAGCCGATCCTCAGAAATTAGTCTGCGTTAAAAACACCTCAAAGCAATATTTTAAAGGCACAGGATTATGTAGATGCATCCGCCTGGGAAATATGTACAGGTTTTAATAACTCGAAATGTCATGTTTGGGGTGCTGGATTTCGTACACTGACAACCTTGCAAAGATTTTAGATGAAAAATACCAAACTGTGCTTAATCACTGCTCTCCCATGTCAAGGTTGTCTGCTTTGGCTGACAAAAATGTTTCACCAGTGCAAAATGAAATTAAACAAGATGCACAGATAAATACAGCTTTACCATTTAGCAGTAATTAGAAACACACAGATACACATACTAACACAAACACAAAAGTGCTAGGCATCGAACATTGTTTAAATTATCTTTATGTTGGTGCAAAACTATAATTTGTCTGTCAAAGTGATTTTAGCCATCACTATAACTCTCTGAAAAAGTGCATATATTATAATGTTAATTTTTTTTACAGTCACAGATTCAAAGTGTGGCCTTCCTGGTCATTTCTCAGGTATTTCCCTCTCTCTCTCTCGTGGCATCCAATAACTGTTGTCTGCAAAAGGTCCACCTACTAGAATCAAAATCTACTTGCCCCTTCTGGGACAACTGGTTTCATCACCTTGGCTGTTTATGATCCGTGGCTTAGGTGATTCTTGGTAAATGCCTGTTATTGACTAATCAGAACACAACAGATTAAGCTAATCTTCAGTTGTCCCTCAGATTAATCAATATATTAATCATGAAATCAGTGGCATCACAATTAAACAGAGAGTAAGTCGTATGTAATAGATAGTATGGTAGTGAAGGATGTAGAAAACGTATTAATGCTCCAGACGTTGTATTATTCTTATTATTATCTAAAACAGTGAAACTTTACAAACACAGAATTGTGAAGTTTACAACAAAAGTGCTGAAGTAGTAGTTATATACGAAGTATGTGGTAATATACTTCAAACAGTGCTTTTAACACACTGCACTGTGTTGCTTATGATCACATAGTGGGGAAAGATGCAGGGAGTGTCTCCTTGGAGACACTAAGGTTTAGCAGTTTGGCTCCTTCAAGCTATCAACATTAAAGACACATCAAACTGTCTCCCGATGCACGGTGGAGGAACTGACATTTCTTCTTGCGTGAGAGGACTCCGAGCACTGTCGTGTTTGCTGGGAATGCCATGTGTTTGCTCTGAGCGGTTCTTGCTGTTGCTGTTGGTTACGGATATACCTTATCAACCATGCCACTTTTCAGCCGACAGAATGAAAAGTTGATGCTTTTCCTTGTCCCCCGGGAGCCTGGAATAGCTCGACGTATCGTATTGACCATCAGTTTTCTGTACGAGACACAAGGAGGGTACCATATTCATCCAGGTCTTCAGCAGAAATGGAGGTCTGATTGCTGCTTGGAATCTGTATGTTGTTCAATTTTATTTCAAAATAAAAAGTGCTGTATTTATGCTACTGTATCTAGCTTTAAACATACGTGGTGGGATTTCTCCGAAATAAGCATCAGCAAACTGTACTAAGTAAATTTTTATTTACAAGTACAAACTGAGAACTTAATGTACACTTTGAGATCAGGTACATAATATTTTTAGACTTCTGACAAAGCATAATTATACAGTTTCGCATAAAGCACTGCATTGCATATTCATCTGATTTGTTTATTTTTTGGCAGTGGCATGCTGTATATTTTAATAAACAAGGCTTTACACTTTCATTGAACGATAACTCCCAGTATTTTGCAAAGGACAATTGAGGACTGGTCTTTGCGTAACACATATCTCAACAATATCTAGAAACCTTACCGGACATCCAAGAAAACCCATCTCTAAACTGGCCAACAGGCAAAAATGATGCAGAGAAGTCTATCAAAATCACTTATGAAAGTCACTGACTTTCCCCAGATGCTTTCATAAAACAGAGAAATCAATCTTTGGCCCTCAAAGCTTTAATAAATATGTTTTCAGCCATTTTTTGGCATCATTTCCATAACTGTCCTGGTCCAGCCAGTGCTGCTCTATATATTTCACTCAAGAGTTCATTTTTTTTTTAAATGTTTTTGGGCTTTAGTCACTATTATTTGTCAGCTAAATATGGGTCTTTGACCTCTGGATGAGCGGTAGTGTTACATTATCAAACTGTACCTTATCAAAATGTTATCATTTGGACTAGAGCACTCAGGGCTAATCAAACTGCTCGGCCAATGAGAAGGCTGCATGAGAACATGGCACGGGTGGCTTACAGCTCGGCCCGAGAGCCTGCTGCCAGGTGACGGACAGGGAGCTGGCATCAGGGGAGCGGATGCAGGGTGAGCAGGCTGTGGTCTGAAGTGGACAGTCACAGCAGAACAGGAGAGAGTGGGGGAGGCAGCGTCTGTGCCAGAGAAACACAGCGCGATGATCCCTACTACTGATGGCTTTGGGACCAATTTAACAAGGCTAGCTATTCTGGTCCCTAGCACATGGTCCACAAAATGGGAACATAACGGAACAAAGGGTGGCATTATGGTCAATGTGAACAGCATGCAGAATCTCTCACCAATGCCCAGGCCACTTGTTTGAGGCTGCTTTATGCCCCTTAGATGGCCATGAGAAGACCCTCAAACCATCACTGTAGTCTAATATAAACAGAAAGGCCAGTACTTTCTTATCCATTAACTTCCAGTCCAGTACTTGTTTGTCCAACTCTGTGACATGCTTCTCTGGTCTAGCGATTTGTCCCTCTCATTCTGTGAGCACTTTGTCCTCAGGTAGCTATTTCTAAGCTAGCTTTGCTCATTTTGTCTTGTGCTTTGTCCTCAGTGATTTTTCCTTTATTAGTTTGTCCTACTTATTTCATCCAGTATTTTGTTTAGATCGTTGCACTTGCATTGGTACATAAATGATGTTGTATTTTGCGTAACTGAGTTTTGCATAAATATTTGTATTCCTGTACTTTACCTTTCTTTACACATTTCTTTTTACCATCCATCCATTCATCCATCCATCTTCCAACTCTTTATCCTAGTCAGGTTTATGGGTAATGAGTTTTTTTATGTGTGTATAAACACAACCACATCAATAAATAATATTTCTGATTAGAAGATCCTTAAAAAACAAGTCTGGAAGGTGGCCATCAGCGGTCCCCCATTCTCTGCCTCACTGGCTACTTTATCCAGTGTAGCATTCTCTGGCATTAATCTGATAATAATGACACAGGTGCTGCTGCAGTTCTTGCAGTGAAACTCTTGGAACTTAAGCTCTGGAATGCAGTGTCAGAGAGAGACGGTGTCAATATAAACAAATTGAGAACATTAGTGCAGTCGACCAGTTCAACTGAAGGCCCAAGGCATACCACCTGACCTTCACGATGTCTCATTGCATTAGTGCCCCTCTCCTGGGGCCTGGCCCCTGTGCTATTCTAAAACCAGTCCAGGCCATAATTAACCAGGACACTGGTGTCCTGCCCTGAGCAGTGGGCTGAGGTGACCTGGAAGCTGCCCTTTATCACACTAGTTGATTGCACAAGTGACCCCATTAGAGACATAGGCCACCCCCTTCCCCTGCTCTCGGTGGTGTGGTGACCGATGACCCACAATGCACCTGGGATCAGGTGGTGAGATGCATGTGCGCTGGGCACCTGCTGGGCGCTGGGACAAACCACATGAGGAGCACATTTCAGAGAAGCTGTCATTGTGACACCGAACGCATTCATACAGACTGAAAAAAGCACGCCTGATTCATCTTCCCCCACATGCAGACGCCGAGCTGAGCATCTCTGGAAACAAAATTCACTGTGTACATAAACCTGAAGATGGCTATGATGTACCACATTGTTTCTCTAGTTCTCAGAAAATGCCATTTACTGATTTAGACCAATTTATACGACCGATATAGGGAGTTAAATTAGAAACCTTTCTATGAGTCTCCAAGTCCCATGATCATCGTCTTACACAGACAGTGGAGTGCCTTTGACGGGCTTTTTCTGATGTGCTCAGGTACTGTACTGTCCAGCTGCTAGCTCACTAGCAGCACATGCACGAAAAGGGGATGTAGTTCAGTGGAAGATGCTTTGCATGCTTTGCTTATATGAAGTCCTGGGTTCAATCCCTGCCATTACCAGTCGTGGTTGATTTCAAAAATCTTCCTCTGTGATCAATTTTTCAGTTTATATAACTTAATGAAGACAAAGGGAACAAACTTAGCTCCTGGTCCCTGATATAACCAAACAATAACTAAAGCAACCTGTTCAAATTTTCATGTCCTTGTGAGAACAACCATAAATGAAGAAATTCAGGATACAGACGTTAAAAATAAATTTCACCCATCCATCTTCTGAGCACTATGCCTGGCGATGGACATGGTTCTTACAGTCCACAGATCTAAAATTGTCGGTGTCCATTGCAACACAACATTTGCTCCTGGAGAGTCATTTAATTAGTGAAAAACAACAATAAAACATGTATTACGCTACTAGAAATTGAAGGGGAGATTTCCAAGCCACATATATTAGACCTAGTTTCAGCAGGAAAGACCTCTGCAGGACAGACATGTGCTCTGTCCCGAGCTGTATGTGAATGTAACAGGAATATAAACAGCCCCCATTCTTCAAAGGGGGAAGGGAGGTAATTCCAGCCGGATCGTCTGTTTACAGCATTGCTAAACCTGATTAACATTTATTAGGATGTCATATCCGACTGCTTTTTTAAATTCATAAATCGTTCTAGGCTCAGAGGTGGTTAGTGTCAGAGGAACAGTAAGTTGTGTCTTACATATGAGTTGACACTGAGGGTTCTGAGAGCATCATGACTGATGCAAAGCTTCCTTATATTATACACAGGGCAGGTGCCAATTGTTTATGTACTAATTTTTTGTGAATTCACAAATGCTAAAAATATCATAACAAACATCACAGAAATGTCATGAATATCGGGCAGATTTAAGTATATATATATATGTATATATATATATGTACACACACATATACACACACCACCAGAATGGAAGTTTTGGACTACTGAGTGGTGCTTCAAACTAGATTTCAGAAATAATTTCCCAAAACAATCACTACTATGCATAAACAGTACTCAGCTTCCAGAATGATCATGTACACAGTAAGAAAACATTTTTCTCCAAATAAGGTTATATTATGGGTAATGGCAAACTGTTATTTTTTGCCAGCTTTAACATTCAAAATAAATATTTCCGATACTGTGCAGGTCTGAAAGAAGAAAGGGGCAGTTCCTGAGGGAGACAGGTGAATTACTCAGTCGTGCTGTTTGACTCATTCTTCACTGACAACTGCGGCATTGATGGACAAAGCAGGAGGTCCCACAACACAGATTCTTGGCTTAGCGGACATTTCTTGAGCTTGTTTACTGGTACTTTCCACTCTTCCTTTAATCTGCTGCCCTAAGGATTGAAGCTTCTCCTGAAATAGCAGCTCAGGGAGTGCTATCACCCATGGTCTTGCACAGCAGGGCTGGAATCCTAGTGGCTTCAACTAAAGTCAATGCAGTCACACTCCAGCTGTATGAAGGGTCCAGCAGAACAAGCTGAGATGTGGGGGGTGATGATTTTGGAGTCAACACTGAATCCCAGAATAATAGTGGCTGGTAGGATGAAGTCTTTTGTCTTCAAGAATTGTCCATGACTCTTTAGATCTAGAACCCGATATATCTTAGTGACAGAAACTATACCATATTTCCTACTAAATTAGTAAATAGGGAATATTACTGGTCAAACAACAATTACATGCAATGCTCTTAATAAAAAGACTCTTTAAGGCTGCTAATACAACCAAATTCATGGTTCTTTCTGATCGTATATTAAGTATATATCAGTATATTAAGTATATATCAGTATATTAAGATACTCATCGTAGGTAACACTTTACTTGAGGGGCCACAAATAATAGTAGTACCTCATTGACTACTGAAGTACTAATCATGATCATGAATTAGTTAATGATTAACTAATGAACTAACTAA
>JAODKN010000041.1:19114774-19127060 GCA_026774425.1 Petrocephalus zakoni | reverse complement strand
GCAGAGCCGGCTCAGATATCCAAGCAGAGCCAGCTTAGATATCCAAGCAGAGCCAGCTCAGTTATCCAAGCAGAGCCGGCTCAGTAATCCAAGCAGAGCCGGCTCAGATATCCAAGCAGATCCAGCTCAGATATCCAAGCAGAGCCAGCTCAGATATCCAAGCAGATCCAGCTCAGATATCCAAGCAGAGCCAGCTCAGATATCCAAGCAGAGCCAGCTCAGATAAATAGCAGTGTGTTGAGGGCTTGGTGAATGAGCAGGTATGGCTGCGAGAAAATGGAACATGTTAGGCATGAAATAGGGGGAGAAGATAGATTGTCAGGTTTTAAATAGACGCCCGAGATTTGGCTGGGCAGACGACACAGGATTTATGGGATCAATCACCGAAGCACCACCCAAACCTGTGAAATTAGAGTGAAACACCAGCCGCACAATAAATGTTCCAGTCATCCTAACCTTCCCAGCTTTCGAGAGGACAATATTCTCGTCGCTCTCATCTGAGTACCAGCTAAAATGGAAAAGTCAAAGGTGCCTGCCAAGGGGAGAGAAAACGGCTCA
Organism: Petrocephalus zakoni; assembly: GCA_026774425.1. Classification (NCBI taxonomy): domain Eukaryota; kingdom Metazoa; phylum Chordata; class Actinopteri; order Osteoglossiformes; family Mormyridae; genus Petrocephalus; species Petrocephalus zakoni. The sequence continues at coordinate 19,126,502 of JAODKN010000041.1, read as the reverse complement.
CTCTTCAGGAGGAATCGGTTGCGTGGCCTTAAATCTCTTCCCAAGTGGAACAAATATGGACCATGCCATCCTAATTATGGCAACGGGGCTGCCTCATTAAAAATTCATTGCAGGCCTCTGTATTTGCTCTCCATTTACAGCCTGACAGGATGGTGCATCCGGAGCTCACTAGTTCGGTGGAAATGTAATTCAATTACCCAGCCTGGAAACGGTTGTTTCGGGGCTGATGGTGCATTTTGCCTTCTCCAAAATACTCCCCTGTCCCTGTTATACCCCGTCCCTTACATCTCTCAGCAACAAAGTAACAGATGTGACGGAGCTGAAACACCCTGGCGGGGCTGCCTTTACCGCCCGCTCAGCCCTGCTGCAGGAGTTAATATTCTGCCTATTTGTTCCTACAGAGGCTAGTAAACAAATAAAATGCTAGGGTTATACACTCATAATCTTACCTTATCACTAAATGGCAGTCTAATTTGTGAAGGAAACTGAATAGGCATCATCTCTGAATAATCCACAGACATGGGGTGCAGTATAGGTTTTACTGTTCATTTAAAGAAAACATCCTCATTATAATAATTGACTCGGCACCCGCAAACAGTAGCTCAGCCATCTGAAAATTATGCCTGTATATGTCACTGGAGTGCAAATGTCAGTGGGAAACGCGCACAACCGATGAATAGTGAAATTATAGAAGTCCTGGCAATTAAAATCAAATTTAAAGCTGTAGAACTGCGTCGCAGAATGCCAGCTCTATATGAACAAACATGAATGTATAAATAGATTATGGATATCTAAGCAGCAGTAAGGCTTCTGCCAATAAACTGATTTGTTGAGTGTCTGTGGAGAGTGGCAGGGAGAGGACAGCCAAGTGTGAATTTTCCGACGCCAGTCTGAATGCCTGGTAGGACAGTCTTTCAGCTCTGTCACGCAGCTCCCTTCTGCAGCATTAGCTTTGTGTTGCCTTGTATTAAAATGTCTTCCCTCTCCATAGAGGCGTAACACCTGTTAGTGCTGCAGGTGGAATCCAAAGCTGCTCAGATGGAAAGGTAAACTGACCTTTCCCCATCTACAACTGTCTGCTATCTACTACCTGCTTGCTGCAATGATAATACATACCTAGTGGTGCTTTTCTGGGAAACCACAAGACATGGTATTTATACAATGGGAGGCAGAGGTCTAAAGAACCTTCAAAGTTGCTTTAATAGATAGAAGCCTGGAGGACAAAGCCAGCAAGCAGACTGGACCAAAGAGCAGTGAGTTCTGCGTTCAGGTCACAGAACTGCCCATATCTATAGATTTGCGGTTGAGATGTACCGTGCTGACAAGAGGACAAGAGAATCTATGAAGCAAGCTAATAATAATACTGCATCCCCATCAGGAAGCTGTGCGGGAAACTCACAGCAGGTGATGCTGACTTGTTCCTCCCTTCCGACCAGCACATTGTAGTTACCACCACCGAGCTCGGAACCATGGAGTAGAGTGTGGGTTTACTAGCCGTCAGAAGACCTCTGCATTTCAGAGTGGATTAGAAATCCATAAAACAAACTGACTTTAAACCTCAATAATATTATTGTAGCCTGGTCTCTCACGGGAGCTACTTACATAATTGCAGGCATAACTCAGCAAGATGCTGGCAAACTACAGTACTAATTTAAATAATGTTTGAACTAATAGATACTTCAGTAACTAATGCATGTCTGCTCTTCAGTGAAGTAAGAACTTGTCCCTAGTACATCGCAAAATGAACTCAACTCCCTGAAGCCAAGTTCACACTGCCATATTAATATAAAACCAAGCCAGCGAAGGCCCAGGGCTCTGGAGAAGTCATGTTTGGTTACATAAAAGTAAATTCATAATGAACAGCGTTCCTGAGCACAAGATTGCTGAGGAGAGGGAGGTGACCACCCCTGCCTAATGAATACCGTGGGGCTGGAGCAGATAGCTGGCTGGCACTATCAGGATTCGCAGCCCCAGTGGCCAGGGTCCCTCCACATCAAACATGGGGCAATACTCATCTCATTACGGATGTGAGGGGGGAGCTTCAGTTTCTCTCTCAATGACGATCAGGTCCCTGCAAGGAGCCCAGCGCTAAGAATGACTAACCGGCCAAGAGTCAAAGCCAAAGGCTTCCTCCACCCCTCCACTCCCAAAGTCCACTTCAAAGTATCTCTTCTTCGGGCGCACTCACACTTGACTCGACTGCCTTGCACTATGGCTGAGCACAATTGCACCCCCTCCCCCGCTGGTCTGTGTTCTCATTGTGCTTAATGTTCTGGGCCAGAGCACGCTTTCATCATCACTGTGCGACTTTTTAGTGCTGAAGAAAGCATAGGAAGAAAAGCGCTATCAATAGTGTTGTAGCACTCAAGACCGGTCTTGGTCTTGCAATTATTTTGACTCTGTCTTGTCTTGGTCTTAGACACAGAGGACTTTTTATTTCAAAACCAGTCAAGTCCATTCATCAAAACACCTCAATATTTATCATAACGGCTTAATATTCATCTGTTTGTTAACACTGCTCTACTGTGACTGGGTGTAAAACGTCTAGCTTCAAAGTTCAAATGTAACCAATATGTTGCATCTTATCAGGAAAAATGCTAGATTTGTTTCTTCGACTCATCGGAATGTCTGATGAAAGGCTTGGGCCTGAAATGTCACATAAGGTAGCAAAAGGTAAAAAAATACAGGCACATCATCTGGTGCATCAACTCCATCCCTTTTCACTGACTGCTTCCTCTGTCCAGTACCCGGAGTTCATTTGGATGTGCATGCTTTGTGTTGGCTTTTACACAGACCAAACCTACGCCCTTGCGCCATGAAGTGGCCATACCTGTGCTTTACCTGTCCAGAAGCATTCATGTTGAAATTTTATACTGTGACGCACATTTTAGGCCAAGCTTCCTAGCCCCAAGATGGTGCCTATGCCCCACATTTTATAGTGTGTTGGTTTATGTACACTCTAACATTAGTCTGTTTCTGATTTTGACTTGGTCTAGCCCTGCTTTGGTCTAGGTCTTGTCTCAGTCTCGCCCTACATAGTCTTGGTCGTGTCTTGGTGTCAATACACTCCAGTCTTGGTAATGACCTGGTCTTGGGTTAGGTGGTCTTGGCTATATCACTAGCAATCACACAGCGTAATGGAATTCACAGCCCCTTTTATTGCTTATTTGGAGTCCTTTTTGGGTATGATGACACACGGCCCTTTCATCGACTATGCAACACGGTGATTTTCATTTAATCGTGCTGCAGGTATGAGAAGGTAGTCCCGTATTTTACCATATATGTAGTAGCTGTAGTAGGCTTTTTTATTGCCGTTCCAGCCATATACAAGTATACGACGGTACAAGACACTGTTTCCCTGGACCTCGGTGCAACATGAGACACAAGGATGAGCAGCAGGGCACATGACACGATAGGACACGATGACTACCATGCCCAAGCTCCTGAACCCGTTGGAAGAGGTGGAGCGATCACTCCAGTTCAGGGCTGGGCAATCTTATCCGCAAAGGGCCGGTGTATATGCAGGTTTTCGGGATAACCCCAAGGTCAGCTGATCAAACCCAGGTGTGAGAATTCTTCAGCCAATCAGTCCTGTAATTAGTGATCTTATTATGGATTTGCAGTGAAAACCCGCACACACACTGGCCCTTTGCGGATATGATTGCCCACCCCTCCTCTAGTCGAAAAAACCACACTTTGGAGATGACCTAGTATAAGTACACCCTTAGCCACCATGTTCTCCTGTGTATCAGGGGGGTGGGAGAGGCCTTTCTGCCTGCTTCTGCATTCAGACTACAGTATAAATGGAGCACGGAGCAGGACCTTTGAACTACCCGCCTGCATCCATCCCGAAATTGTGGCATCACTTGTCATTCGGGCTGAGTGCAGGGGGGACGGTGCTCCCTACTGTCAGGCTGAAAAGTAGTGCATGGCTAAAGCCGCATTTTTGTGACTCTGTCCGTGTAAGTCCATGTCTGTGTGATGGCCACGGGTTATGAAAAGATAATCAGCGTCTAGGCCTTCACTGTCAGCCTCATTAACATGAGCAGGAGACAGCAACGGATTGACTCAGCGGACCCGCTTATAAATTCTGACAGAGCCCTGATAAGTGTTTCAGCTCAGCTCGTGAATAAAGTCAATATTCATTATAGAGGCACAGTCTCACAGATGCTGAGGGAGACGCATGTCTGGACCAGAAGCAGATCAATCTGACTGGATGACATGTACACAGCACCACAAGGCCTGCTGTCACTGTGCTCGTCTTACAGCAAAACAACACATGTCGATGAATTATTATTAGCAGTCATTCTCAATTTAACATATAATAACCCCAAATTCCACTAACATTTCAATTTGGATAAAACATATTCTATTGTGATTAAAGATATGCTGTCATTTTTTTTACCAATGTCAATGTGGGAAACTCTCTCATCAAATAAGTAATATTAGCAAAATGAATTATTAGCTACTCTCTTGTTTAGTGAGATAATGCACTTACATAAAATCAGACAAGGTAGCTGAGTGGACAACAGAGTGACTTCACACCTCCAGGGTGGTAGGCTATAAATTCCGAGCCCCACATCGATGTCTGAAGATTGCATGCCTTGTCTCTGTGTTTGCATAAGTTTCCTCCAGAGTCTGGTAACATATAGACAGATAAACCACTATCTCTAATAGCCCTTAACATGCATGCAAGTGTGAGCCCTGTGACACACTTGGCATCCCATCCCGGGTACCCATGCCATTGTGCTTCCTGGAATAAGCTCCAGAATCACATGGGCCAAGCATTGTTTCATCAGTTAAGAAACATGCATGGATGAAGACGGTAGACGGTGACAGTGGGACTACCGAACACATCAAATGCATTTAAGGTAGTTTCACTTTAAATGCAATAATCACTTTGCAGACTGGATCAAGCTAAAGCATTTCCAGCTCTCCTGCTGGCTGCATTGTTAGACCAGTAAAGCACAGTGAGAAAAGCAGTGTGTAGGAGACTGTAGGGTCTGTCACCGTACTGGCATGTCACCCAGTGAGCATTTCCAGGATCACCTCACATTCATTCAAGGGCTCCAGTCACATTTTCATGCAAATAAACATTCCTCTGAATGAGTGTTACTTCCAACTAACGAACAGAAGTTTCAGTTGGCAACCCATATAAATCAATTAAATGCTCTGGGGGCTGCAGGGAAACCTGGCCTGTCCATTTATAAAACAGCTGCACTATAATCCATAGCAGCTTTGGGAATGTGCTCCAAACAAAGTTAATTTAATATCACAACCATTAGGGAAACCATCTAGAATTCAGACATGTGACAGAGATCAGCTGGCTAATTATGATCTTGTAGCAAGCTGACTGGCTATATGATCAATGTATTGTAATCCATGCCATACATCCCATTTTCATTATGTATGGTTTAGCTGTGCACTTGAACTTATCAATTACATGAGAAATATGAGTAAACTGTGGCCTATTTATAAGATGTCCTGAGGATGATTTGTTATATTGTAATAACTCCATTAAGGTCCAGATGATTAAAATTCTTGCTTACTTTCATGTCAGAGCCACACACACACATTTATATTATATTTAATTATATATTTATTTATGACGTGGGGACCGTCCATCCATTTCCACGGGAAAAACCCTAATCCTAACCTTAACCCCTACCCAGCCCTAACCTTAACCTGAAATAACCAAACAAAATACAAGACTTCAGGCAGTTTTAGTTCTTTGATTGCATTAACAGGTTTTTGTGGGGGTCTGAAAATCCCCACGCAAGGTAAAAAGACGTGGTTTTGCCATATTGTGGCACGGTGTGTGTTATGTACACGTGCTGAAGAGTAGTTAGTGTCTCATTATATGCCACGCACTCATCAGTGAAATTTTAGCTGGCATTAAGCTGGCATGTTGGACTTTGAGTCATTTTGTTGCGTACCGTCGCCGAGTCTAAACACTGACATATGTTCGCTTCTACTGCCTCGGCTACTCAAACAGCTGCTGGGAACATTTACTTATTTTTGAGTCAAAGTAACAATAAGCCAGCTTTGACAAAAACCTCTGGCATCCCTGAGCTTCCGTGGAGCAAAAGTCACACATTCAGTACCGGCCGGAGGGTGGTGCTTACCGTAACCCGGAAGGGAGTGGAGGTGGAGGCCTCCATGCTGGGGGCGATGTCCTCTCCACCGGGCATGCTGCAACGCCGGCCAGCTCGCTCCGTGGGGGGCTCTGTCAGAGACACACGGAAGGCTAGGCTTAGACACACACGGGGAGAGAAATCGAGGCAGAGCTCACTGCGCTCTGGGCAGGTTAAGGCCAGCTCCCCGACAACATCGATGAAAAATGCATGTCAGTCGTAAGCGGCGCGAGCCAGGGCAGATAAGCTACTCCCTAACCAGCCAAAGTGTTACAGATCATAGCCCAGACTGGCCTTTCATCGTGACGAACTCTGGAGCGAGTTTTTGGCACTGTCAGGGCCACACAAAGACATGGATAAGCCCCCTGGAAAATTCTACCAAAGGATGCCCCCACTTCTCCAAACCAAAGCTACAATTATCCATGCTCACAAACTCATGTCCACCCCACCCCCCGGTGCTTGGGCCCCTAAAAGTCTTCCCTCTTCTCCCCCCGTACGGGCAGCCCTGAGCAGCATGTCCACACACGAGTCTCTCGGGTTGGAGCGTCTTCAATAAACACATAGAAGTTTCACGGATGTCAAGCTGAAATCCGCAGCCCACAGTTACTGCTTACTGCAGCAATGCTACGCGGCCCATAAACAGATGCTGTGTTCATCAGAGCCGGCCTCCGGCCTCACTCCTACTTACAAATCCTTTACTGTTTGTTTCTTTGAATAACACCAGAAGGGGCCTTTTAATATCCAGGATCCCAAAGAAACACTCAGTAATCGCTGGTGATTCAATCCCAAGGGCCAGAGGAAAGATGAAGAAAGTTGCTTCCGTTTCCAAGAAGAACCACGAAGCAGGTATGGAGGCAAAGCCGAGAAGGACGAGAGTAATGAAGTTCAGAAGAAACTTCAAAACGTGACTGTCGATTTACATCACAGTTACATCATCTCAAACTGACGTCTCACAAAGCCAGCTGCCGTGGTGCTGTCTGTACACTGCGCCTAACGGCAGCACACAGCACACCGGCATTTCTGACGCCTGTCCCTGATGTCTCCTTATCCTCTGCTCTAAATCGAGTGCATAGCATCATCCGACACCCTGCCTCTGCATTACATCTATTCTAATCTATTTAACAAAAGCTCATTTTTACACCCTAATCAAACCCCTCACTGGAAAACTGAGAATAGCAACAGAGGCCTGAAAGCAATGGAAATTAGACCTGCCTAGCCTCCAAAAATATCTCCCTCATCAAAGTAACACAAACCCCGTCTGTGACAATATACAATGCAATAATAGCATGCTGTTTAGATCAGTCCATACCAGTTGTGTGATTGCTGATAACCACAGGAAAAGAACCACGGTGCATGATCATACTGACATTATTGCCTGTTGGGTAATGTTCCTCAAAATGTTGAATTGTTTCAAAGGGAAAAGTGAAAATTGGACTATGATTTAATATGTATACGACTCTTTTATGGTATGCTGAAGCAAACCCCTCATTCCTCCTCTGCATATCAGGGATCCGCTGTACCTATAACAGATGGTGAAGCTGAAATTAATTTAAGAATTGAGGTGTGCTGTAAGTACTCGGGTTATCTCAATCCCATAGTCTGCTTAAACCTCTTTGAAACTCCTTATAATGTAAAAACAAATGTCCCAGAACAGGCCCTCTAGCCCGTCTTCTTTTTTGGACTATATGACATCTACCTTTTTTTAAAAAAAAAACTCCAATACGAAATTGTGTCTCCTTTTAGCCTGTGACACTCACATGATTCAGCTCATTCATAAAACTCACTCACCAGTCTTCATAATTCTACACAAATGCTTCAGGGTAAAACTACTGAGCGCTAAAAACTCACTGAAAGAGAGCATGTTGTGTGTGATTCCCGTCTACGCGCTTCCGGAGCTGGTATTATCGTCATCTGCATTAATGGGTAAGTGCAAACAACCCCTAGGAGGGAAATTACCAAGATGTGTGTAACGTATATGACAAACACACAAATCCCAGTCCTCTTTATACGCCTAATTGCCATAGCCACAGCCAGCCAATGACACAAATAAGAGTCACAACGGTAGCCAACACGGGAGCCAATTAATATTCCCATCACAGATTTACTTATTAATGTCACTGGGATCATTTGTCTCTCGTTACAAACATGGGGAATGGATCGGATGTGGGATATGAGGAGAACAATCTACAAATATTATTTGTGACATTAATCAGGCCGACTTCACAGAGCTGTGTATGGCCAGGCTGGGGAACTTGGGCATCAGGTGGATGAATTATTTATACATACAGGTATGAGATTAATAATTCATGTATGTAAAGTATTTTTGACTGAGAAGTGATAAATGATTATTTCTATTGGGGGGTTGCCATGTTCTACACATTCAAGCTAAGCAGGCCTGTGCCACACACTGGCAACTGTCTGACGAGGGACAGGAAAGCTGTGGCATCAGTCTGGAAAACAACTCGACAGGCAATCCGCTGCAATGGAGGAGAGGCTGGCTTTCTGCCTTGGTGTCATTCATGTATCACGGAGAAGCTTATCCATATATAACAGTGTTTCCCAATCTGATCCCCAGGGAGCCGCAGGCAATCCACATTTTTGCCAGGAGCTAGGAGGGAGCAAAAATGTGGACTTTCTGGCAGGGAGCTGGGGGGAGCAAAAGCGTGAACTGGCTGCAGGTCCCCGAGGACTGGGTTGGGATACACTGATTATAGGGAACCAGCAGGGGGTGCACTGAAGGGTATAACAAATTGAACCAAACACTGGTCCATTCTGATTTACAGTAGCAGGCTGGTTTGCTATACAGCTCACTGTCATGTATCAGGTGCAAGCAGGTATGGGGCTTGTAATCTGTAACTGGCAGCGATGAGGGGGACCTTGACCAAAGCTTCTTGGCGTCCCCATATCTGAAATGATCTGCCAGGGCTGAGAAGAAATAATGTCAGTAGGAATCTGAGGTTGGAAGGTAGACTGGGCGTACAAAGGGATGCCACAATAGGGCTTCTTTGGAGTTTGCTGCTTGTTTCCCTCCGAAAATACTAGAATTCGAGCAAAGCATCACTTTTATTCCACGTCTATGAGGTGGAATTGAAGTTATTTGAATTTTAACCTGTGGTCTGAGACAAACACAAACGCACACACTTGTATTCATATCTTTTTAGGGACCATCCATTCATTTCTATTGGATAAAACCCTAATGTCAGCTATGACAAACCTAACCCTAACCTAACCCTAACCCAGCCCTAACCTTAACCATAAGTAACCAAACTAAAGACTTTTGGCATTATTTTTAGTACATTACATTTTTGACAGCTGTTATGGATTTTTATAAAACTGAATTTCCTCTGGTGGAGGCTGAAAAAATCGTCCCAACAACGTCAAAAAGATATCTGGTCCCCACAATGAAATAATTACAAATTCAAACAAACACCCGCATGCACGCAGAGTCAAATCACTGTGGTTCTCAGCAAGGGTGCAAGCCCCCTCCAATGAAGTTGTAAATACTTCTTATTCACTTCCATCCTGCCATTAGTCCCACTCATCACACAGTCTGTGCTCAGCCAATGAGAGACGGCGTGTGACGTGTCTGCTGCCGACTGCTCCTACAACGGGGGGGGCTTGGGCTTCACACTACTCTGAGATATTGGACCCCCCATGCCAGCCCCTGCTGTTTGCCCACATCCTGACACAGCCGTGCACAAGCTGAGTGTGAAGAGCTGATTGGCCACATGGCGCATCCCAGCACAAACACACCCAGGACCTGTATGGCTGTGTGTTTTTCCCATATCTATCCTCATAGTAAATGCTGGTGAAATGGAAAAGACAAAGCGAAGCCCATGAGGAATGATTGGCATGAGTTTCCTAAGAATAAAATGAACACTTTCCGTAATAAGTGTGATACAGATTTCATGATTTTCCTGTCCCAGTCAGGAGGAGCTCTGCTTTGTCTCATGCTACGAAAAACTTCCACTTTAAGCACGATGAAAGGGCAAATCATGCTGCAGGTGGGCTAACAAATGTCATAATAGCTATTCGACACTGCAGTCAAAGCTACAATTCTGCCAATATTCAGTCAGTCCTTCACGCTGCAGATACACTGAGGTATGCTATTTACACCTAGATGGTCTCCTGGCACATGATGCACAAGGGAAAACACATCTATCCTTGTTACTCCATTTCTACCTGATTTTGAAAGCGATTGAAAGCTTGCCTCATGTCATGCCCAATTTGGCCTGGCTGTTCACAGAGTGGCTACAGCTTTAGAGCAAACTCATGTCAGTCAGCACAGCGACTCCGAGAGCGGAGATGCAGCCCAATGATACTGCGATGCGCCGCAGAGAAAGACAGTACCACCCATTTACAAGCAGACATGACAGCAGTTATCGACAACCACACTTATAGATAGTCCCCTTCCAGAACAGGAAGTATCACCCTCATCATATACTGATTTTACATTCAAATACATATTCACTCGATGGCCGCTTAATTAGGTACACCTGTTTCATAAGATAAGCAGCCTGCTGTCCACACAGCAAATCACGGGACTGCAACTGAAGACAGACTGCCTCTGCATTACATCTAATGCAGATGCAGACTGGGTCAAGAGGTGAAGTCACCGTGCAGCTAACGCTAAGTTCACACTTCATGATTTTAGCACTGATATTCCGGCTGCCGACAGCCAACAAAACCCCCACATCGAAAGCAGATCTTCGTTTTTTCAATTGTTATGTCTGGACTGTTCAAAAACGCGAGCCCATCAGACATCTAGCGTGCTACATTTTTGGACCTGTCGGCAACTTGTAGTGTGACTGGCAATGATCGAGTGTGCCGGCAAACTACAGCCAATGATAGTGCAAGACAGGGGTGAGGCGAAGCTTTAAAAAAATAAGAAAGCTTAGCTTTTAAAAAAATATTAGTAGAAATAATTCAGTTTGTTTATAAGCGGTGCTTAGTGCTCAGGGAGATTTTATATATATATACATACATACATATATATATATATATATATATATAAAATTGATTATTGAAAGATCTTGTAGTGTGTGATCACCCATCACAGATCTGTTGTCTAGTGCGTAGACCACACCGACTTAAAAACGCCAATTTGTATCTGTTCTTCTGACCAGATCACAATTATTATTTTTTTTACTTCGTTTATTGCTGTTTTCTGAGTTCGTAACGTTTCGTCAAGACGGCGATCGCATTGTGTTACGCCCCAAAGTACCGAAGTACCAAAGAAGTACCCCAACTGGTTTGGCACTTTCGCTACTTGAATTTTTGGTACTGGTACTCGACTGGAAGTCAATGGAAAAGTGAAAATACTGAAAGCACCGAACTTTGTGTGATGGAAAAGCGTCCAAACTGAGAGAAAACAGTCCAAGAAGGAACGAGACTCTCCTTAGGGACAAGAAAGCCATTTTCTGCATGCAGACAGTTTGGTTTAGGTAGTTTCGTCTTTTTGTGGGATTGACCCTCAGTACATAACGAAGCTGTGACATGGAGTACTATCCCTCCCTGACGTAGCTGTCTGTCATCTGCTTTGACGTATTTCTCAAGCAGACCGTGCCTTAAAAATCCCCCAGATCTCTTATTTC
>JAODKN010000041.1:19098730-19114674 GCA_026774425.1 Petrocephalus zakoni | reverse complement strand
ACGTAGCTGTCTGTCATCTGCTTTGACGTATTTCTCAAGCAGACCGTGCCTTAAAAATCCCCCAGATCTCTTATTTCAGCCAGCTGCGGAACACATGCAAGAACTAGCCCAGTCATGGTGATGTAACAGCTAGAATGAAGCTACCATCTACACACCTGGACAAGCCCAGTCATGGTGATGTAACAGCTAGAATGAAGCTACCATCTACACACCTGGAGCAACCTGAGGGAGCCAGTGTGTTTTCTGGGGCTCTACCAACTTGCAAAAGCTTGTTCAGCCGCGTTTAATCTGTCAACAGAATCTTCTGGATAAGTATTTTTGATTTAACACAGCCGGTGTGCGTATCATCAGCTACCATGCAGGCAGGATGTGAAGGATTTAGAGAGAATTAGGGCTACAGGAGGTCTTGTCCACAGAACTTTTAAAGAGGGATTACAATCTAAATCACATGAGTTACTAGTAACATGAGTAATTATTTAAAACCAGTATTGATTACAAAATGGGTTTTAATTAATCAGTGATACTTGGGTACATGTTACTAGTAAAATGTAGCTACTATAACAAACCCAAAAGATCTTATCCGCTGGCGAGTGACACGTACCGGGTCACCTGCACAAAAGCCAGTATTCCTGGAATTCTCTGTGCAAGTTCCCTTTTGACAGTGTGCTATACACCGATCAGCCATAACAGTAAAACCACTGACAGGTGAAGTGAATAACATTGATTATCTCGTTATAATGGCACACATTAAGAGTGCTGTTATATAATAGGGAAGTAAACAGTCAGTTCTTGAAGCTGATTTGTTGGAAACAGAAAAAAACGGCCAAGCGTTAGAATATGCACTACTTTGACAAGGGCGAAATTCCATTGGCTAGACGACTGAGTCACAGCATCTCCAAAAAGGCAGTTCTGGTGGGGTGGTCCCAGTATGCAGTGGTCAGTACCTTTCAAAAGCTGTCCAAGGAAGGCCAACTGGTGAACCACTGATTAGGCACCCAAGGCTCACTGATGCAGGTGGGGAGCGAAGACTAGCCCGTCTGGTCCGATACCATAGGAGAGTTACTGTAGTACAAATTTCTGAAATAGTTAACAAGAGAAAGGTATCTGGATAAACAGTGCATCACAGCGTATGGGGCTGTGTGGCCGCAGACCGGTCAAAGTGTCCATGCTGACTCTAGTCCACTGCTGTAAGCACCTACATTGGGCACGTAAGCATCAGAACTGGACCATGGAGCAACGGAAGAGATGGCACCAGGATGCACTATGGTAAGAAGGCAAGTCGGTGGAGGCAGTGTGATGCCCTGGGCAATGTTCTGCTGGGAACCCTTGGGTCCTGGCATTAATGTGGATGTTACTTTGACATGCACCACCTACCTACCTACCAAGTACAGAAGTACTCCCCGAAGCAGGATTATGCACCCGGCCACACAAAAGAAATGTCCAGCAATGGTTTGAGGAGCATGAAAAAGATTTCCAGGTGTTGACATAGCCTTCAAATTCTCCAGATCTCAGTCCGATCGAGCATCTGTGGGATGTGCTAGACAAACAAGTCCAATCCATGGAGGCCCCACCTGACAACTTACAGGACTTAAAGGATTTGCTACTAACGTCCTGGTGCCAGACACGACAGGACACCTTCAGAGGTCTTGTGGACTCCATACCTTCATGGGTCAGAGCTGTTTTGGCGACACGAGGGGGACCTACACAATATTAGGCAGGTGGTTTTAATGTTATGACTGATTGGCATATATTAATTGTTCATAACTTTGTCTATACGTAGTAATATGACCAAACACAGCTAAACTAAACATCTGAACCAAGTGGGGAACCAAATGGCCTCCAAAAAGAGGCTTACTGAATGCTACATGGGTCTATACTGTCCATAAAATGTGTATGTTCATGGACTGACAGTGGCTTCAATGCAGATATTTTTCAGTTGAATTCAACTTATATGAAATTTAACTGGTTCAAATTCCATGTAGAGAAGAAGTCCATGTATTGAGATGTGAAAGCTCACGCATGATACGCATACTACATACATCATTGTGGTCTGGTACTGATGTAGCCTTTGATAATTTAAGTCAACAATGTAAATAAAGAAAACAAAACTTGAAAAGAATTTGAAGCAGTTTAACCAGGGATTAGATATATCAGTGTCCCTCTGTTTTTACAATGCATTTATATATACTTATTAAGCATATATTTAGAAGTGCAGAGCGTAAAAATAAATATTCTAACATAAAAGAAAGGCAGGACAAAACAAATAATTTCTTAATTTGTTATAAATACTCTGCTATAGCTGTGCAGTTGTGTAGCTGTTTCTTCTTCTTCTTTGTATTAGTTCTCAGTCATCTGCTTCATTCTAGAGAATCAACTTTTGGAAAGATGCTATGAAGTTGTAGGTGGGACACAGTTAAAAACTAGGGAATCTGTGTCAACTTTTTTACACACATTTTTTTTTACACTTTTGTAAAAGTGTAAACTTTTGCCGGAATTTGAAATGTGACAGCCATCATACTTTGGGAAAACAGCTGTGCCGCCAGAACATCCCGGCTCTGGCATAGCGAGAGAGCGAGCAAAGAAGCACAACACGGCGGATTAGAGCGTGCGCCTATGCAAGAGAGAGATGAGCGACAGGCTGTTACCCCTGGTTCCGGTTCGGTTCCGATTGCGAGATCGACTGCGCTGCCTCTGCAGCCGGGAGCGGCCCAGCAGCCTGTAGTAGTAGAGAGGTCGCCCCCAGACTCTCCTTGGACCACTAAGCATGGCTCCCCGAAGAGCTCCTGACAAAACACCCGTGAAAATCCAGAACAAAAATCCAGGCAGCCTGTCTGTCAGAGGAGTCTAGACTCCAGCAAGTTAGAACACCTCCCTGTGCTGGCACAAACTGGCCTCACTCAGAGAGAGAAAACCCTACCCTGGGGCAGACACCTATCAAATGCCTGAAATAGAGGTGGGCTCATGGGATGTCACTGGAAAGAGAGCGGCAATAGGACTCAAAACACGAGACGGCGCCGCCTTGCAGGAGGGCGGGATCAAATTAAAATATGTGGAATGCATTCGTAAATTCCTTAAAGACATAAGAGCCATCTCGGAGCCCCCCTCCCCCACTGGGACTGTTATAATAATCTGTTTTAAGCCACTCATTAACTACATGCATTAACATAGAAATAAGTCTATTAGGGCCAAGAAGCTGAAAGATGTACAATAAATGTATTCTGTGAAAACCTTTGATACCGCTTTAAATATAAGAGAATAATCATCACTGAATACATGCAGGAAAAATCACAGAGGCATTAACACGTGTGAATAGTATCTAACGGGTCTCCAAGAGTAAGGCCAAGCCGACTGGAGCTACACAAGCGTACAGTATGTCTCACTGCCAGCCTTCAGCACATATATTCAGCTGTGCTTTCACACCCCCTGGGGATTCCCTGGTTTACTGCAGAGCAATCGCCCACAAACTAATATTACCCCATATTCTTTGTCAAAGGTAGTATAAAAAAAAAAGACTGAAGATGAGTGAGGAGGCTGAAGATTGCATGAACATGCACAGCAACGTGTTGACAGCAAACGGGATAATCGGAAGGCTGACTGCAGATCTCCAGGATTAATTAGTGTGCTGTGCTATTGTCTCCTACATCACCTCCCCTGGTGTCATGTTGGATATGATCCCGCTGTTACTCAGGATGGGTTTGCTGATCAGCATCTTCACTGCAATCAATTACCTTTCAGAACCTATACCTTTTAAACGAAAAACCATGGTCTGACGGCCTTCGCAACAAGCTGGACAAAATGCATTTAAGCCATCTACATGTCACCATGTACTCTTACAGTAACCCGGCACCCTAGAACAAGTGTGGCATCCTTGTGCTTATTTCAGATTGGGTCAAGTGATTTTTGGAAAACAAATAATAAAACTAACTTATCTGATGCAGGAAGCCATTCTAAACTCCCCATCAAAGGGGTGTCAGTCCATCACAGGCCACAGACAAATAAAAAGTCCCCCACGTTACTGTAAGGACACCAGTCCAGGTGAGTGAGATACCTTTGGGCCACAGGAGGCCACCTTAGAAACCAGTGGGCCACTGTGCCACCCACTACATGAATGAAACTTATTGATAATGAAATTATGGAAAAAGCTGATGGTGTAAATGACTGATTACTCAAATAAATTCACATTAGTAATAGCCTTGCAAAATTTTAACAATTAAAACCAAGAAAAATGTGATAATTAATTAATCTACAGGTAAGAGTAATTGCATAATGAATCTCAAGTTGGAAGGAGATTACGTAACATACCTTTTTATTGTGGTTACACTGCATAAAAATGCTAAATGATCACTAGCATGGATTTTGCTTTCAGTTATTAGCTACCATAAAATTGCCTATGGCAGATCTGCTATTCTCACCCATGCATACACTGGTAAATGATCTATTCTACTGCATTTAATATACCCGGAGTCTTTTTCATTACCATGGTAAGCAGAGTGTCAGCATCTGCACTGTCTGCAAAAATAAATCCCGGCAAATGAAAAAGGAAATCCTCTGAAACAAACACGATCTCCTTTCTTTGCAGGAGCTCTGTTTTTAGCCTTTGGAGGGAACTGAGACTTTCAGCTGGAGGTATTAGAAAGCCACTTTCTACCCATACCTTGCAGACCATCGCTGGTTTGTGTACTGCTTGCTAAAACCTGTGTCCCCTTTCTTGCGTTTAATATACTAAACTACACTGCATATATTCCAAGCTTTGTTGTCTGAAGCTAGAGAGAGAGGACTCCAAATCACTTTATGCTAATAAGGTTCTCCTGGGATTTAATTTCCTGTAATTCAAGCATCCCCACACCCACCCACCCCAACAACGGCAGTGTTTCTCAAACCCGTCCTCGGGGACCCCGAGACAGTCCACGTCTTTGGCCTCTCCCACTTCCTTGGGAGTGGGGAGGGAGAAAAACATGGACCGTCTGTTGGTCCCCGAGGACGGGTTTGACAAACACAGTGTTCAGGTCACCCGAAATACAGTCCTACATAGTGATACCTGCTTTTATGTTCATTAATGATGTGTATGTATCATCATAAATAAATATGTATTTATATAAATGTATATGAATGGCTGTTTGATCCCCCTGTCTTCCTGTGGCTTATCTCCTGTCCCCATTGTCTCGGTGTTCAACACTCCTGCCTACTTATAGCTTGAGTTTTGTTCTGATTGTTCATAGACACAGACTGGGCTTGGAGGCTGCAGCGTCTTGCCCACTGTGAATTCAGAAGGCTTTCAACAATAAAGCATCTAGCACAGAGCGCTGCTTTTGTACAGTAGGCCCTGACCGTAGGTTCTGAATCCCCGGATTCAACCAGCAGTGCATCGAAAAAAAAAAAATCCTCAAAGTCACAAAAAGCAGCTTGCTGTGCGCCAAGCACTACGCCGAATCCACGCAAATTAAGTGATGTGTAGCTAGAGAGAGGAAATGAATTTATATTTTCTCGGTCTACAATTGTATTTTATATATATGTACTTTGACGGTTGCATCTGTGCTGAACGAGTACAGACTTTTATCTCGTCATCATTCCCACAGCAATACAATTCACAACTATTTACATAACATTCACATTGCACAGGCTAATATAAGCGATATGGTTTAAGATATGGAGGATGTGCTTAGGTTATTTCCAAATTCTACACCAATTTTAATATAAGGGACTTGAGCATCCGTGGATGGTGTGTGTGTGTGGGGTGCGGGGGTGCTAAGGTGAAAGACAGCAGAGCCCTGGATCCAGTCTCAGACATTTATACCCTGGTCTGAAGCGACGTACAAGCCAGGCGGATCGCACATTATGTGCTAAAGTGTAACAGAACCACAAGGACATAGGAGAAACGGCAAGAAGAACAAGATTTCGCTTCCCAGCCAAGTGCACTCTTAAAGACACGATGCCCTTAAGTACTGAGATTCTCTGAATCTAGACAAGTACCCCAGTCAGGAGAAGAGCACAAAGGAGAAAATATAATTTATTTAACAGTCCACTTGTCACAGCACAAGACACATAAGTACATGGCACATGTGATAGAGGGGGTCCTTTATTAAGTCATGCTTAATTGGTACATTCGCCATGCATGGTTCTGAATACGACATTTTGCTGAGGGACAAATGTACTTATATATTCTAACACTTATCAGTATCTGTGCAGGTAAGCCTTGATCAGCACAGATGTCCTATATATATATATATATAATTTTAATTATAAGCAAAAAAGTGCCGATGAGGTCTGGATTGTGACGAGCAAACATAACAGCATCTGAGTGCTGCCTGAAAGCCAGATTCAAAGGAAGCACAAACATTATGGCCCACACTGCCTTTTTACGTTAATGGCCACTCGCCAGACATGAAAGACGAGCACGCAAACAGGGCGACACGCAAACAGGGCCACACGCTCGGCGATGAGAGAGCAGCTACGTCGGGGCTACACTTAAGACCGGCGCTAATCTCTCATTCTGCAGGTTCCATCTTGCTTCCTGCAAATGTTGTGCCATAACTCTGCAAGCACACGGCCGCATTCCTGCATCTTCGGGCACTATTCCATCAAAGCCGGAGAGCCATACAAATAGTTCTAGGTTATGCAAAAGGTGAAATAAGCTCTGATGAAAGGCAAGTCTAGTAAGATAAAATGCTTTAGAAAAAGCATTTTGCACAGCAAAAACCAAGCTAGCTTATTCCTGCAGCAGCATTTCCGCTTGTTTTCGCCTAAGACTTATACTCGCTTGTTTGTGTACTGTTACCACAACATGAATTAACATGAAACAACTATTTGTCTAATGCAAACCTATTACAAGTTAACATAAAAATCAATTTTGCTCTCAGTAATTTACCTCTGCATTGATTTTACGTGATAATCCTGTTTATCATTCTGTGTATTTTCTATTCCATATACACAGAGAGAATAACATTACTGGCATGGAGAATAGCATCCCATAATTCCTGTTATCAGCGATCTCGCTGCCCCATTGTACCCAAGGGACCTTGCTCTCCTTATAATGGAAGGAAACCACCTGTTATTACTATCCGTTTATTGTCAAGCAGGTTTAGATGGCTGTGACATCAATCTTGTAAATGGTGAAGCCAGAGAAACAATGTCTGAAGCGTCATTTTCGACTTTCACTGAGGTCAAGCATTTTTCTTGTTGAGAAATTCTGCTTACCAGTGCTACACTGGAAAATGTTGATGTTACTTAGTTCCCCCTGAGAAGCACAGATGTGTTATGCAGAGTCCTTTATTCAAATTGGCAATCCATTCATTTTCCTTATCGACTTGTACGCCACCTAAAGTCTGTCCCAGGAAGCACAGGCCACTGGTTACCCTGAACTTTCAGCCTGGGAGCAGTGAGGCCACCATGCTATCCCCTGTCTCAGAGTGGCCAAAATAAAAAACAAACAAATAAAAAAATAATCACACATAATAGGCGATTAATAGCAACCTATTTTTTCTCCCCTTCTGGGAAATGTATTCATGTGGAAGGTCAGTACCTGGAAACAAGCAGAACAGTCAGACCAAATCCAAGCAGTAAAGCAGAAACATCTCAGAGGCAAAGTGCAGCACTTTCATCAGCTGCAACTGGGATGTCGGAACAGGTTTTAGCAACACAGGAGGATGGAGGTGGGGGGGGGGCGCCGTGAAACATCATGAATAATGAAGAGGAAAAAGGGAAGCCACGCCCCTCTGGGAGGCCCCCGGCCTCTCTCTGAACTCCTCTGGCATCGAGGGGTGCTGGGTAAACTGGAGCAGTGACTTGGAACGCCAGCTTGATGCCTGACAGACGGTTCCCCCCCATGGGAAATCTTCGCAGGGTGGACGCGAGCTGACTCTGATCACTGATGTGAACGGCAGCTGTTTGATTACAGGACCTCGGCCCGTCGGCTCCCCCCGGCTCCCAGAATTCACTGATCTAATCTATTGCTCTGTCACTGTACGCATGTATACAGAGTTGAAAGGATACAGCATAGTGAATTTCCCTTGTCTAACACTGCTTACGGCAGTAGACACACAACTCAGAATAATACCTCAGTATACCATAATACCACGTATGTCACAATGCTTCTGCATTTATAAAAACATGTGGCAACTGCATTGTTACCTTTCAAACCACAGACGGAGGAGCAAAGTCATGTTTAAATGCAAATTTTAAAATGTTACTTAAATGAATAGAAATGCATTATTTCTTTTGGAATTCACTAGACTATATACACTATATGGACAAAAGTATTGAGACACCTGGCCATTACACCTGCAGGAACTTGTTATGACATCCCATTCTAAACCCACGGGCATCACTATGAGGATGGTCCCCCTTTGCAGCTATAACAGCTGATTCTCTTCTGGGAAGGCTTTATACGAGATTTTGGAGTGTCAGTGGGAATTTTTGTTTGGTCAGACACTGATGCTGGACATGAAGGCCTGGCTCGCAATCTCCGTTCTAGCCCATCCCAAAGGTTACAGTGGGGTTGAAGTCATGGCTCTGTGTGGACCAGTGAAGTTCTTCCACATCAAACTCACCCAACCGTGTCTTTATGGACCTTGCTTTGTGCACTGGGGGCAGAGTCATACTGGAACAGAAAAGGGCCTTCCCCAAGCTAGTCCCACAAAGTTGGAAGCATAGAATTATCCAAAAGGTCTTGGTATGCTGAAGCATTAAGGGTTCCCTTCATTGGAACTAAGGAGTCAAGCCAACTCATGAAAAACAACCCCATACCATTATCCCTCCTCCAACAAACTTTACAGTTGGCACAGTGCAATCAAGCAGGTAATGTTCTAATGGCATCTGCCAAACCCAGACTTGTCCATTAGACTGCCAGACAGAGAAGCATAATTCCTCATTTCACAGAACACATATCCACGGCTCCAGAGTCCAGTGTCTGCGTACTTAAGGCCAGCTGCACTGCCATGGAAGCCCATTCCGTGAAGGTCCTGGTGCACAGCTTTTGTGCTGCAGTTAAAGATAGAGGCAGTTTAGAACTCTGGTGCTGTGGGTCTCCATACCCAGTGACCCCACTCTGTTAGTTTATGTGGCCTGCCACTTCATGGCTGAATTTCTGTTGTTCCTAAACGCTTCCACTTTACAATGATACAACTTACAGTTGACTGTGGAATATCTAGCAGGGAAGAAATTTCACAAACTGACTTATTGCAAAGGTGGCATCCTATGACAGAACCACACCTGAATTCACTGAGCACTTCAGAACAACCCATTCTTTCACAAATGTTTGTAAACCTGACTGCATACTAGGTGCTTGATTTTATACACCTTTGGCAAGGGGTCTGAATGAAGCACCTGAATTAAATGATTAAGAGGTGTGTCCCAACACTTTTGTCCATGTAGCGTACATTAAATGTATTATAATCAGGGGTACACATACTGTAAGTGGCACGCATGGGCATTAAGCTCCAGTATGAAGTTACTCAAATTAGGTAGGCTTTTGTGCCGTGAAGACCGAAAACTGTTGCGGATTTTACTATTGGTCCCACCCATGCACACTCACGTACCACTTTGGTGCAGCCCTGATTATAATAATCAGTGTTATTACTAAAAAATACCTTCTGACATCAATCAGGACAGGATATTTCACTGTTGGCCCAAAGCACACTGACATATAAATGCATTGAGTCCCAGGAGAAAATTATGTGATTTTGCAGATAAAGCACCTCTCAGCCAATAAATAACAGCTCCCAAAATAAGAAGTGGCCACTTTCCAAGCAGGAATCACTCGAGATTCCAGGTCTTGGACTCCAAGATTCTGACTGTGGTTCAGGGAGAACAGGTATGAGATCCATGTACCAAAGTAGGTACAGAACACACTGGTCCAGCACGGACACTCACATAGATGAATGCAAAGCTTTTCCCTTGACGGACACTTACAATCAATCTAATCAAAGCAGAAATCTGAAATGGTGCCGGCAACTATACTGAAATGAGACAGAATCAAAACTCAAAATGCACTAAACTGCATTTGATGGTGGATGACTGGACCCTGAGCCCATTAAAATCACAAGCGAACCCTTCAAGACTCCTGCCACGTGTTTCATCTGCCTCTGTGTGCCGCCCTGAGAGAAAAACCCATTACAAACTCAGCGACACCTTCAAAGTTACCAGATGACAGCATCTGCTGTCAATCACTTTTTCCTCGGGGTCCATTCAATCCAATTGCAAGGTGCAAATGAGGGTTTTAATGGAGATCAGCCCTGAAATAAAAGCCTGGGAAGAGCCCTCCCTTGAGCATGAGGCAGTGGGTCGAAGGTCTCCCGGGACAGCCTCCTCTTAAGGCACCAGGAACAGCTTGTCAGATTGTTTGGGTTACACCTTTCTGTGCAAGTCAAATAAAAATAACGACCCCATCATATGTCCTACTGGTTCTAAATTGCAGTTATGGCTACAACATTTCCAGTTTCCATGGACTGCTAGAAAACATCATAATAAAAAGCATTCATAATGTACAGCTCTGTATTAGTACTATTCCTCATTCAAATGCTGGTAAACTTTTATTATAATATCACATTATGTGGAGAAATATTCCACAGCTCTGGAGGTGTGTGGCCAGTGAGCCAATCACTGAGCTGGGATTCCACCCCACAGCTCTGGAGGTGTGTAGCCAGTGAGCCGATCACTGAGCTGAGATTCAACCCCACAGCTCTGGAGGTATGTGGTCAGTGTGCCGATCACTGAGCTGGGATTCAACCCCACAGCTCTGGAGGTATGTGGCCAGTGTGCCGATCACTGAGCTGGGATTCAACCCCACAGCTCTGGAGGTATGTGACCAGTGTGCAGATCACTGAGCTGGGATTCACCCCACGGCTCTGGAGGTATGTGGCCAGTGTCCCGATCACTGAGCTGGGATTCAACCCCACAGCTCTGGAGGTATGTGGCCAGTGTGCCGATCACTGAATCACCCTGTTGCCATAGTAGAAGTCAAAACACGCAGTATACATATACATACACGCAGACACACACGCATATATATTAAATGATTTAATATATACTCAGTGACAGCATGAAATGGTTGCCAGAGTCCTATCCTAAGCGTGCCTATTTCTGTGTCGCTATTAGTCACAAGCTCTTCGGTGCATCCCGCCCTCTCTTCACCTCCCCAGAGGATGGGAACAGACAGGCTGAGCATAAGCCAAGAGGACGGATGATCCTCAGACTGCCATGTCAGCCTAGACAATAGCGTCAGAGCGAGGCTGTCAGTCAAGGCCCGTCGTTATCGCTGACTCTCATATGACCAGTTACTGGTCATGCTGCAGAGGAAGCGCAGCTTGGCGCTACACGGTGCCAACACATATATACACTGCCTTCAATGTCTGTGCCCTCAGAAGCAAACATTTGAACACACCGCCCCCTTCTGGCCAAAGGCTGATGTTTCTGCTGACATGAGGTCTAATACATGCTCCACTCCATGCTCCGTGCCTAGTTCCCCGTGGGCTGTGATTCCATGAAGCTCCCGGACATAAATCACACTTTAGGGAATTACTTATTATTTATGAAATATTAAAATGTGATCAGGGACATAATTTTGAAAAGGTGTTCATCTAACGGAAAGCTGACTTTTGTGGGGTGAAACATGGGAATGTAGGTAGGCAAATATACTTTATTGTTCTCTGGGTGGGGGGGGGTAATTTAAAAAACAATTCAGAATGTGACCTAGAGAAGCTCTGAAGCAGAACTAGTCTAAATGCAATACTGGAGCTACTCACATGCATCCGGTGGCTACCCTTTCTGACCTTAGAGCTTATATAATAAATGTTACCTGACAAAATTAGATCATTGAACATCATGCATTTCTTTTTCAATATTGTGTGCACATTATGTGACCCCTTATCACATCACTTACTACAGCTGCATTTGTAAACAAACCTGAACAACTATTTTGTTTTTCATGACCAATACCTTAGTTGGCCAGAAGAGGGAGTAAACGGCCCAATGACCAAATTGCACTACATCTTCATATACAGATAAGTGGGGTAACCCACTGTTAACAGGGACACCTTATACAGACATGAGTATTACCTCATAAAATCAAGCCGATCAATTTATCTGAAAAGGCTACATTTTATTTTACATTTTACAAGTTATGCATATTCTAGTTATACAAAATAGTCTGGCCCTTCAACTGTTGAGTTGTGTAAAACAAATGTAAGGAATTTTAAAGCAAAATGTAGTAATAAAAAAATATGCAATTTTACTGCTTCAGTTTGAAACCAGTGTCCATGCCACAGCAGTAAAAATGCTATTATGTCTGCAGAATGGCTGAGCTTCATAGGTCACGTATCATGTTTCATTTTGCTTCTCTTACCCACAATCCTTTGAGAAAAACACTTGTCCCAGACCCCCACCCACAGTAAACACGTCATCACTCTCTCACAAAGAGTGTCTCTGAGTCCTGAGACGATTTTCAGACTGGGGGGCAGCCAGCACTTTTAGTGATAGTGCAGAGCAGCAGTGCGCCCCGCCCTTCATACCGTGAAAGGCACATTATACACTGACTGACTCGTACATGCATTCGGCCTGACTGCTCTGTGGTCGGCGTGACCTTTACGAGTCATTATTTCTGTGCATTTATGAACAAGTAATGTCCCTTCAGCTTCGAGGAAGCAGCTGCCAAAATGGAAGGTCAGACAGATCACAGCTTAGCTGCTCTGATTCAAACAAGGGCCTCCACATTAATAAGACGTGCCCTTTACTACGCCAAGAATGCGGCTTCCTCGCCAAGACCTCATGACGAACCTTCCCAGGTCCTGAATTCCCATCACTGAAGATGAACAGAACCAGGATACTGGTTCTGGTATTAAACACGTGACCCCCCCACCGTTACTTAGTTATCAGCATTATCCAGTTTTATATCACATTAGAGAATCTGCCAAGCAATTAAATAAAAAGAATTACCATGACTGCATAATACTAGAGTACATGAATTATATATGTACATTTTCAATTGGACAGTCACGAGTGCATTATTCAATTTAATTCAATTTACTTTTGTATAGGGCATTTTCACAACACTACACTGTCTCAGAGTACTTCACATAGTCTTTCCCATAACCCCCAGAAAGTAGAGGTGACAGGGGCCAGGAAAAACTCCCTAGAAAGCAAACTCAAGGGGAAGCCCCTCCTCCGTGGGCCAGCAAAGGGTGTACAAAATAACAAAATCCCATTTCCCATCCATCCAGCCATCCAGCCATCCGATTTCTGTAACTGCTTGTCCTATTCAGGGCTGTGGGGGGTCCAGAGCCTGCATGCACAAGGCACGTCCCAATTTCTAAAGTAAAATTGTGTATTATGGTATCAGCCAGACCATGTGGACTCTTACAGGCTATTAAAACTTGTTATACGTTTTATAACTTACCATAAAATTTTGCAAGGAAACATGATTGTTCAATTAATCTACAGTACCTTTACGCTAATTGTCCTGTTTAGTTCTGGTAGTCACGCAAGTAACTATTGCTAGATTTTTACCATGAGAAATAAATTCTGGAGGTAGGTTTGGGGGGAGGAGACCCTATATCAACATCAGCGGGGGAAATAAACAGTGCAGCTTTCATGTAGATCAGCTTCCTGAGGTGTGAAACGACTCAATGCTCATCAAAGGCAGTATATTCGGGTTGAGTTTGTTTAAAAAGACACAGGGAAGTTAGGAGAGTGTTCAGAGCAGATGTCCTTATCTTGTTACCCCTCAGGAGCTGCAGGCTCTCATTTTAACACGCATTTCGGCACGGCATGAGGATCAGCAGAGGAGAGATCTGAGTCTCCTTCGGATATATTACACTCATGCATGAAAGAAGGTGTCAAACTGGGATGCTGTGCTGTTCTGCACATCTGTCACAGCAACCGGGGACTGAGAGCAGGCAGCTACAGAAATACGTGCAGAAGAACCTTACGGAAAGTTACATTTGTCTAATCTCGATTCTTGCACTGCAGACGTTGTTGCGGGCAGAGTGTGTTGTGCGGCGGAACAGCGTAGCCCTCATGCTTAAAGACCAAAGGACGAGAATCCAACACGGATAGGAACCACGACATGGTGTGAATTCCAAGGAATGGCAAACATTTCAAAACAAATACGACATCGCGAGGAAGAGTGAGCCCTGACCATTACAGCTCAAAGACCTTTTCATTTCCCAGTTCTCCCTTGTCAGAAACAAAAAAACCTTCACATAACTGTACCACATGTCTTCCCATGATGCCGTTCTTTATTGTTCTCTGCAACTACTTAAAAAAATAGTTACTGCTGTTCTCATTGCCTATAGAAACCAGATAAACAAATTCAGAAAGAAACTTCCACCTCAACTCAAGTACAAACAGCTAAGTAGGAAAAAGAAACAAGAGAAGTCAATTAATTCAGAGCCAAAAATCTGTTGTTTATTTTAGACATGTTAGTTTTTTTTTCCAGCTCCCACAGCGGAAAAGCTGGCTGTCATTGTGTGAACAGGGACTTGTGTGAACTCTGCAGCAAGGGCCTGGGGTCTGAACGAGGCACCGGAATCCTCGTCTTTGCTAGAGACCCCGCAAAGCACTTCCATCTCTGTAATTAGAGAGTACTCCTGCAGTCCAGGGATAAGGGCAGCCGCCCTAATGAAAGGATCTCTGGTCACCAGCAGTGAAAAGAGGCGTGTAGTTCAGAGCCATTTTTTTCCAACTTTGTTTTGCTGTAACAAACACTCGGGGGGAGAGGGCTGACTACAAAGCTATAAACACTTCCAGAGCTGGCTTCTAGTACCCTCCAAATTCCTTCACACTGTAGGAGGCAAAACCACTGGGGGCTAATCAAGGGCCTTGGCACACACACTGAAATCCTACCAGTAAGCTCCCAGTTTCATTACCGGTTTTTCCCAATGTAGTGATTCCACTTAGAGATAGAAAATGACCAATAAGGTACCACATGGCTGTTCCCTAGTCTCCACGTTGGGGTACCTCAGGCAGTATTAAACCCCCTGGGACCCAACGCACCTTCTTAAGTCAGGCTCGAAGCCCTTATCAAACACCACAACACGAGGGAGCGACGAGGGAAACGTGCATCACCGCAACCAACGAAACAAACACATGCCTTTATCACAGTAAGCAGATCAAGCAAAGGCCCCTGGGCGAGAGCAGCAGGCGAACAAGCAGGGAACAGTAATTAAACGTGTGAAAATGGGGAGCCAGCAGCGGCAGCGATGAGCGCTCGTGCTCGTCCTTCCCCAATCCCGCCGGCAGACACCCAGTGACGCGTGCCATGCTGGGTGTGTCCGTGCATGTGACAGCCTCATCCATCACGTCTCTCTTTGTCTGCTGTGGGTATCGTATCTCTCCACTCCCATCTGACAGGGTAATTCTGCCTGGGCTGGGGGGGGGGAGTTGGTGAATAAAGTGATAACAGCACATCCTTTCAACTCCTCCTGCACCTCTGTGATGGTGTGATTCTGAGGGAGAGTGGTCCCCTGATCATGCGCACACACATAGATTAGATAACTATATCTTTGCAGGGGCTCTCCATTCATTTCCATGAGCAGAACCCTAATCCTACCTAAGACAAGCTTAACTCGTATCCAGCCTTAACCTTGACCGGAAGTAACCGAGCAAGACTTCCAGCAATTTTAGTTTTTTGATTGCCATGACAGATTTTATATAAAATTGTGTTTCCTGTTTGGGGGATCAAAAAATGCCCCACAATGTCAAAATATCACAATGTTAGGACACTTGGTCTCCATTACTCTCTTCCTATCAGGGATGAGAAATGCTTGACACTTCTTATGTCATGCGGGTTATAACAGCACTTATCCAAGCTTATCACCTAGAGGCAACTTCCTGACCAGTGTGTAGGAACAAACAGCCCCTTATGCTACTGAAGGACAGAGAAGGAACACTGAGACAGCCCCTTATCCTACAGAAGGACAGAGAAGGAACACTGAGACAGCCCCTTATCCTAC
>JAODKN010000041.1:19072536-19092677 GCA_026774425.1 Petrocephalus zakoni | reverse complement strand
CCCTGTATGCTCCTGATCTGCTCCTCCCACAGGTGCGGGGCACCCTGTATGCTCCTGATCTGCTCCTCCCACAGGTGTGGGGCACCCAGTATGCTCCAGATCTGCTTCTCCCTCTATCCAGAGACAATTGCAAAGACTGAGGTGAAGTCCTGTCTCTTCCGATCCCAATTCATGCTGGACTGCAAGTGGAGGCTAAAGTGAACCCATATTCCTCTCTCAGGACCTGCAGAGTGAGAAGGAGGCAGGGTCCTAGAATGAAAAGCATCTGCTAGATGTCAAAATAACCTGATCACAGAACCCTCTGGTATCCAAGTGCACTAATGCGATGCACATGCCCAGAATGTTCATCAGATATAGCACGCACCTCAATCCACTGCGACTTACATAGTTTTCAATACGTTACTAAGCCCATGTAACAGGATGAAATGCATTTTATTATATTTTGATGGAGAATGAGGAAGTACGCCGATGAATGGAACGAGTGTCCCCCTTGTGAAATCCGAAGTCCTACTCTGCTCAGTGGCATCCCATTTGTGAATTCACATTAACACTATCCTTCTGTGCTGTGTGGCATTCAAAGGTCTACAACAAACAAACAAACAAAAAGAACTCTGCGAGCTTTATGATAACACAATGATGCACCATCACATCCAGGACTGACTAGGTGGAGGTCTGGCGTTACAGGTACCGGGACGAGCTCCAGCAAAGAGGCCGGAGGTCTGTCTCCTTCTTAAATGAGCTGGCTTGGTTCCAGGCTGGCGGCCTGTGTTACGAGCCCGGTGATGGCAGCATAATGCATTCCTGATACTCGGCCCTCAGTGCTAACGAGCCCCACACTTTCATCGTGCTTTGTTCTTTAACTTGAAAAATGCCCCGAGCAAAGCTAACACCTGCTTTTCCTGCAGCCGCTGTTGCTCCTCCCATAATGCATTAGTTCTTAATGTAAATAGAGTCAAGCTTTTCATACCTCGTCCTTTTTTAACACCAACAATCAACTATTAGCCCGTAAGGGCTCTACAGTAACTATGAATAAGGGCATACAATTAAACACATATATGTGTTCCTTAGAAATATTTACAGCCAATAAGTCAGGCTAATATCTAGCTCTTTGCTACATGTCAGAATCAGTGGCAAGGTGGTCCCACAATCCTAGCAGAGAACACAGCAAACGGCACACTCGAGGATATGTTAACCTTTCGTTTACTTTCGCAAACAGCGGAATTCTCTACCTTTCTCAAAGTTTCCGCTTATGTAAATTGTATAAATTAACATAAATTAACTTTAATTGTCAGCCTCGAGAATTTTGTTTACATGAACATCACAATCACTGTACTCAAAGGACAATGACAGTCTTTTTGTGACTCAAACTGGCACTTTCTCTCTATTTACATACACATCTGTACAACATAATTTAATGAGTCTAAACGTGGCAATTAGCATATTGAAGGTAAAATTACCATGCGCTGGGCACAGTCAGGAGACAGGTGGGAAGTTTCTAGGTGTTTAAGTTTAAAGAATGTTTGTCTGCAGATTGCAGAAAGTGCAGGTAAAGCTGAAGATCAGACTCAATTATAACTCATAACCAGGAGGCTGGGGGGGGGGCTTTATCACATCTGATTCATGTAAGCTGACAGTAAATAGCACTGCAGGCACAGGGAAAGGCCGCTGGACCAGTACTGTACCACATGCACCAAATGACCTTCCAACATTTTCCTTGAAAAAATATGGCTAAGCAAGTGAAATATGGTTCCCTAAGTAATATTAAAACACCCAACAGTATCACAGCTTAAAGACACCAGACACATTGATTTACTCATAGTTAAATTAAAACTAGAGCTTGTTGTCATTACCCGTCGCATGAAATCCAGAAAAATATCTGGACCAATAAACACCTCAGGATCGGAACTGGGAACACTTCAGCTGGCCCAGAGCACACCACCCTGCATTGTGATACCTATGCTGGTTTCTAGCATTTCCCGAGCACTCTTTTTTTGCACGTCATCTCTGATTCGAACAGTTGTCTCCTTCAGTCCTTGCTATCTCTGTACATGTTGTATAGCTATCACCAGTGTTAACTTGCACTTGTACCTGAACATTCATCGGAAGCTCAGCCTGGTCGCGCAGAAGCTCAGTCTGCTCTGTGACAGATGTATGCCTGTGACGTACTTTCTGCTTCACTTGTACGTCACTTTGGATAAAAGCAACTGCTAAATAAATAATTGAAAATGCGACGTAAATTTCTAGCTGTGCGACTGACATTTTACCGTGTGTAGTGCTGACACTAGGCTAAAAAAGGGGGCACGGGCAGTTTGATACTCGCTGTGGTCCTAACGTTACATGTCTAGGTCGTAAGGAAAAACAGACTCTCTTGCTTTCCAAATACACAGAACCTGACGACCGCCTGAAGAGCAAATAAACCCTGAGAGTTTGCAGCCGACGATCTGAGGAGCCCAGACGGGCGTAGTTTTTGAACCAGAAACTTTTTCAAAGCGTGTTGTGAAGGCAGAGCGCCGTCTGTCTGTCAGTCACCGACTTGTTGCGGGTGGCTTTCCTTCATTTCCCTTTGACTAACGAGGGGTCTGCTGCAGGCTTTATGTCCATGTGGGAGGCCGCTCGCGAATGGGGGTCGGGCCCATAAAACGTGTGACTTCAAAAGATTCTCCCAGAAAAAGGTACTGATGCAAATACAACAAGCAGTTCTTTACTTACTCATTATGTCATTTTAAATCTACCTGGTGGAATCAGTCATTGATGTTGTAAAAAATATTTTTTAAACAAAGAAACCTACGCTTGTCACTAACTTCTTTCTTATAACTGGAGCACATTCCAAAACCACATGGCATCAATTAATAGTCTACAGTTTTGCCTTTTTAGTCAATAAAAAGTCAAACTAGAAGTTTCATTTTTAAACATTTTGGACTTAAGAGAAAGTCTGGCTCTAGCAAGCAAAGCAGGACAGTGATGTAAGTGGCAGCATCTTTGATGGATGTTTTAGTTTGAAGCTTATGAAAACATTTCAGATGTTTGCTGAAATCTTGGAACCCCCATGTGCACTCCACAGACTGTATAAATTAAACAAAAATTAACAAGAAGTGTTCTACAATAAACATTCAGCAGCACACACAGACGCTGTAGAGAACAGAGGCTAGGTTATCTTAAACCCTTCTGTTCATGTTCAAGTGTAGAGCAAAAGTATACCTCTCTGAAGAAAAAACTTTCTGGTTCAATTCAGTGTGTCTGTTGCTATAATTCAACAAGTGAATTCTGATTCACAAAATAAAACAAAAATCATCAAGTGGCCTTCAAAGGAGTTAATATAGCTCTCAACCAGAGCAGATCCTGAAGCATAAATCGATGAGGCCTATCTGTGTTAACTAAGCACACAACATCAAGGACACAGAGAGCAATCAATTCCCTTTTGTACTCATTAGGAAAATAAATGTTCCTGCCACTGTTCTAAGAAAAACATCAATATAGCTGCAAGTTCTGGAATAATCATATCACTTTCCTGATCATGTCACTTTCCTGGCCATAAGGGTATCAATAAACCAAATCCCTGGTTTAGATAATGCTACTTTGCGACTTGGATAAATGAGAACACCGTTAGTTCTGTAAAGTCGCCAGAAGAGATATGGTGGCCATCACACCGGCTCCTCTGCAGCTGGTCTGACCTCCTGCATCCCCTCTTTGAAATAGCAGCCATCCCCATTCTCCTTTCATTAATGATCACTGCAGCACCAGGTATCTTGTAATTAACTCTCGAATCCCCTAGGGAGATGACTTGGGTGAAGCAATTAATGGATACAGAACTAATGAAAGAAAAAGTGTTATTATAGCCAGCGTTACAAAATCTCTGTTCAACGGTATTGTTGATGCCAAAAGATGCAAAGAAAAATCTTTTAAGAAATTTGATTTATTGACAAAGGAAAATGTTGAGTAACATAATAAGCTTTGTATGTGTGTATCTATGCCTTGTCAGGTCTGGTTCCACAAATGGGGACTTTATAAAAATACAGAGAAATTAATTTATTTCCTGATGGTACAATTTATACTCCAGATTTAACAGCACCCAGCCTTGGCAAAGTCATACTCTAAAGTGCTAGACTCGCATATATTACATCTTAGGGCAGTGCAGCCGTTGGTCTGAAAGCAGAACTTACCAAACAAAGGAGATATTTTCTACAAATAATAAAAAAAAAGAAAGATTATTAAGCAACCATTCCTAAAATCATACCATTGCCCCAACAAAGTCAGTAAAAAGCAAAAACCATCTCAGATTTTTTTCTTGTTAAAATCATATTTTATCATAATCATATTTTTCTTACTTTTGTGATCAGCAGTAAGAGTAAAGCAGACAATATTCCTCTAAGTTTCTTCTTATTGCAATAATTAACACAAAATAACTGCCAGGCTTGAGAATTCTGCTTAAATAAACTTGACAATAGCCACACTCAAAGGACAGTTATGGAGTGGTCCACCCTATTGCTTAAACATCCCCAGTGTTTCCACTGGGAAAGGAGGACATTCCACCTGAGCTAGCAGCTGGCATGCAGGAAGAGCTGTTATCCCCAGCAACAAAGGAGCAGGACTTTACCACCAGGAATGGAATTCCTGATGCAGAGACCGCCATTTACTCTGCGGCTATTAAATCAGCCTGTTTCCCAGTGCGAAACCAGTAAGAGGTATTTAAGTCGGGGGAGCCACTGTCTTTCAATAAAGTCAGTTATGCCTGCCAAGCAAACAAAGTTATTCAAATAAGATAAACTATTCAAATACAGAATTCACTACAGTCTGCAATTTTAAGACATTCGTTTCAATTTAGGCTCTCTTAGATGCCAGTTTAATAAGTTGTATTTCGAACAGTTTTATGTAGTACAGCACGTTCAAATTTATGAACAAAATATCTAACTTTTTTTCATTGTGATTCAAGTATTTAGTTGAAACAATCAATCATTAATAGGTATAGAAGATGAGTAAATGAATGGATGAATGATTCAGTAATTCTCTATATTCAGAAACAATATTCATAATATGTTTTTTTCCCTTTATTTAGGTAAATGTTCTTTCCATTTGCAAGTATTCATAAAGTATTTTTTTTATTTCTGTGCAAATTTAGTGAAAATAGAACCTCTCATTCCCCAGTAAGAGTCATTCCTTAGTAAAAGTGCTATTAGAGACTGGCTTGTTTCCTGAGAGCCAGGACAGTACAGCAGGCTTGCTTCTCCACGATCACACCGCACACACAGGCCCGGCCCTGCACAGCCACTACTGTGTCTTTGTAACCCAGGGTTCCAGTTGTCATGGGATCCACATGGATGCCATCCCTCTGTGGGAAAAAGTACAAAAAACATCCCCTTTGCAAAGATACCCCCCCCAACCATCCATCTAAATTTTTCTGTGCAATCATCAGCCATGTGCAGGAAAATCAGCTGTATCAGGGTCACTCAGTTGGCAGATTGCAAACCGAAACACAATTTAATGCCAGCAGTGCAGTCCTTCCCCCCTCCCCCAATAAACTTTCTTGTCCGCCCAGTAAGTTTTATTATCAGGGGACCCCTCCCAACTCCCCAACCATCCTCCTTGAAATATTTTTACGACTTGACCCCTGCCTATACCTGAATCCTGAGCATCTCTCGCCGTTCTCATGGTGACACGGCAAAGTGTGTTTTGGCGATGCGCAAGGCAGACGGTCACACCAAATGACACATCAGCACCAGCGGCCTCCTTAGGCTAACCTGACACAGCGCACCAAATATTTATAATTAAAACCTTTTCCACTCAAACGAGTGAAAGGCGATTAATCGTTATACCACAAAAACGGAATGTGGCCTCTGCATTTAACCCATGTGTAACATTGTGACACAGCAGGGGGCAGCTATTTCAGTACCCAGGGAGCTCTGAGTACCGCAGTAGTACTGGCGAGTAGGCCAGTACTACTGATTACCTTCTGATTACACAGTCGCTTCTCTAACCATCGCGCCACCGCTACCCCTCAAACAAGCCTCTGCTGTTTATGTAAAAGCCGGCCAAGCGTCTGTGCTATCTCACCCATCAGAAGGAGAACCAAATGGGGCCAGTGGCTATAAAGCAGCTCAGCAACTATCTGATGGCTACTCTGAGTGC
Organism: Petrocephalus zakoni; assembly: GCA_026774425.1. Lineage (NCBI taxonomy): Eukaryota > Metazoa > Chordata > Actinopteri > Osteoglossiformes > Mormyridae > Petrocephalus > Petrocephalus zakoni. The sequence continues at coordinate 19,086,554 of JAODKN010000041.1, read as the reverse complement.
TTAATAAGTACCAGTCCACCCCCCTTGGCAAACACATTAACATACAGAGGTATAAACAGAGACCCCACAGTGTGTTGACCCGGGAGGGATGCCCCCCTGTTTAGGAAAAGGAATCACCCAGCCAGCTCACAATAGAAAGGCAGCTCACCATAACTGTCACTTTACTGCCTATAGACAGCTAACCCTAACCCTATAACCGTAGGGAACCCTGGGCTCAGGTAGAGTGAATAAGTACTGCAGAATTAACAATTGAATGGCATTCAGTGTCATATTTAGTCATACGGGGAGGCAACCACTGTAAAAATCAAGAAAATGATGTGCAGAATGTAGACAGAAGAAACAGCTGAATAACAACAAATAAAAAAATAATTGATGCACAGCGTACAGATCGACACCAACAGTTAAAACCAAGGACTGACACACAGAAACACTGAGGATACTAGCTTTGAGGATCTCTGCATCAGTGCCATTACCAAGGGTATTACAATGAAATCAAATGGGTACCAGTCACTATGGTGTGATTAACTAGCAATCCACAGGGGCGTTCTACAGCCACATAGACACATAGCTACATAGACAGCTAGGCCCACATGGGCAGCTCGCTCAGGCATGAGGCTGTGGTCGTCACCAAATGCACCTAGAGCTCATAGCACCGATGCGACCCACAGCTCCTCCACACTTGGCCACAGCCACACAGCAAACATCGCCTGGACGATATACCAGGGTCATCGGCCTCGAGCGGGACTTCTACCCCCCAGCTGCTGCCCTGAGGCTATTTTAGGACAATGGCAGGGAAGCCCTGGGGCAGCTACTGTTCATATTATTATTATTATTTTGTACTGCCTCAAAGCAGCTACCAGAGATTTAATATGTAGTTCAGAATACAAGGACATCCACAGCAGTCAATTTTGAACTTGTATATAATATAAAGATTTAAGCGAACATTTAACAACATTTTAAATAAAAGAAATAAGGAAATAAATAGGATAAATAATAAGAACAACATTACAAAGCAATCAGCTGCATCTGCATCATTCATCATGAACTTGAATGACTCTTCACTACACACTAATCTCACGCTAACCCTGACTAGCAGCAATCAAGCCCCATGCTGGACTGATGTCTCAGACAGTTTAGTGATTATCTTCACACATACATCTTCCGACAGCCCGGTCGTTCCACGGTAAGTGGAATTAAAATGCACAGAAAGCTCAGGCTTGCAAAGTAAAGGCGGCTCTGGAGTTAGCACCTCTGAGCCTCGCGCAGGGCAGCCTACCTGGGCACGACGCAGGCGCGCCTTCCTGCCGCCCTCCTCCCCCGGGCACAGGTCCGTATTGCCTTTGCAGATGGCAGTCCTGGCACGGGTGAGCCGGAGAGCGCCCGCCGCAGAAGCCGCCCCGCTCAGTCCGGGCCGGCGGCCGCCAGCTCGATCCTCCGCGTTCCGAGAGCCAAGAGCAACAAGTCGTACGGCTCCGCAGTTCCCCTTCCTCTCTTTCACCCTCCCTCCTCCTGTGCACCATTCATTCAAGTTAAGGGTAGCCACAGGAATCCCAGCCCTCCATGGGCCTGACCCAAGCGAGCTGCGTCCCTCCCCCCGGGGAAAAAAAAGCTAAGAGAAAAGCATACTGGCAAAAAAAAGACAGTGTTGTTCTTTTGTGTGGGGTAGTTTGGCTATGGCATGCTCTCTCAACCCCCCACCCCCCCAGGCACTCTCTCTCTCCCTGGGAGAGACCCCCTACCCCCCTTGGGCAAATGAAGAATAAGGCTCTCGCGGTGTGGAATTCCAATAGAGAACACAGGCCAATCAGAACACAGGCTGTGGTGAGGGCAGCGCACACAGCTGTGACTCCACCCCCTGGAGAAATCCTACACAGGTCAGACTTGGGGGGGGGGGGGTCTTCTGAGGATTTCAGAGATTTGGGAAAGAATAAAGCCATCTCATGTTCCAGTATTCACCTAAATCATGGGCTTCAATAAGCGACACCCTGCTCACCTCTGCCATGTGTACCTCCATCGCATGCCCTCCTGCCTCGCCAAGTTGTAATCAAGCAGCCACGTTCAAACTAAAATGCCCATTCGGTCCTAATAACCCCTTCTGTCTTCTGACAGACTACAGCCATGTATGCCTCCACGGGCTAACAAAGCTTTGGAAACTGGTCAGACAGCAGCGGTTTCAGAAGTGAGAGAAAGGCTGAATACGAATCCTTTGTACATCAATTGCCAGCAGTCCATGTCCACAGCCTCATTTGAAAGCCACCCACAGGAGCTCACCGATTTCTCACACAACAAACTCTTCTATTCAAGCCGGGGTACAAGTCACATACAGGCCGCATACACGCAGGCACCCAGCGGCGGCTGCCGGAGGAAGGCCTCGGGGTCCATTCCAAGGGCACCCAGTACAAGTAACGCAAAATAGCACGTGGCCTTACACCCCTGTCAGGAGAGGAGGGCAAATTCAACAACACCCATGCACAATTAGCGCACATTTCCTTATCATACTTACGAGGGGCCGTTGTTATGACAACCGAAATCTAACTGACATTTACCATGTCAGTATTAATCTACATCTTTGTTCAATCTTCTCTTGATATAGCACCAGCCCACCTATGATTTGGTCTGTAATATGTAGGTTGGGGACTGTAAGTCGCCATTAGTGTGTACGTGCGTGTGTCAGTGTACGTCCTGTGGTGGACGTGATTGGCTCCAGCTCAGTATGACCCTTTACTGGATAAACAGTCCAGATGGCTATATGAAAGGACGAGAAAAATCTCAAAGCTCAAAATATTTTAACAACAGGAAAAAAGGATGTATAGTAAAAAAAAGAAAATTACCAGCTCGTTTTCAACATAGGGCTGTACAAGTTAAGTATGCTGTCAGTCTGCATGCAAACCCTGTGCATACCAGCAATTTGTCAGTACTGTCGAATAGATTGTGTAGGATGAAAATTATCCCAGGGCACACCATTGATTGACAGAAAGACATTTAACGAGAGGAATTCTACTATGGGTGTTAGATTGCATTCTGGTGCAGCTTAGAAGTACAGAGAAAAGTTCTCAGCTTACAATGTACAAATGTTAAGGTGTCGTAAGCTGGTAAAACAGAAAGCCTAATGAATGTGTTTGTTTCCCAATAAGACTTCATGGTGAACCTACAACAGAATAATCAAAGTAAACCACAATCACTACTACCCATTGTATTTAAAAATCTGATAACGGGATTCCATTACATTATCGTTAAGATCTGCTCGAAAATCCCTGGACCATAACCATCTTTGAGATCCCCCCTCAATGTCACAGTGTGCTTTTTACGTGGATGTAACAGCTTTTAGTGCCACCCATGCACTGTGACAAGAGCATGTCCATTCAAAGGGAGAGTCTTTCAGTCAGATTGAGAGTAGGTTCAGTCCTACCACGAGCCAATCATGGCCTCACCTTATGTATTCTGCATTGAGCACACAGACACACACACACACACATACAAAAATGCAGGTACACTCAATGTCCGGGGAGCATTTCTCCCAAAGTTCCAGTGAGACACACCATTTCTTCCCACTTAATTGGTTCCGTTTAAATAAATTATTACTTGCACTTGTCAAAATTTTTAAATACTTCATGAGCATCAAAAATTGCAAGAGTTATGCAATGCTCAAGTTTTCCAAACAAATTATTAACAGATAAACTGCAGCTGCTGTTTCAGAAAACAGCTGCGGAGGATACCTATCATCACTACTAATATGTAGAAGTGGAATTGCATGTTTTTTTTCAACCAATGGTGAATTGTCACAATAAGTTTACATATGGATTCAAAAAACATAATTAAAGGTGTTTGAATGAGTATAATTAACATACACAGGCAAATCATGCCTTTAATTAGAGCAAAGCTGTGGTAGCCAATGTACACAGTATGAAGGTGGTCTCAAGCTTTCATTAAGATTTACTGGAAAAGGATAAAAGACATGAAATTCTGCATTAAAATTGTTTAGTCTAGACCGGTGTTGCAGCGTGTAATGGGCCACATCATAGTTTGCATTCTGAACCCCGTGCAACTTTCCTGCCCAAAACACAACTTCCTGGTGGGAGAGCGGCCGGTCAGAGGCACTCACACAGCTGCTGTTTTCCGGGACAAAGTCACTTGTGTCCGGCGTGAGGGATGAGTCAGGATCCCTCCCGGCCAGCCGAGTCCTGTTCCATAGAGATTCCGGTTTGAAATTCCTCAGGATGACTGCAGGCTGCCCCCCCCCCTCCACCCGGTCTGGAGTACAAGGTTTGCCATTTCATAGGAGCTGAGAGGGGTCCCTTTCAGAGACCACCGCCCCGCAGGCATATAATCTCTCTTAATCAAAATAAGGCTGGCACTCGCTCTGAAATCCCCAGATGAGGCAACACAAGGCATGAAATAAATATGAAATAAATATGAAATAAATCAAACAGACACGGCTGCCGCGGTGGTGGGTTTTTTCCTGACTTTCCAGCGCTCTGACCTTGCGAGGTCCTCTCTCTCAGCCTTTAATTTTCAGTCTCTCCGGCAGAAGGTTCTGCGGGCAAAATCCATCTGTGGTGACCATGTACCAATCACTTTTGCTCACCGTTTATACTGACTTCATGGCGCAGTAATATTTTCCCTCCAAAATGATTGTACTTCAGTTACTAACCAAAAAGAAGTCTCACAGGCAGATTACCAGAGCGACCATCACTTTGGACAGGCTCTGATTAGGCGAATGTTCCGTTAGGAGAGATGAACTCCCTAAAGAGGATCCTAGTTTAGCCTATCTGCTAAAGGGGTTAAGGAACTCATATCATGCTGTGGTAAATTGTTCTAATGCCTGTTGACGTGCAGCTGTCATAAATCCATACAGGTATTTAATGTAATAGGATGTCAGGCAGCTGCACAGTGATATTTTTCAGCATACTGACTTTCTCCCACAAAGTGAATGTTGTGAGGAGACAGCTGGAGTGTCACGCTTTATTTTCTTTGCAGGCGACCCAGTTTTTTTGTGTTTAGGTTCATCAGGGGGAATGACGTGTCCACTGTAGGCTGATGTAGAAATTGTTTGTCTCGCCCTGCTTTCCTGAAGGAAAAATACAGACCAAAGCCAAAAAGATTTAACTGCGGCTCCATTTCTTGCTTCTATACATATTTGAAAATTACCCACAGAAATAAAAATGCGATCCCTTTAGCAGATGCCACTTACATATTGAAAGCCAACCTTAACACATCTGAAGTCAGAAACCTCTAAATTGGGTAACCCACAAAAAGGAAACCTCCAGTGTTTAACAAGCAAGCTGCATTCTTATTGTGGGGGGTGGGCGCTCGCGCAAACAGAGAATGAACTGGTCCTTCCTTAGCACACGAGGAGTGGGCGTGGCCTGAAAAATGACACCAGGGAGAATGAGGGCACAGCAGTTTGTGGGGAGAATCAGTCGTCAGGTAGGAGGGGCTCAGAGAATTGACATGGAAACCAGCCTTATATCCAGCTGGTGCAATTGGATGCAAGCTCCCATCTGAGGCTACAGACATTCAAAAAGCATTCAAAAAGCACTTATCCCCCAATGCCCTGGAACACAGAAAACCCACCATTCCAGTGCAACTAGTTACCTCTATTCCAGTGTCTGGCAAGATTAAACCAACAGGGACTGTATTTCAGAACTTACCAGAAACAAAATGACAATAAGGAGTCAGAACAAGAGGCAGGGAGAATAGACGAGAGGAAATAAGGACTAACCTAAAGACAGGGGGAAGCAGTAACATGGGACGCTAGCAGGAAACATCAACAAACCACAAGCATGAGCAAACACACATATACACAGAGGATGAGGTCTGAATGAGGGACAGGTGCGAGTCGTAATCAATGAAGCAAACACTAAGGACAAGGCGCGACAAAGAACAGGGGATGGAAGAACAAGATGGCCAGCGACCCCTGCTGGCCAAACTGGGACATACCTGGGGCATATCCTGCGAGTGCATAAAAGACTTTCATGTTTATGTTGCTTCAGTAATACCCTGACGCATGCAGAAAATACACTGCAGGTCTGATGTATAGTGATCTGCTATGAAAATATACTGAATTACAGTCTCATTTGACAGTGCCATTATTAATGTAATCCAGAAACATTTCCAGAGCATGAAAAAATTGCTGTGTAACTCCGCCTAGCGAAGACTGCCAGTCAGCTCAGAAGAATCAATCCTGAACCAATCTGGACAGAGGACTCCTCCTCTGTCACCGTGTGGCTTGATGCCTAAGAGCTCACTGCAGGTCCCGATGCCTCTCACAGACGGATGCTCTGCATTTTTCCTCATATAAAGGTTATTTCACTCGCCGTCAGCTTGCTAGTTTAAACCCCCCCAAACTGTTCCCAATGGCACTTTGTCAGGAAAACCTTATTACCACTGACATAACAATTTAATAATTGCATACAATAATAATTTGTCTCTTTGTAGAGATGTGATACGACCCAATTAAGAGGCTTGCCACCTCGGAGATGATTTGATCTATTGTTTGTTCTGAAAGACGGCTACAGAGTAAGAGTGCTGCCAGTGACTAAGCTGAGGACTCCTGGTGCTGAATGGGGCAGTAAGTCAGAAACACGGGTTCTGTGTCGGACAGGGCTGCCATCTAGGTGGCTTGGTAAGTCCAAGTGCGAAATATACAGGGCGTAAGGCAGTGGAAATATGCTGGGGCGGATAACAGGTGACGTACTTATTATGGGATAAGGCAGACTATGTTTCTCTGCATGGGAACAGAATGGGCGCAATGTCCTAAAACAGTGTCCCCCTCTGTACCCCCTGGTACAGCTACCACCACCTCACACACGCTGTTGGCAAAACGGGTAGGATTCCAGCTATTTTGGCATCTAACATTTGAAAATACTGGTCACCTAAGGTGACCTGTGCACCCATCACAGCTTTTACTTACTCCAGGAACAAACCAGTCAGGACTCACTGGATAACAGGCTCACTATAAACTTCTGCATGCAGGATACACAGTTCCCTAAAATGCACACACACAAAAAAACCATGTAGCTTGTTCTTAGGGAGTTTAAATCAGATGGATACATGGTGTGGCGTGCAATGAAGTGATGACTGGTAGATGCTAAATTATGCCAGTCCCACGTTTCCGAGGCATAAAAACCCAGACTGCAGTAACCATGCTCAAAGATGACTCATGCTAGTCACACTCCACCACACGGCCCCCTCGAGACAGCATCGGACACAATCAGGACATGTGCTGGCTGACTCCTTCATGCTGGGCACCTGAGCATGACTCCGGACAATAAATAATACTGCACTGGGATGTGGGACGTCCTGCTGACACGTCAGTCCTTTCTGCTTGATGGCAATTACCTTTTACATCACCACCATTCTCCCCCATGCTGTCGATTTGGAGCCAAAATCCAGGACCAATCAGGAAGCAGTTCTGCAGGATTTAGTGCGTTAGTCACCGATTAATCAGTCTCTTAAAAATCTCACTCTTAAAATAGGCACTTTTGCACCCACAGACCAATTTTAAATCCCCCTATAAAAGGTTAAAACTAAACTGGCATTTCTTGAAATGCTCTGTTGACATTCAGGAGCACTACATACAGAAGCAGTAGCAGAAGCCCTTGGAGCTGGGCATGGAGTCACATGAACGACAGCAATGTAAAGCAGGACTCCAGGCCTCATTCTCCCTGTGACTATGTACCAGTTGCTAGCCCTGGCCAGGTCTGGTCAGACCTGTCAGCTGGAGCCAGCAGCTGCTCAGCAGCTCATTGGGGCAAAATATCCAAAGTTTCATTTGCTCTTAGCAGCAGAAGTGTTCATGGTTTGAGGTTATGAGCTATGCAGGTAAAAAGAGGCAAATCCCTGATTTTTCATAGTCTTGGGAACAGGGCACAGAAACTGAACTGATACAAGCTGGTGACAGGGCAGGACCCTTCTGTCAGTGAGTTAGGGGCTTTAAAATGTTGCTGGTTTTATGAAGATGTTACAATTTACACATCGCAAAAATTTAGAAGTTACCGGAGTCGGATGAGTCATGCCAGTCTTGACAAAGGGGTGGCTTGGAAAGAGACACATGTAGAAAGTCCATGACATTATGTTATTTGGCACAAAAAAACCTGCAAATCTCTAAATCTGAGCTGCCCTGTGGCCAAGTGATTACTAAAGTATGTAATATGGGAAACATCAAAAATGTGTCAGAATTTTAAACAAGCTTTATTGTACTAAACATTCATCCATTCATTTTCCATAAGTGGCTATCCAAAGCAGGGCCATGATGAGCCTGGAGCCATTACAAGGAAGCACGGGACAGCCCAGAAGGGACAGCAGCGCGGTGCTGGGCGCACGCTCACACACTACGCGCAGCAATTCGCACGCTTTTGTGTAAAACAAATTAGATCAGGATATTCATGGGAAAGAATGTACAAACTTCACAATGCCGAGACGGAAGGGCACGAAGCGGTCCCACGATCCTCGGGGTGTAAAGGCGCAGAGGTGCCCAATCGACTACCTACTGCACACTTGAAATGCTCGTCTAAGTGACGTAGAGCTAGCAACGGACCACTAATTACTGATTTAAAAAAAAAAAATAAAAACAGTAACATGATTTGTGCCCATAACTTCCAGGAGAGGCTCTATACCCGTATACCCCCACGTAAAACAAGCAGGTATAGGAAATGTATATGGTAGATGGATGTATAGCAACATGATCAGAACCCTATGAAAATGCATCAACACTATAATCTTTCTGTATTTGTTGTGGTCTAAGGAATCTAAACATCACAAAGTCTCTATTTATGACGAAATTTGACAAAACTGCAGGCAACTACAAAAAAAGACTATGGTTATGAAACAGCAGTGAACACAAGCTGAAACGATGCATGATTCACAGGTCTGTGAGCGCCTTATATGAGATGGATACATAAAATCGCGGCTTTACACAACTGAATGTGGGCAAACAGAAATACTTGCTCCAACTGTCAAGAAACAGTGAAATACTTATAGCACAGCCACAGAATTTCTTCCACAATTTCTTTATCCGTATCAAGATGTTAAATTAGTAGGGAGAGATTTCCTGCAAAAATGAAAATGTACGAAGTTACAAAGTCTGGTGTAAACACTCGGCTGGCACAAGCGAGTATTCGTGGGAAATTGACACTACAAAGTGTGACAGAACACACTGCACTTGACAAACGCTTGCACATTTAGGTTATGAGCTATGACAGAGATCCAGACAATGCCAGTTATTTATTTAGGAGATGAAACGCTGCCCATTGGGTACAGTCCTGTACCATCGGCAACTACAGGCTCTATGCAGAAACTGGTTCCTGTGGGGAGTAAGTGAAAAAGGAGGCAGTTATTTCTGACAAGCAGACCAGCAGAAGCAGATGATCGGTGTATTCCTCTATAATAGTCCTGCTTTTACATAATAAAAGCCCTTTTTACATAAAATCACTCTACGCACAACATTTTTCAGTTTCCTTTGGCTTCTAATGCCTGCTATTCTCTTACCCAGTTCTGGCTTCTGCAGTGCATCTGGTCACTATAGTCCACTAATCCAGTATTTCTCAAACCAGTCTTTGGGGACCCCCGAGACTCACGATTTTGCTCCCTCCCACCTCCTAGGGAATTGGGAGAAAATGTGGAGCGTTTGAGAAACACTGTACTTGTCTGCTAGTGCTGGTTCCCTCACCGAGCGAGTGGAAAAAGCAGGAGTAGGAGGCAGAGTCTCCCTGACGCCGTCCTCCATACCACACACAGACACTCGGCAGGAAACTAGACCTCAGACCTCTCTCCACGATCATTGAACAGTACGCCATGTTCTTCTAAATGAGTACCTTGCACCATGCTCAGTTCCAAAATATTTTGTCTGTCACTACATAGAAAAACAACAATTGGGAAACAAAAAGCATTCTGGAAGCCTCAGAGTTTGATAGACCACTCTTTGTGCAGGTTGTGTGGACTTACACTAAGACGCAGACGAACAGCAATGGCAGCTAAATATCGGCCTCTCCAGCGGCAAACTCGCAAACTCTGGAGAGGATGATACTTTCACCGTGGGTGCCCATACTTCCCATAAAGCTACACGGTGAGGGTGCCGCCGAATCGCACCGGCTTCCCCCGCCCTGCACGACTGCAGCTAAATGGAGATAATGATAGACGCAGCAAGTCTGAATCCATCACACCAAGAGCCACTTTCTTCCCCTGAGGACTGGCTTGTCACAGCAATGACACTGACACATGAGACTCTGAATGGGGACTCCACGGTGTGTGTGTGTCATATATATGTATTTCTCTGTGGGTATGTTATATTGACGTTGTGGGGATCATTTTTTCAGTCCCCACGCGGGGAAACTCAAATTTTCAAACAAATCAGACAACTATGAATGTCAAAAGTCTTGTATTTTGTTTGGTTACTGATGGTTAGGGCTGGGTAGGGCTTAAGGTTGTCAAGATTGGGATTATGGTTTTGCCCATAAAAATTACTGGACGGTCCCCAAAGAGATATGAATATAAACATGTGTGTTTGTGTGTGTGTGTGTGTGTGTGTGTTTACGTTTAGTGAAAAAAAACTGCTGGGGTTACAGCCTGCTGATGTTACTGTTAGTTATAGTTATAGTTGTCAGTCTATTTTGACCAATATAACTGCAGAAAGAGTTTGGCATTACCAGAATGACCAGTGAGGGATAGCTTTGTGGTAAGCTAGAAGACCATTTAACCCTTGCGGACAGGAATCTGGGTGTTTGATCTGACACGCATATAATGAGCTACGTATTTCAATGATTTTACATCGATTATATGCATTTCTGACACTCATTGCTACTGAAAAATTGAATTCAGCATCTAAACTTGCACAAAGTAAGAACAACTTCAAAATTAAAACTAAAACAGGGTTAGGGTGAGCTTTTAGAGTTATGGGTATATTGCAAATGTTTTCTAGGTGAAACAAAATTCAAGAACAATTATAAAATGCAGAAGAATAAGAAATCAAATTAGAAATTCTATTCGCCACCTCATGAACTACAAACAAGCTGACAGAAGCTAACAGAATGATTTTTTTTACTAGCTGGGAAATGACACAGAAAGCCAGCAACACGAGAGCAGCTACAAGCAAGTTCTGCCTTCTCAAATGTTTCAGACACTGACTCATTCTAGTAAACCCCACTCACCCCCAATAAAAAAGCCAGCTCAGTCTACTATGGTCTTGGAAAGCTATTCTGTGCCAAGTCCAAAGCATGCAGCCCGTTCCACAAACTTAGTGTGCTTGAAAGACATACCCGCCGTTAGAAGAGACCATTTGGGCCAATGCAGATGCACATTTATCATTCCAAAGTCCTGACCGGTGCAGTAAAAAGGTTAAATCTGTAGATAATGCGACTTTCCAGTGACATTTCTCATTCATTCAGTTGCATTATGCTGCAGATTGTAAGCTCCTCCTGTTACTCTCTCTCTCCCACCTTTACAACCAGAGGATTACATGGACTTAATCTACTTTCAGGGAGATCCATTTGAATGCTAACCAGTCCAAAAATAAATCAGAACTCAGGATCTTCGCAAACAACAAACAACAGCAAGAAAGTGCTGGAACACCTGGACCCTGTGCCTGTCTCTGCCTCTCCTTTTGCTCCTCGCTGCAGCTTAGATGTATTACTGCTGAGGACTTTTTTTTAATTAGCAAACCACGTCAATGAGGGCTGAGAGCTCTTCTCCAGCATGCCCACAAAGGCTAAACTGATTAAATGTGAGTGGGAAATGACAGAGAGCACTACAGACAGACTTCTCAGCCCAGCCTGGTCCCTCTCAGCCACGAACAGTCCTCGCCGTCCCTTGCCAGGAGCCCATCTCACTGCCTTTAAAGCTGCAAGCTTAAGTTTGTAATAATTCTTAATAAAGCAGAAAGAGAAAAGCTCTTGTCCTGCTCTCACCATCGTGAGGGTCTTGCTCCACTACGCCTGGCTCCATAACTTCTCCAAGGTGGGGAGCTGGGGCATGCTCCAGCGGGGGGGCGGGAAGCCTGGAGCGAGCCTCGTCACCTGACGGCCGGACGGACGTGTGCTGCCGATGCTCAGGCTGATGTGCTACATCTGGCTTCTCCGCCTGAGCGACGGGGACTGGAGCTGTAGGCAGGCCCCACGCCAGCCGTCTCCTCTCGCGGCTCTTAAAGGCACAGTGCCTTTTTTTTCCCTAGTGGCTACTGCTGAGCAAAGCTCTCTATCCCCGTATCTGCCCCGAGTCATTCAGAGAACCTCAACAAGCGCTCCCTGTAGATGGCTGGATTTCCCACATGGTTCACGGCACCGCTGTGGTGATTGCTTTAAAGCAGGGGCCTCCAGCTCCGGTCCTGGAGAGCTACTGTACGGTAGGTTTTCTATCCCACCTGGCTTCTGATGAGCTACACCTATTCCTGGTATTTACCTAAAAACAGGTGTGGCTCATAAGCCAGGTAAGATAGAAAACCTACCAGGCAGTAGCTCTCCAGGACCGGAGTTGGAGACCCCTGCTTTAAACCAAGGATATAAGTTTCACAAAATAAACTTTTAACTGGGTAAAATTCCGGTGAGAGTTCATCTGAAAAGAAACAGTCCACGAACAGCTAGAAGAAAAAAAAAAAAAAACAAATCGCTATAAGCACCTGCAAACTATATTTCAAGACAGATCGTGGGACAAGGACACGTCTTTTTAAAGAAGCATTAGACACTGCTGATCTTACACTGACCATGTGCTGATGCTGCATCACAGCGAGACACCCTGTGATAAATGAGACCAAAACTGCACAGCCACCCAGGTGAGGAGGCAGAATCATCTCATAGCCGCGCATAGTTTCTTCCACACTTTAATAAGCTAAAGAGCTATTGGCTGCAGTCAGAGGTCCATTGCACAGAAAGATCAAGTTAGGCAGTAGACTGTTCCCAAGTTCCTAGGGGCCTGTTCGCTTTAACTGATCGAGCAACATTTGTTAGAAAATATTGCTAATAGCATATAGCATATTATTGATACTGATAACTACGGCAGCAGTAAAGTACAAATGGGGGAGGGGGGGGTAAATAAAAAAAAGTCAAACTATTTCTGAGCTACAATACAATACATGTTGGAAAGTCCTAAGAGTAAGAAGTAAATCGCTTCTACAGAGGATTTTAGTAAGGGGGTGGAAGCCAGCAGCCGAGGGAGCAGAGCCTGGAAAACAGGCCGTCTTTTTGGGAAAGCCAGTGAGAGGAGGGTGTGTCACGCCTCGTAATCACTAAGGGCTCCTAAAACCTCCCACAGCCTTGAACCCAGGGCAAAAGCATCATTATTCTGCAAAAGGTTATTATATCGATCACCAGCCCAACAAATAGGTGGCTTTTAATTCTCTGGGGAGGAGTGCTCTATTCAGCAAAAGAATAAAAAATAATAATAATAAAAAACACGAAAGCACCATCCTCTTAACACTATGGAGAATTTGTATTTTTTCACGAGCAGGAGTCCTGTTTACCTCAGTGACACTGACTCATTGGAATAATTTCGCAGAGCTCTAAAAGCAAACCTCTCCAGCTCACCTTTGAAATGTATGTCTCCGGCCGTCATTTTCAGTGAAAGCCTTCATCCGAGAACTTCAAAGACGCACGGATCAGGCTCCTCCAAACTCGCCGTCCTGAATACTGATGGTGAGGCTCCGGCAGGACGGAGCTGAGCGCCGTTTTGCAGGACGTCTTTCTGGCCTGCCCGCCGCCCTTCATCCCTGTGGTGTCTCTCCTTCCTGCCCTGCCGCTGTACCAATGTTCATCCAGAAGCAGCACCTATCCTGCCACCCGCATTAAGACTCAAATCGTACAATTTGGACAGTTTAAATTGGGACTTTGCCATCCTGTTCATTTGACCTCCCCCTTTGAGTTTGGTTCCCCCAAAGTTTCTTCCTTCTAGGTAGTGCTAGGTTGTTGGCTTGCTCACTTGGGGGCTTTGGGCCAAGATAGTGTAAAGCATTGTTGCCTTGTTGATGCTAGAGGTCAGAGGAGAATGGGCCGACTGATTCAAGCTGATAGAAGAGCAACTTTGACTGAAAT
>JAODKN010000041.1:19012918-19034503 GCA_026774425.1 Petrocephalus zakoni | reverse complement strand
GAGGGGAAGCGCCGATGCCCCCCCCCTCCCCCTATCTCTGACCAGCACACAGTACGCTTAAAACATTTTGTTCGGTTGACATGATTATCCAACCTATTGAACTTCCATTCAAGGGCCATTTCCTCCATAACACCACAAATCAAAGAGCATGGATAAACGGAGCAAGTCCTCCAGGAGAGAATCCCCTTTGGCCCAGTAATATTCCACACCTTATTTGTCTTCAGGCAAAAAAGCAAAACAAACATTTTTTCTTCTTCATGTTGACCTTTTCTAAATTCATTTTTAAATTCTACCCTATAAGAAGGGGAAAAAAATAGCACGATTTCTCCAGCTTGATATTTGTAAAAACAAAAAAAGACAGACAGTACCTGCCAAGCAATAATCTCAAACATAAATTTGTAATTCAGGTGTCCAAGCCGCTGAGAACCAGCTCCCCTAATTGTGTGCAGAATCTTGCCTGTCTCCTGTCCCCATAAACCATGTCTAATTTTCACGTGAAGAAACAAACTGCGCCGGTGCCAATAGCCATAACAATATAGCTTTCTAATAACACACAGAGGCACACTTTTAGTGCTCATGTCAGCTGATGCATACACTCAATCAGGCATATGGGGAGTTCTTTCCTGGCCATTTCCCAGCCATCCATCCTGGTAACTGCTTATTTAAACAGCCTTAAAACTGTCTACAGCCTTTTTCAGGAAGCATGTGTGCGTTGGTGCACATTGGCACGCACTATGGGAAATGCATTCACCAGATTACCAGAAATGGATTGTGTAAGGAGTGTCAGCCATGGCCTGACCACAGAAATACCATACTTAGCACACTGCAAGAAACTGAAAGACTGAAAACAAGATCTTGACACTGCAGACTGGCAGAGAATTAACTTCATCGTTTTGACCCCTTTCAAAAAATAATCCTCATACAGAAAAATTCAAGTGCGTTTTACAATCCATGCGTCAAATCTAGACTATCGAGAAAATTAAATTCACGGTTACACTTTACTAAAGGCTGCTGTATATCAGCTACATGACAAACAAAAGCCTTTCAGGACAGCTGACATAACTTGTCATAAGCATTTATAAAGGTTTGTGGCCGTCATAAAATACTGACATAGCAAACTCCTGTGTCAAGTTCCTTATGTCAGCACTGATCACAGCCACAAAAGTTGGAACAAACCTTTATAAATGCCTGTGTTGGTGTCGTCGTTAAAATGTTCATATTACAGGGAGACGATTGAATGAACCAGAATAAGCCAGTCAGAGGTGGTGAAGGGTGTGATCTGGTGGGGTATAACTGGAGTAATGTTTTTCCATACGTTAATATTACACAATTTATTTAGTTAATCCCTTTTGGAATCCCTTTTCTGCCCTTGAGAAGTTATTATTTTCTTATTGTAAGGGATTTTATTGCGCTTCTACTTGCAAAACCTGAATCAGCTTAAAATGCAGGGCATGCCACTACAAAAAATACATGATAAATATTAACCATGAAGTCGTGTGAATCCATCCATCTTATAGCAGCCCACCCCCATTAGGGTCATGGGGGGGGGGGGGGGGGGTGAAGGGCACAAGTTAGAGGTACACTGTGGGCGCACTGCTAGTTCATAGCGGTGCACAAACACGCTCACACCACAGCCTCCGGGGTACCCTGAGGAAACATGCATGTGACAGACAAAAGTCACTCGCATACAGTAAACAAACACGCAAAAGCCACTCGCACACAGCAGGCAGGGATCCAAAGTGCCAGAACTGGCAGGCTGAGGTGACATTGCTAACCGTGAGCCACCGTGATACCTCTGTTGTGCGAATCCTGCAAAAGCAATTACATGACATCACCATCAAGGTGAGGTCACAATAATCTGGCAACCATTTGTTCCAAAAAACTGCACAAATAAAGCTGAACAAATCAAGAACAAAATGTGTTCCGTATTATTTCACAGGTGACACGTTTGTTGACACAGTACTCAACACCTTACTGCAAGCATCGTTAAAACTTAATTGAGTTGAAATACGTTTGAACTATTCTGATATCACACACAAGAGGAAGGAACAACCTGCAAAAATACTACCAATAATATCTAAACAGGTCGATCGCAACCAGGCCTGAAACTGAATTATATCACTTCAATTGGGAAACAAAAACAATAAAAAATTAAAAAAAACGGGAAGGAAAAATTCTCAAGAGTGAAAGAAAGTGTTCAGTAAAAAAGAATATATACATGTCACTCACCGTGCTGAATGTCCTTCCACAGAACCCAGAACTTGGAGTTGTCTTCAAAGGTGACAAAGCAGCTCTGTTTAGAAGCACTTACCTACAATGAAGAAAGTAAGCATGATTCAGCATACTCTGATAGCCAGTATTACCAGCGAGGGTCACAGGAGAGCCACACGCCTTAAAGCAGTGGGCCACAGAATCATTTTCATCGGGTCACGGACTGGGGTTTAAAATAAAATTGCTTAGAAATTGTGGTCACAAGTGATGCGGAAGGTTGTCCCGGAAATATTGTTTTCTGTTGTTTTACTGCCAGCCCTAACATATTTTGGCATGAATGAATGGGTGGGTGGATGGATGGATGGATTGATGGATAAATTAAAAAAAAAAAAACTGTCTTGTATGACTGAAGAATAATTTGGGTTCTGAGGCTAAACCAGATGAGAACCACTTCCTTAAAGAAACTACCACAATAAAACAGACTAGGATAATACAGCTAAAGCATTCCTATTGTTCCCTGTGAAGCAGAGCTTCGCTAGCTGCAATGCCAGTTATGTACTGTAGGAGGCAGTATGGCGGAATAGAGGCTAGCCATCAGTGCACTAGAAGGTCACTATGGGTCAAAACGGTTTAAATAAACCGTGTCCAAGAAAGCACAAGGGTGAAAAATTGCAGAAAAGAAAACCAAGGACTGTAGCCAATTCTCCACAAGTGTTTTATACATTTGTTTATACCATTTTTCCGCGATTGCTTCAGATTCAGTTAATAACGTTTGCCCGATTTACAATCTCATGTATTTTAGAGTTGTCAAAAACAAGTGATAAATCAGAAATAGCAAACCAATTCCTTAAGCTTTTCAGTAACAAAATACTAAATTGTGGATAGTTAGCAGTACACCATTAAACGTCGACTTGAACACATTGAGTCCGTAGGTGGCTCACTCTCATGATCTTGCCCAGGTAGTACAGGCCGTCGGACCATCGGCACAGGACGTACTGCCCCTCAGTCAGACTCTTCTCCAGTTCCATGTAGTCCCGGGCCCTGTTCTGGGCCAGCTGCTTAGGCTCGAGCTGCTCGTACCCAGCAGAGCAGTAGATATCCCTGTAGGAGGACTCTAACATATTGATGTCCATTCACACCTTCACTTCCTGTCGTGGGGAAAAAAAAAGGATTGAATATGACAGAGCTTAACCATGGAGCCCTGTCCAGTCTCCTGCAAAACCACAGCATGAAACTGACATACCGGAAGGAACAGTCAGTAGCAAACCAAAAACCAAAACAGACACAGACAGGGTGGTTCTTTTTTTTTTTAATCCAGCTATGACTAACTGTCCATGGAGGAGCACAATACTGTAGCACTTCGCAAAAATAAAAAAAGGAATATATTACTTCTGAGCAACTGGACATTACTGAGTCTGGAATGGAGCATTAAGGAGAAACTGTTAGTGTGTGATTGTTAGTTACAAAGGAAACATTTTAAGAAAAAATCTGTTATAGACAGGGAAAGCCAAATGTAGGCAGACTCTCTGATATTGTATGCAAAACGGGGCAGGTGTGAAATTAAAGCAGGAAATGTAGGACATTTCTATTCTTTCATTTAAAAAATAAAAAGAAACGGATTCACCAGTTGAATCAGGTCTTCACAAACTGTGACCACAATCTAACTGTAGGCAGGAGCCAACTTTGCAAAAGTAACGGTAAATGACTCAAATGGAAAGCAAGACTAGCCGCTGGGAGGTAGCGGACAGAGCAGAATTACAAAGAAAGACGCCCCTGCTGCTGTAAAGCCAGTTACAATGTCTGTCTGTTAAGCTACAGCCTGACAGCTGCGGTCCCAAAAGGTGCGCGCATCTCGAGGCTCCGCCCGTCCGAAGCAGATTCGCCGGTATACCGTCCCGGCCAGGCTCGATATCGTCCTGGTCCGCCTCGATACCGATACCGTCCCGCTCAGCCTCAATACCGTCCCGCTCAGCCTCGATACCAATACCGTCCCGCTCAGCCTCGATACCAATACCGTCCCGCTCAGCCTCGATACCGTCCCAGCCAGGCTCGATACCAATACCGTCCCGCTCAGCTTCGATACCGTCCCAGCCAGGCTCACGCAGTCCCGGCAGAAGGGCAGCAGATTTACCTGTACAGCTCACTAACTTGCTTACAGTGATTATACCCTCATGCCGAGCTTGTATGCATGCAGGTGGCGCCTCAGAAGGCGATCGCAAACTGAAGCGCAAACTGAAAAGATAAAACCGTGACACTGCAAAAAGTCCCGATTAGTTACGATCCCGGGCCAGTTCTTAAGAAAGAAATGCATGGCGGTATTAGCTGCATGGACTCTCTCCACCGAGAAGCGCTGGTACCGGAGACCCAGGGCAGCCGGATCAGCGGAGGAGTAACAAACTTTTCCTCGACTTTAAGTAACAAATATCAGAGGGGCTGAGAGCGCGGCACCGGCACCGGGGCTGAGGGCACTCCCAGCGCGGAAACACGGGTCTGGGGAGCCGGCTTGGCTAGCAGGGGGTGGGGGGGAAGGCGCGAGGCGGTATGGCTAGCAGGGGGTGGGGGGGAAGGCGCGAGCCGGTATGGCTAGCAGAGGGAGGGGGAAAGGCGCGAGCCGGTATGGCTAGCAGAAGGGGGGGAAAGGCGCGAGCCGGTATGGCTAGCAGAAGGGGGGGAAAGGCGCGAGGCGGAGAGCCGCTCCGGGTTCCAGCGGCCAGCTGCCGGCTGCTGCGGGCGACGAGCTCCGCGCTCCGCGCTCCGCCGAAACGCCCCGTCCGTCAGTCACATGCAGCGGGAGCGAAAGGGGGTCCCGGCAGCGCTCAGCCGAGAGCAGCCCCCCTCCGGAGCGGGGCGGCTAAGCCGTAACACGCCGACTATCTGTCACGCAACTTACCGCCCGGACTGGCGTCTTCTGCGGGGGAGATGGCCGCTAGTCCCGGCGCATAGTGCCCCGCTAACCGTGCTGCTCGCTATAGCTGCCCGGCGCTGCGGAGGCGAACTTTCAGACCGTGCAGGGCGCCATTTTTTTGCTTTTTCCCGCGAATCATTTACGTTTTGCTTATGTAATTAACATCGGCCCATCATCGCCCCCATCGTCGGCAGCATCATCATCCAGGAAGTGGCCGCTTTGCCCCCCCCCCCGGCACCCCCGGGCCCCCGATCGCGGGACACTGCCGCTGAATAAACGCGCATATGTCTAATTACAGGTGGCTCGCTGTCATTGATGTGCCCCGTTCTAATGGCGCTTTCTGACAAGCTGTCTTATTTACAGAAAGGATTTTATAGTGAAGAATAATAACTTGATTAAAATTCATGTTCAAAACTGAAAATGAACTACAGTTATTGATAAGGACGTGTTTCGTGTGCGTTTCGCGACCTAGTTGCGGCTACTTTTAATGCTTACACTCATTAATTCCCATCTGTATCCCCACCTGTGATTTATGCTTAATATAATTGTTGTGCTTGTTTTTTGTCACTTATGTGTATTCGTATATATGTCATTTATATGTATGTATGTGTGTGAGTAACTTACTAAAATGAGCGTCATGGTGCATCATAAATGAGTGTAACGTGGCATCCGCTGCAGGAGCTTTGCTTTCTCTGAGTAGTGATCGCACTGGGTGCTGACAACATGCATCGAAGTACTGTTACGTGCAATTACTCTCTATGCCAGGATTTCGTACAAGGACGTTCAGGATCGCGCCCATCTGAGCCCCAATAATAGTGACAAAAGCTGTCGATTATTAATTAGACAAAGGCAGACTCATATGAAAAAAAACGGTAATGCCAAAACTTAAATAAAACTATTTAAATTAGTTTAAAATTGCTATGTTCATTCACTGTTACTTTGCATACAAACCCCACTTGTGGAAAATAACAGTTTAACATCTCTCGGAATCTACCTTAAAAGTCATTAAGTATTTAATTACAGAGGCAGCAAGTCATTTTCTTTTCCTGTTCCTTTACAGAATCTTTCTGAACTCCAATACAGCACCAGGTTATATATGTGGTGTTTAGGTGGCCTCGGCATGGCTCTAGTGTAAGCCTGTACTGTAAGTCTAAGTGTAATGAGAGTTCAAGTATGAGTTCCTTCTCATCCCCTGTTGTCCTGTTCTGGATGTATCTTGTGTCCTGTATGGGACCAGATGACCTCAGGGCTAACAGGGTGAAAATGGATTGATGTATAAACCTTCTTTGCAATTGCTGCACTCATCTTAACCTGTGTGCAATATTTCCATGAATCCCGAAGGTACGTAAAACCCTGTAAGATGGTTATGCAGGTTTTTCCCTTTGTTTTTATTTGCAGATTATGGCTGCATGCAACATGGTTATATATTATAGACACACGCAGTGTGATTTGCTTTGTTTGGGAAGGCCAGCCTGCGCAGAACTGGTATGTGGCTCATTATTTTGATAGCTTTTTGAATGGAATCCTTCTCTGGGTATGTGGTGAGTTGAAGAGCAAAATAGCAGGAAGTCAGTCAGTTTAGACAGCTACTGCCTTTCTGATAACCCAGTTCCTTCTGCTCTCCTAAAAAATTATTATTTTTGTTCAGCTGAGGTCTTTGTTAATTAACATTATTCTGTTGAGTTTTTACAGCACATATATCTGAATGCCACAGATGAGGTCTAATTATTGTAAGAGAACTTAAAAGAGTCCACTCTGCCTTTTGAAACAAACAGAAATATACAGAATAAAAATTGATTGAAATGAATTTCGACTATATAATCAAGTTACCTGTTCGATGGCTTTGACTAATGGTAAAGTAACAAGAAATTGACAAAATAACGAACAGAGACTCTACTGTTCATTGAAGGGGTGAAAATATTTTGAACAATTTAAATTTGTCGTCAACCCTTGAGGGAAACTTGTTTATCGGGGCAGCATAATCAAGTGACTGACTAATGCATTTGGTTATCGGGGCAGCATAAGCAAGTGACTGACTAATGCATTTGGTTTAATTTCATGCAGTCTGCAGTGTGCAATTCAGTCAGTTAACAGCTGAGTCAAAGCAAAACGGTTAATGTGTTTGGATGTCAGGTGAAATGAAACCTAGCACGCCTGTTAATCACCTGGGGACTGAGTTTCCGACCTAGCCCAAGTCTGAGCAGGATGCAGTCTCTTCCTGACCTTCTCCACCACAGCTCTTACCCTAATTTGGGCTCAGTGATTGAATTGTTTTCTTTTTTTTTGTAGATTATCGTAAACTTTTTCCAGCCTTGTCTGAGTCTCTCTGCTGAAGCCTCTGCTGCCACAAACCCTAATATGAAAATGAAGCCCCATTTTACTGTAGTAAAAGGCAGATGGCCTTTCTGGTTGGGAGGTGTACAGATAATGTTTTTCTCACTTTGAAAAATAACAAATGAAAATAACAAATAAAAAAGCTATCATCAACCATAGCAACATTTCTTACTAAGATCAAATAAAACCAATTATATGATCCATTATAAGTAGGGGGTCAGAGGTCATAATTAGTGAAGTGTAAAGTGCATCCATTTCAACACCATGGAGACTGGACGCTAAGTGTAATAGAGGTAGATTGTCTCTCTCCTAGGGATTAAATATTGCAAAACAGATGGGGTCAAGGCATACTGTAATTAGCCTGGTAGGATGTTTTAAGAGTGGTGCTAAGGTCAGTTGTTGTAGATTTTGCCCTTTGTATTGCCAGCTTTCCACCCCAAACGTTGCCTTTTTAAGCACATCTGGTCTTGCTGTCCTCAGACCACACGGCATGTGACTTCTCAGCTGAGGTGATGATCTCTTTTCAAAGGACCATATGGTGGCTGTTATTGCAGTGCTTAGCAGGAGAAAGGGAGCAGAGGCTTGTACCATAATATACATTTGGAGGAAGTATGGAAGAATAGATGGATATATTACTGAGAATAACTGTTGGCGGATTTAAAAACATGCAAAGGAAGAGCAGTGGGACTGATTTCATGGTGGCTTTGTACATGTAGGTAGTATTGTGGTCTCACACCCCTAGGGTCGGGTGACTGAATCCTACCCTCGCTCTTTAATTGCACATTTACCTTGTTTTCCATTTGGCTACCAGTTTCCTACGTTTCCTAAACATGTAATCTAGGCATATTAGTATGTCAGAATTGGTCCCAGTATGATATTGGGTGTGAGTGGACTGGTATCCTGTCCAGCAAGCACCCTGTACTTCCTAGGATAGTCTACAAACTTAAAGTAACCCTTCGGCCTCATAGAACTAAAATTCTATATTTTTTCATGGTAGGGGGGCTGGCATGCTTTACGAAACTGTACTCAAACCTCATAATGTTTTTTTATTGACTGGTGCCTATAGGGCGACTATAGCAGAATGGGACGTTATGAGCGCAGCCAGTCCACAAAGTTTTCTAAATAAAAACAGGGCACAGCATCCAGCATCATTGGATTTAATGAATGCTATAGATATTCGTTTGATTACACAAGTGGTGGCCGGTTGACAAATAATAAATTTGACAATATTTCAAATTTTTCACAAGAGAGAAACTGTGTTTTTAAATGACAATAAAGAATTGTAATGAGTTGTTTCACAGTTTCTTGTTTAAGAATCTCAAATCTCAAACAACCTCCAGCTATACGGACCAGCCGCCTCTGAACACCCCTGAAACTACTTTCCTGTGACTGGACAATATGGTTATTTCCAACCCCCTGAAGAGGATGTCAGCTCCCTTTGATATTTAATCTCAGTGCAAGTTCAAACATCCCTTGGAAAGTCCATGACTAATTTCAGCCCTGTGTGTTAGGAGCAGGACCGTACCTAAAATTCTGGACCCCCTGACAAAATGTCACCTTGCCCCCCTTACCAATTTTTATGTATAATTTTCCATATTCAAAAGCCCCTGTCAAGTGCAGGGCCCCTGCCGGGTATGCATGGCCCTCCGACACCCTGACTGGAAAGCACATTTGTTTTTATTTGACCTGGTACCTGATGAGAGAGAGTTTCACTTGCCTTTCCCTGAAGCATTATTTCCCGTATTAGGCTTGGCATGATGCAGGGATTTCCTATTAATCCGCTGCTCCCTTTTCATTACCTGGAGCTTTTTATCTATGCAAGCCTGCAAAATGTTTACATCTCAGGTTATGCACAAGTATATGAATGGCATTACAATTATTAACACAAATGACGTGACGATGGCAGCTTATAGCTGTGTGCTTAGAGGAGCCTTACTCAGCAGGCACTGAAAAACTCTTGTGCCTGTCCCATGCTTAGACACACCGATTAGCACCTTCACCGAGCACTGGCCTGAGCTGCTGGAGATGAACAGCATGGCAAGGCTGTACCAGGGCAGAGCATGCTCCCATCTGAAGGTGACTGCCATTCCGATGCTCTGATGCTGTGTAGGGTGGGTGATCTCCACAAAGTAGGAGATGGGAAATCTGCTTTGTGCGTGGAATCATTATGATGGGGATGAGGCAGCAGACGGCCAAGACGGGTAACCCTGAGAGCATTTCGTCAGCTTTTTGCTATTACATGGACCTGCTCCTTAGACCTGTATCACATTTATTAAGACACCCAACACTCTATAAAATCCGAAATGACTGGTGCTACCATCATGGAGAAATCATGATATAACATTTCATTATTAAGTGGTGATAACTCCTTTACGGGCTGAAGGGACTCTGAGCCTACATCATACCTAGCGGGACGGTGACCATAAATACTTAACCAATTTCTAAAAGGACAATGCAGATTTTTGATTCATTAATCAATTAACCTACCAGGATGGTGTGCTACAGCTGCCTGTAGCTGGCTTTGCTGCTGCAAGGCCCTGCTTAATCTTCTCATGGTGGACGTTATCAAGACTGGGCCCTGGAGCCTGGACATCTCCAGCAGCAGAAGATACAGAGGTCCTTGTTTTTACTTTAAGGGAGGTTAATTGCTTTCCTGATCACTGGACTAATGTCCCCCCAGTTCCCAAGAGAAATCCATAACAACTCAGGGGTTTGATCAACTAACAGCATTTTTTGTTTCAGAAAAAATATACATAAATTATTTTATATACGCTAATTTTTCCATTAAAAATCCATTTAACGTGGATCTTATACAGGTTGTTTCTGTTTTTAATTTTTTTATACAATAAGACTTTTTGTTTGGTATTTTACATTTATTTTATGAAAATAATGATCATATTAGAAATTCTCCATGACAATGGTCAGATACCTAAAATTAAAGCAACAAGAATGTAATTAAATTACTGATAATTGCTATGAAACTGATACAAAATATAGATAAAAATCTACAATAAAATTTAAATCTACTAAACTCTACAAACATGTAAATTATATAAAAGTGTCAGATGGTTTTCCAGAATTTTGTGGGTAGTATATTTCCATCTTCTGAGGAGTACATTGGCTGGGGGAGTGATTCTAATGAAGCCAGTAATCTGGAGCTTGGAGGGGCATCTCGGCGAGCGCCTGGGTGAGCTCAGGAGGTGGTGTCCACAATGCACTTGATGAACAGCGTGTCGTCCTTGCAGTAGGCGTGCCGCGGGGAACGCAGCTTGCCCAGGGCGCAGAAGGACGGACAGCCGCTGGCAACGTTCATCTCAGTGACAGGCCGTTGGAAGGAGCAGGAGGAGAGGTCTGGCCTGAAGGCGTCAATCACATGCTCCTTTTGGTCCTGATCCAGCAGGAAGAAGGTCACCTGAAATATATATCAATCTGATAGGGTTACCCTTGGATAAGCAGAAGAAGGCCTATTGGCTGCCTGAAGGACAAGCAAGATCAAACAGGATTTGGAAAACATCTGGCCAAGGTTTCCACATCAACTTCTGGAGGGCTATGTTTACACAGATCTTTATGGTCCGACGAGTTTGCTTAATTACTTAATTAGCATGAAGAGTAGGATTTCAAAAATTATAACCTATTCCAGAAGCCTGCAGCTGTATTAGAGAAATGCTGTATTGTAAATCATGGACTTTGGAGAAAGAAATACATATTAAGTTGTACAGATTAACAGTTGGGAATGTGAAGGAGGCATGCACAAAGCCTCTGGGAACCTGTGCAATACGGACAGCAGATAGCAGATTACCTTGAAGCTTTGCTGGCGGAAATGAAGAAACTCTGCAGCGCAAGTGCCAAGTGCAGAGTACGAGAAAAAAAAAAACAGCCACGGGGAGGAGAGTTTGATGACCGTAGCGTATAAATGTCAGTTCATGCAATATAGATGACATTTTATATCAGGAGGGTTTTGTTAGAAGGTCTGCACAAAAGGCAGACACACGCACGCTCACACAACCCAGTGCAGGGGAGAACGATATCTGCAGAAAGAAACATGGCCCTTATCTAATTACAAATTCAGCAAATCGTGGGCTTCAGGAGCAGAGGATGTCCTATCCTATCTGCTACTCTGCATGCTTCTCTGGTTTAAATGCATTTTTTCTAATTTACATTACTTTTGTAGGCAGGGACAATGGGAAACACTTTAAGACAACAAAGCCTCCTCCCCATCCTGAAAAAAATCCTTATTAAATGAATGGGCCTCCAGCAGAAGGACTAACTCTATATAGCTTGCAAAACCAAAAGCCAGGTCCTGAAGATACCGCTTGCAAAAGAAGCTTCTGTGTTTTCTTTGCATTCTGCAAGGTTGCGGTAAAGGGTGTGGGTTTGGTTTCAGCATTGGTAGGGATCAAATCATCCCCCGAACCCCCTACACCCCTTAAATACACATGGCACTCCCATAATATCAGTAGGGACACGTCCCTACCATTCATATCCAAATCAGTACCCTTGAGTGCGGGAAATAACTGCAGAGCTCAGAAGGTCAGTCTTACTTAGCACATTACACTTCCCAAACAAGCACATTAATTTTCAGAATCAGACTTCATCGTCCACATCTGCCCATATGCATCCATTGAAAGAGGAGCATCTTACCTTATGCTTGAACGGCCAGGAGAGCAGAGCGTCATAGTCCCCTTTCATGACGACAAAGAACAAGGAGATGTGGGTCCCTTTGCCCACCCCGTCACCATTCAGGTACAGGCGCATGCACACCCGGAATCCGTAGCGTGATGTGTAGAATACTGAGGGGAGCACCAGAGAACAAGGTACCGTCACAGCACAACAGAGGAGCTTTTGCGAGTGTTAGCGTGCTGTAAGAACATAGAGGAATGCTGAATCTCTACTTAGGCAACCAAAGCAACTCTGGGCAGCCTTCAGCCTTGTGGGATACGCAGGTCCATTCAAACCACTGCCAGCTTCCCTTTCCTATGATGCGCTGCAGTGTGGCTGGTGCTGACTTTGCAGAAATTTACTTTAAACAATTACCATGGAATTATTTTCCTGTGGTTCAAATAAAACAGTATAGTGAATCGAAGCTGTGGTAATTCAATGCCTGGTGAGAATGACAGCCCTCATATGATTTATTAACTGGTTAACTCTTTAAAAAACAGAGAGTCCAGTCCACTACCACAACAACACATCTATACAGCCAAGGATAAGGGATTATTTAGGATGGCAATTAAATAATAATAATAAAAGAATACATGGTAGATAGCCTTAAGAATTAATGTATGATTTACTATGGATTTTTCAGTGAGGGCAAACCCATCTACTAATTACTGACTAAAAGGTGTCCTGTTTCATCATGATTTTTTAGAACTGTAAGTGAATACTCTACTGCTTACAACACATTTCATAATAAAAAAGGCAACTAAGTAAATGCATAATGATAAAAATGTCATGATTTCCTGGACGCTTATGTTTATAGACCTAAAGATGCAATTGAATTAATTACTTGGTAATAAAGAATGACAAATACTAAACTAAAAAGAAATTTTATGACACTGCATTGATATACTCCCGTAAAAGTGTATAACTATATAACTAGTGTCAAACGAAACCCGTGGTGAGCCTGGAGCCTGTCCCAGGAAACGCGGGGCACAGGGCAGGGACACCCTGCATGGCGTGCGAGAACACTGTGACCTGCCATTACTTTTGTGAATAAAATGCAGAATGGAAAGAAATTGTTCATTGTTGCCAGTGCATTAGTGAATAAAAATGGTGTTACATCTAAAGTAACTACTACATCACATATGAGAATACATTGAACAATAAAATGAGTTTTACTATGAGCATTGATATAGATATAATCATAATTACAGTAAAAAAAAAAACTGTTTTTTGAATGAAATTTTTATGTAGATACTGTAATCTACCACCATCAACACGCCGCTCGGCCCCTTTTTCTGCATTTGCAGTCCTGCAGTGCCCAGGATCGTTGATAACGCAGCCCTTGTGGGACAGGCAGGTGGCGCTGTACCTGGAGAAAAATAGCTGTTCTTGCGCCCACAGCTGGCCTCCCTCATCTTCTGGCTGATGTTGCACACCTTCCAGAGCAGCGTGCCGTCGTAGGACACCTCCTCCTGCGAGGCGATGCGCTGGTGTAGGTCGCTGAGGAGTAAGTCCTTTATGACTGTGCTCCGCTGGCACTCTGTGATCTGGGAAGGCAAGACGGCAGCATGACACACAGTTTGGACCAGCTCCCCCAGTAAAGCCTGGCCCACTGCTCCAGTCCAATGGGCAACATGCTGAAGGACCTCATGCCAGGTGAAACAGTCACAAGAAAGCTCAACGAAAGTCTACTATCCACCCATCTTCTATAACCACTTGTCCTATGCAGCGTCACAGGGGTCCCAAGCCTATCCTAGGAGCTACAGGTGCTAGGCAGGGAATAAACCAGGGCGGGACGCCAACCAACGTGCCACACAATATTCACACCTGTGGACAATTTGGTAACTCCAATTAACCTCAGCATGGTTTTGTACTGTGGCGGGAAACCAGAGTACTTGGAGGAATCCCCACAATGACACGGGGAGAACATGCAAACTCCACACACATGGTGGGGAATCAAACCCTGACCCCAGAGGTGTGAGTGCTGACCACTGCACCACCATGCCACCCTTTGTTTTATTATATTTCTACAAATCAGTATATTTAAACAAACAAAATACCAATTATCTGTGTTGATTCCATGCTTTTTGTACCTGAGATGATTTCCGAATCTGGCTCATGACTGAATACTCATTACCGGCAGGATTAACTGAGATTACTGTAAATCCTGTGGGGAAAAGTGTCATGAAACCAGATTGATGAGAACTGGGACCTGGAAGATTATCGAAGGGAGGTTTTAATGTGCAATTCAGCCAACTGGGTGATGGATGACTGAAGTTGTTCTGGAGCAGATGGACAGTGAAAGAAGTCTACATTAAATATCGCCCAACAGTCCTCTTGTGTGACACACTGGCACATCAGTCATTCCTTCCCATTAGTGAACTGCTACATCAACAATTCAACAAGTCATGGTGCAGACATTTATCTTTGGACTCAAAGTTGATTAATTAGCGGTGCCCAGTAAATGAAGGTCTCTGTGACAAGTTAAGGGGTGCCTCAGGTGCACGGACCTGCAGCACTGCCAGAGGTCCTTTTGTAAAAATGCATATAGTGCACAGTCTGCACACATGAGACTCTACACACAGCACTACGGCCAGCTGGACCCGTCTGACTGATAACCGCAGTCAATTTGAAGATGGGGAAAAAGGAGAACATCAAAAATATAACCATTAAGCTTTAAGATTAAGATTCTAGAAATGACAGGCCCATTCAGCAGATTGTCTACAGCTCCATCGATAAGAGTTACATTAGAGATCACCGGTTAAATAGGAGACATACGTCACTCACGTCTACAGTACCCTGGATGTCACAAGGCAGCAGTTAAGCGACACAGCCTGTGGTGAGGGGGGTCTGTCCAGTTCCATTTTTAAGAACATCATTGTGTAAGACTGAAAATGTAGAACTGGAATCTGTGTATGTCACTCTCAGATAAAGGTCCGCTTGACATTTCTCAGTTGGCATTTTTCAGTTACCCGCAGGGACCAAGGGGCTGTAGGTCACAGTCGATAGAAAAACTTCTCCACCAATAAGGAGAAACACTAAGCCTGATTTTCAGAAGTCTCTTAACACATCAGAATTTATCACCGGGCCAAGAAATCACATTTACAGCATTTGGCAGACGCCCTTAGCCAGAGCGACTAACAAAAGTGCTTAGATTTCTTCATCAGTGAATACATTCTGATACTGGTTCAATAGAACCTGGGCTAAGAATACCATTTGTTACGTTGTACAGTGCAAGGCTACCCTATTGACGTCTTTGAAGGAACAGAACTCTGCCTTTTCTACCACATTTAAGAAACAATAAAAAGAAATACATTTTTTTGTGAAACGATTTGGCCCATAGTGTGGCTGTTCAGCATTATCACACAAACTGGGCTCACAGAGAAAGTGTAGGAGGTTCAGACCTAAAGCTAGTCAATCAATTCACTGTTGAGTTAAAAGGGACTGTATCCCAGAACCTTTTTCTCAACAAAGCAAGTTATTTCTGTCGAATATCCAGTTTTCCAATGAAATGTGGCTTCTACAGTAAGTCAAAAACCTTGGTTTCCCCCACTCCCCCCAAACAGCTAGCGATCCTATTCTGAGCCAAATCTACACACTTATTTTCCATTATCTAGTTCTTTTGGCTCTGACAGTGACAAAATGCTGACATTCTGTTCTTTGGACACAATGTCTATAACATCAAGAAAGAAATTCCCAGAAAAAAGATCCAGGCGTCCTATTTGGATGAGAGATGTGATCTTTCAACCACACTCCCTACGTGGCACGTACTGACGAATGCATGGCTACCTCCACTCGGACCTGGATAGGCAGGCAGCGTGTAAACACACTGATGATACTCTAAACGAATCAAATCTCTGGCAAAGTCATCAAAAAGATTTTTTTTTTATCTTTAACTGTGATTTTTATCAAAACTTGTTATCACTCCGGGCAACAGGCATGAGTCCGAACTGCCAAGACGTACAACGCTGTCTCGATCACCGTGCAGATCCTGCACATCATTTATGCATTTAATTTGGGACAGCATTTTTTTATATATACTGCTAGAGTTTCATTCTTAATTTTAGGGTAACAGAGCCATATCAAACCTAAAATATGTCCATCTTAATTTTAGACTAACGGAGCCATAACTAACCTAAAACACATGTAGTGCAGAATGATTTAAAGTCCTTGAAAATATAAATAAACGCACAGTGCAATAATCTTAAAAATACAACATAACATAATACAGTTGAAACTAATATTATGATTCAAAAACCACTGGGTGAAATTCTATCCTTCAAAAAACACACAAAAGTTCTGTGTGTTCAGTGGTAGAACCAACATAAATGTATTAATACCAATACACCGTACAGCTTTGATTATATGTATTAATAAAGGGGTCTGTTGGCCTTTTGCTGTGACATAAATTCTGCCTACTGTAAGCAAATACCACTTGCATTGACCTTCACTCTGGCTTTAGACTCTATGAGTTGCTTACCTATCAGAGAGTTCAGTAAGGAAGGCTTACCTTATTCTCCAGCTCCTGGATGGTTTCTCTGTTGGCCTGGTTCCGCTGATCCAGCATGGCAATGCTGAGCTGCGTCTTCTCCACCTCTCGGTTCAGGACGGTGATGATGTTCTCTGATATGTGGACCCTTTCCTGCAATTCCTCCAGTCGCTGTACTAGAAGACCAGCAGCCTGGCCATCCTGCAGACTCTGAGCCAGCGAGGCATCGCCACAGCCTCCGTTTCCTCCATCTGCCTCCACGTCCGCAGTTCCCCACATCTGGAGATTTGCCATGGCTTCCCCCAGGGCTGCTATCTGTCCACATGGGTCATGGGATTCCTGGCCTCTTCTCGTGGAGGCCAATATGGATGCTTGCAGGGTACTGGTGACCTGAAGCAGGAGCTGGAGGTGGGCCACATGGCTGGATACCTCATGCTCCATCACCTTCTCAGCATTCCCCTGCCACAGCAAATATGATAACAGTCATAATAATATCTAGAGTATAATAGACGAAAGCAAAACTAGTAAATTGAGCTGCTGTTTTGAAAAAGGTGTTAACTGAATGACTGTATCTCTGTGGTATCGGCCCTACGGTGTACATAATCAGGTGATAGTCAGTATGGGAGATAAGCAGACCACCTTGAAAGTGCACCCAACTTCAGCAAAAGAACAAGTCTCTTTCTTCCTTGCAGCTGCGGGCTGGCGATTCTGCAAAGACAATGTTACTAAGCGCAAGCATGAGCATATAAACTTAATTACTAATATTTCCTGTTATTTTAAAGCAACAAATTAGCATTAAAATGCTAGGAAAAAATTGCACAAATAAATAGATCATACTGTTACAAATACAACGAATGGGGAAAAAAATTATTTGTCCTGAGCTTTGTTTCTGCTGTAGGGAAGAGGCCAGAACAGCAAGGCGCAGAAGAGATGAAGCCCTACCTTCTCTTTTTTATCTGTTTTTGCTGGTTTCCGTTCCCTGGCTTGGCTCTGGCATGTGTGCTTCTGTAAGGGAAACATGGTACTTGTGGCGATTCAGGCAACAACAAGAAAAGCATGTAAGGGTCATAAATTCAGCTCTATTAACACGGAACTAGACTTCGCTCTTAGTGACCGCCTTATCAGATCAGGGTGAGGCATCTCCACCCTGAAATCGATTGCATTTAGCCGACTCTCTGTCTTATTTTGAGGTCTGCTTCTTGTAGGCTGAGGTCAGGACTTCCTAGAGGCGGATTCGGAGTTACGTCATGGCAATCCCCTGGCAATCTGGCCATCTACAGAGCCAGAGCTCAGCACCCTTTGTACAGTACCCATGCCCAGCCATCTCCCCTTTTCCCATCCGCAGCCTCAGAGCACTCTCCGCCCCATGGCTGCTAATGAAATTAAGAACACAACTCCATCAGCAGCGTCTAACCCTCTCATCAGCCTTCCATGCTGCCCTCCTTAATCAGATCTGCTCGGGAACACACAAGCCCAGATGCTCTTCAGTCAGCACTTTCACTGAATTTGCTGATTCAATATGGACCATATTTTTAACAGGGGCCCCTACCACAAGTTAAACTGTTTTACTAAATTGTGAAGTGTTGTAGCGCTTCTTAAATATGTTAAAAGTTGCTGAGTGTGTGGCTCGTAAATCGCGTTTTCAACTCTTTGAACTCTGCTCCAGAGACGGCCATGGCTATTTGAGCAGTCTTGGCAAAGTCTGAGTAATCATGGGCAGGACCGGCCCACTGGAGGAAGGATAAGGGCCACAAAGACTGCTCGTCCGTGCAAGTAAGAAAATAGTAACATAAATCCAGCATGTACAAAACCATCTTGCTGCCAGGAATGTTGCCAGTGTAACAATATATCTTTTTATGACTTCTTTAAAGGACATAACTTTGCCTTAAAGTGGATTGAAAGGTTATGTGACAGAAAATTTGGTTTAAATAGTCAAGATAAGTTGCATAGGCTCCACAGATGATTAAAACCTTAACGTGTTCACATAAATATGCATAGCATGTGCTTATTTAAAATAGAGACCGCTATATCAAAACAGATAACTCCTGCAAGCCCGCCAAAAGAAACTAATAAAATCAAAGCCTGACATACGTGCACCAAAAGATAACCAATAATTCAATAAAAAGAAACAACACAGATTAAAAAGCAGCATCTTATCGATTCTAAAATGTTTTAACTTTTAGCACTAGGTTTGGCAGAAGATAAACACAGCACATGGTAACTAAAACTGAGCTCAGTGAATCTCGTCAAAAAGAACTGTATTGGGAGGATCCAGGCAGAGAATTTCATTTATGTGACACTAGTACTTATGTGTACAATTCACTTTGGATTACTTCATTTTGATGGAAAAATACTACAAATAATAAAGAATTATCATGGTTCAGTGAGTCAGTGTTTGCTCTTTACACAAACAATTTGAATTAATCAGATCAGGAATGTAAATTTCTGTCCCACCCGCGCACATTCAATTGACATTTAGAGGCTTACACTCTGCAGTCACCCGTCCTACGCAAAGAGATCCCCCCGCTGGGTTCCCCTGAACTTTTTGTGTATTTTGTTAAAGTAGAATGACTCAAAAGAGAAAGGAAAACAGACATATTATTTGTCATATCAAATCAAAATGCTTTCCCACTAAAACCGATTAGCTGTTTTCATTTCCCAAAAGTATGACTACTGATTTTCCCTT
The DNA here is from genome assembly GCA_026774425.1 of Petrocephalus zakoni. NCBI lineage: Eukaryota > Metazoa > Chordata > Actinopteri > Osteoglossiformes > Mormyridae > Petrocephalus > Petrocephalus zakoni. Next base: position 19,015,219 of record JAODKN010000041.1, on the reverse strand, counting down.
GGGTTATAAAACTCAGTAATAGCTTTCTCATTATCCTGTACTGGACAGAGACCATCCGGACAACATCTATCATCGGGCCAAAACATTCCAACTGTAAGAGTTTTACTAGGCATGGGAACCGTCAAGTGTCTGATCCACAATGTATCTCACCTGAAGCTTTGCAGGGCTCATTGTTTGGGAGCAGCTGGGACAGGTGGACATGTTGTTGGGACAGCCCTTCTCCAGGTGACTGGCCAGCTTCTTCCTCTCCACCAAGTGACCGCAGCCAATGTTGCAGGGGATCAAAGCATAGTCACACTGACTCTGGTGGTCCTGGATGTGCAGTAAGATGCAACAACAGCAAATACTCATATCAAAGCTGAAGACATGCTGTATAAGGTTTCTCTCAAAGGTAACTTCTCCCAGCCCATTTAAGGACGTTGCCCAATCCTCTTCTCCAACATTACAATATTTTCTTTTTTCTTCCAGGGATCTGAGCCTCGCTTTCAGTTAAACATTCACTTCCTTCACAACTAAGGCATTTCATGGTGTAAATTTTGTAAAACCAGTGTACATTTCATAATTAAAAAATATGTTTGGCTTCTATTTACAGTATATCTCTATTTAAGCTATTCACCCAAGCATTTACGTTAAGAGTCTACATTCAGATTGTACACCTTTCATTGAATATTCGCCTATTAATCAGGAAATCTACACGTTTATGCAGGTATAACGGCAATAACTGTCAGTGTCTGACAAGTGAGAAATAATTTCAAAAATGATACCTCATAGTTCTTCAGTATGCCCCTCCAGACACAACCTTGGTTGGCACAATGGACCTTCAGCTCTGAGATCTCCTTGTTAATAGCTGCATCGTTGAAGAACTGCATCATTGAACAAAGGAGAAACCTTAGGGAGTTTTCTTTGTACTTTTTGTTAGTTAAGCCTACTGAAAGAGATTTGGGTAATAATTTTGGAAAATCCCACCATGCAATATACATGCAATCAAATTTCATTTATGAGAAAAACAAAGTGAGAACGGAGCTCCGGTCTGAAATCTAACGCCCCTCCTTCTGTCACACCACTCATTCAATTAGATTCAACTTTATTTTCAATTTACAATTATACAAAAAAGTGCAAAATAGTGCAAAAAAAGAGCTGGTCAATATGTATATACATGTCTGATAAATATAGTGGTAAGCACACAAGGTATGTATACATACTTATGCTATATGGCCAAAAGTATGAGGTCAACAGCTTGTCCAACATCTCATTACAAAATCAAGGGTATTAATATGAAGTTCAGTTCATTGGCGCTTTATTAGCCTGTGATGCCATTCAGGTTGAGTGATGATGTTGGGGGATCACAGCGGAACGTGTTTCCAGACATTTTGTCCTTCACGATCACTTCACTTGTGTTTGACCAGGGCAGCTCAGCAGGGCAGGAATGTGGCATCCTTTGATGGTGCCAAGTGTAAAGTTACTATTCTCTCCTGTACAAGAACCGCAGATGCAGATGAGTGCAGGACTGTGTGCTTAATTATACATCTGTCACAGCAGTGTGTGGATTAAACAGGAAGTACCTCTGATTAATTATGGTGTCTTCATACTTTTGGCCATACAGTGCATGTGTGTATGCATGCGTATGCATATGTGTGTGCGTATGTATACATATGTGTGTGTGTGCGTGTGTATAAGTCAGTTTTGTTGTAAAACTACAAGCACACTTTTCCTATGAGTGATGAGTGTTGACGCCCAACCACAACTGCTGACTGACCTTTGCAATCAAGCCAACCTGGTACTAGGCCTGCCCACTGATCGAACCTGCATAGGCAGAAGTACCGTAGCTTAGCAGGCTGGAGGAGGAGTTACAGACCTGGCTTCCCAAGACCAAAGAACGGGTCATAAACGGGTCATGCACGTGTGGCAAGCCAAGTGACACTCGCAGGACTGATCATAATATTAAATACAACAGCTAGTGGGTGACATGGTGTCTCAGTGGGCAGCATTGCTGACTCACAGCTCCAGGGCTGGGGGATCGAGTCTCACTTCCATTCAATGTGTGTGAAGATTGCGTCATGTGGGTCTCCCCCCAAATACTATGGCTTCCTCCCACAGTATAAACTCATGCAGTTAGGCTAACTGGCATCTCTGAATTGCCGATAGTGTATGTGAGTGTGCGCATGCCCCACGAGGGACTGAATTGCCGATAGTGTATGTGAGTGTGCGCATGCCCCACGAGGGACTGAATTGCCGATAGTGTATGTGAGTGTGCGCATGCCCCACGAGGGACTGAATTGCCGATAGTGTATGTGAGTGTGC
>JAODKN010000041.1:18976119-18988793 GCA_026774425.1 Petrocephalus zakoni | reverse complement strand
TGTGGACATAGTAAGGGATGGAACAGGAGGTAGGGCTCCCCCTGTGGACATAGTAAGGGATGGAACAGGAGGTAGGGTGCCCCCTGTGGACATAGTAAGGGATGGAACAGGAGGTAGGGCGCCCCATGTGGACATAGTAAGGGATGGAACAGGAGGTAGGGACTTAAAGCATGACAAAGCATTGCACTCACCCCAGCGTTATTTGGCTGCTGTCACACATATGTTCACTGTCACTTGCAATAAGAATTGCCCGCATCCTGTGCCTCGTCTTCTCAAATGCAATAAGACAGATTTACATGTGTTGTCCTGGCGTATTGAAATTGGTCTGGCTGCACTATCAATTACTCTTAACAAAAGCAGCAGCTGATTGCATGGTCCTAGTCCATGCATGAAATCCCATCTCTGACTCCTCTGTAAAAGTAAATTACTCAGATACTTACTGTGAACTATATGTCTCAGTATTTAGCAGACATGTGCCCAGCAATTAGCTGCAAAAGGTCAGAGATGCTGCAGGACTAATATATAAGTATGGAAACTAGGATTATACACAAGATGGGTACTGATCTGATTTTTATTTATTGTTACTATTTTTAATAAGAGGTGTGAACTAACACAAAAGATAAAAATATAATTAGGAACCTTGGCTGTACTGATGTTCAGGCTTTATGTCAGGCACCGTTCTGTCTAACAATATAGAGAATACATTCCTGCCTTTATAATTTCACCAAGTCAAAAACAAAACAGCTGGGATGTTACAGGCATTTTGATTTTCCATATAAGGGAGAACACGATTCCCGACAAGCCCATCAGCAGAAGAAGCCCCGCCACAGGACGGACCTCCATATGTTTCCCTCCTCTGCTCATCCACAATTTAGACACTAATTGGGGAGCTTGCTTACTCAGATGCTTGACTTTGACAAGTATAAAGGATGTAAAGGTGGTACAATTTTGCTCATTTCCGATGACATTTCCGCATTATTACTGCCTGGAGACTGTTCCGCGAGGCAGAAGGAAGGCAGTTAATTGCACATTGTATGATTTACAAGTGCGAATATGTCTCATTTGGCTGAAACAGAAGACTGCCCAGAGATGAGGTCCCCTGGCTCGTGTCATGGTTGGTGGTTTTCAGCTGCTCACTAATGTCTTACCTTTTTTCATCCACTGCTAATGCTCACATTAACATCTCCTCAAATTGTATATAAATACGTAGCACAGGCAGGTAGCTAATGTCTGCGTCCCACTGCCATCTCTGCCATCACCTGCTCGTCACGTGGCATATATGTGCAGTGCAGGTTTATCCTCCACCAGTAAAACGAAGGCAACCGCTGAGCAGAAGATTTGATCATTATGCTGAGGATGTTTTAAGTCTTTCAGGGCACACCTGAAGACAAGTTCATTTATATGCAAATCGAGTTATGCTTTGGTTTCTGCTGTTTTCTGATGGTGCTTCTACAGAGAGGATATCCAGTCTGCAGAAAAAAGGAAAGAGAGGAAAAGAAACTATAGTATTATCTGATTCAGCAGTCCTCTTATTATGCTTAAAAAATCCTGAATAGCAGTGAGATTGTTGGACAGCTCTCAATGCAAGGACATTCAAGTACAAACTCTTGCTGACTCATGTCCGGAAACAGGCAAAAGAAATAGCAAAATACCGCAATAACAGGACAATCCTTTATATGCCACGCTGTTTTATACGCTTCAAATCTTTCCTGCACATCAAATGCTATCGCCTGTTGTGACAGTCATCTGTCAGTGATGGCACTTGTTAATCTGCTCAAAGTGTCTCGATCGCTTCAAGATTGCTCCTGTGTGTTGTTGTGGAGGTTGGATCTTAACAGGCAAGGTTCTCCAGGCCCAGTTTATTGCACAGTATCTAACGGGTGGGCCATGACTTGCTACCAGGGTGAAGACTGATCTTTTAGCAGGCAGACAAATATTTGTTTTTGGCTGGATGCAATCTCTTTATCTGCACAGGGGGTGGAAATGAATTTTTGGTGAGATGTGTGTAGGGCCTCGAATATGACTTTGAAGGCACCTGTCTAAGCTTTGTGATTTATGAAAAGAGGGACAAGCCAGAAGGTCAAACGCAGAAGCAGAGACTTTGGTTCAAAAAAGGAAAAGATCTCCCAAGCCCATTCCTGGTAGCACCCACAGTAATACTGCTCACACATATGGAGATGCTGATTTATAAAATGTGAATGTTTATTAAATGTCGACAAGAACATTAAAAACACATTGTCAAGATTCAGCAACAAGATGTCAATCAGGATTAGGAAAAAAAGCAAACCGAAAAAGTGAGTGTGACTTGAAAAAAAAAATCGTTATGATTTATAACCTGCATCTCTGAATCAAGAACATTTTAATAAGGGCTGGCGTGTTGTGCACACTTCCCGATTTCTTCTTGCTTTCTGCCACAATTTAACAGAGAAAATCAAAAATAAAAAGGTCCTTTCTCAAGCATTTACAGAAGTCTGGCGCTCTTGGACATACAGAATAATAATACCAAATGACGTGCACAAGTTCACGCTTGAAGTATTACATGAGATGCGCAAAACGATAGGATGCGATTGCAGTTTCAATGGTGGCCACTAGGGGTTGCTAAGTTCCTTAAAATCGCACTTTGTCCGTTTGTGTTTGCGATAATGAGCTAACTCAGAAAATAAATTTTTATTGATAAGCATTCTGCGCAATTTCTTTCATATTGCACAGCAAAAACATCCACATCCATACAAGTGAATGAACATATTGACTGAGGAAGGCTTTATTGCAAACAGCGAAATGATTTTTTTTTACTTTAACCACAAAGCCTTATTTTTTCCAACTAGTTTTCTGTCTCCTTACATCTTTAATACTTTAAAATTAAGTCAGATGAACTTATTAGGCGAATGCCTAATCACGACTTCTTAAAGTGCACCGTAAAGTTGAATTCAAAATACAAGAATGTTAATTTGTCCTTGAATGCGAAAAACATTCCAGTGTATTATTTGGCATACCTTTGACGAGAAACGTTTATTAGATTCAATTTGTCAAATATTTGTCAAAATATGGCTGGGAAAAAAGCCAATACAGAACGTGTCCAACAGAATGAGTCGGTCCCGTAGTTGTGTGCAGACTCAGAAAGGAATGTCAGATCATTGAAACCCTGTCTGTTGCACGTGCTTAATTCGTCCAGAGTCATTTGCTGCTGAAAATGTGGCTGAGTGCTGACACACAATTACCCTTCCCTGCTTAAACAACCCAGCTGCATCACATCTGACCTCTTTGAATTGTCTCATTCTGCATTAAATATTGTATGGAAATTAAATTCACATTCTCAAATCCTACGGTAGAGATGAGATGTCACCTGATACAACAAATTGGTTTCATTTTGCACAATGATGGGCAGTTATGTTGTTATTATGTTTAATAAAATTCTCATGCTTTAAAATATACACGTTTTACAGTGAATCTAATAAAATATAATAATAATATATATTATTATATATTATATATAATACTATATAATAATATATAATAAAAGCCTTTAGTATATAATAATAAATAACTAAATAAAAACTGATAACCTAGAAAAATAATACTTGCACATTATTTTATCATTTCAGAATAGTACTCCACGCTCTCTAAGCCCTGGATTTACATTTTCTTAAATTAAATCTGACCTGACCCCATCATCAAGTTTCTGAGAAACTTGGTCAGAACCGAATGTTGGTTAGAGCTTCCATGTGCACCTAAGCACTAGAGAGAATTTAGACTGGATGATATGCACCCATATAAGCCCAATAACAACGGTGTTACTTTTGAACCAAAATACTGGTGCCAGATTTAAGGACTTTTGTCCTTAAGAAGACATACTCAGCCAAATCCAAACATTTCATAAGGCTATGCCTCATGGACTTATACGTCTCATGGGCTCAAAACAAAAGCCTCCCAAAATAACTTATTACTTGCTATGTACAGTAGAACCACAACAGAATTACAATGTTGATGGCGTATCTTAGAGGGAATGAAAACAACATGGAAACAGCGAACTGAAAACAAATCGAAAACGTAGCCTTTTCCACCCCGCCAGGACCACATCCCAAGGCGGCGTAACCCCCTTCCCTAAACCAGCGTTTGATTAGGTCCTTACTGTTGTGCGATGCTTGATAACCCTGATCTCCTGGTGCCACAAGACACAGGGTTTGCAGCTTAGGTCCAGGCACAATGAAGAGCTGCACTGTTACTCCCAATATCCCAAACGCTGTGCTACAAGAACTCCCTGCAAATTCACATAATTAGCAGTGGGAACAGGACACTTCCTGTGTTACTTCCAATGAAAACCAAAGGGACCCTGTCAAGAGAAAAGCAGATCATCGGGGCAGCAAAAGAGCAGGTGCACCTGTCTCTGCTCTCTACCAACCACAGAGTAATATTCTGAATAATAAAGCTAAGACACCAAGACAGCAGAGATGGACTGATGCTGTAAAGTGGATGAGCTGGCAAGCAGTGGGGCGGAGCCACAAATTAGAGTGTGGATCACGGCCACCAATCAGAAAGCAAAGCCAACCACTGAGCTAAAGGTGTTGCACCAATGTGGGTTAATCTGGAATATTAGTCATAGTTATCTTAAATGTTCATCTTCATGATGTTCACTTGGCCTTGCTGGTCTGAAGGACCACATCCCTGGTGAATAGTGAGGCATCCTCAAAAGCACAAAAACTCATTCCCCAAGGGAGATACACATCAGATGAATGGAAATAAGGAAGAACAGCGAATGACAGGAATTAGCAGCTGTTTTTAAATGTGTGGTCAACATCCATCTAAATCATTTAAACACCTTCTACTTTTTCATGACGCAGGTGTTTGGACAGGTGTTTGGACAAGTTATTGGACAGGTATGATCTTGTCACACACAGGAAGAGAAAAGTGATGAACTCCCAAGTGCACAGGGTGGCTATGCTCAGAAATGGTGTAAAAGCTATATTACTGCCTCTGGTGATGCTGTCATTTGGCAAGTAGCCAGGATGCTCATTAAAGGCCTTTGCCAGATAATGTGACGCTTTGATGCCCCTTGAAACAGCCTCTTTATAGGGGGTGTTATGGATTGTTTTTATCCTTGTTGCTTGTGCCAGAATGGTTCTTATCAGAAAACCGGATGGGGTGTGTTAAATGGCCAGTCCCGACCATTAAACGGGTGTCCCTTTTTAGGCATGATTGAGGTAAAACCCTACAGAGAAAGATCTCTCATCATAGCGATATTTGTTAAAAGTGTGTTCGTATAGTAGACTGCCGTGAAGCAAGGTCGGGCCGCTACTTTCATCCGCCCCGTTTGAAAGGTGATTCAGTCTGGGAGAGTTATGGTGGGCCAGGTGGTGCAGTGTCACAACATCAATATCAACCAACAAGCACATACCCAAATAACGGAAAAGTGCGAAGAAATTAATAAAAGAACAAATGACCTCTGACCTTGTTGGGCACAGAAATCCAACTTGGTTGCCCAGTTTGAAAACAACTACACATATGTTAGTTAAAGTCTACGGCCACTCGGAAGCAATAACATTGGGGATGGGTGTGACAATGCATTAAATTATTTGTCAGTGTTTAGAGATACAATCATTACAGCAAGGGCAATAGCGCTGACCTAACATTCAGCACCTTGGGAAAACACTGCCTGACGATGAGTTAGCAAGAGTGGGAATGCGTTAGAAGGGCCAACGAGGGTCCACAAGAAACAGAGGGAGTACTAAGTCATCAAAAAGTCCTCGTTATGCCACAATCAAAGTCTCTAACAAAGACAGACTGCTCGTCAGTGTCTCCCCCCCCGGTCATGTTTTTTTTCCTCTACCCCCCCCCCCCGCCTCACTTGTTCTCCTCTCTAGTGGGCCGGATCTTCATCTCAGTGAACTTGAGCGAGTACTGCCAGCCGGTCCAGGAGGACCACTCGATGCCGTCAGCGTAAGAGGTGTGCTGGCCCTTCAGGTACTGTCCGTTCAGGTTGGACGTGTGGCAGTTCCGGTACCACCAGGCGCCGTGGTAGAAGGAGGCACAGTTATTCTCCGAATGGTCGTTGTCCTTGTCCTTCGTCGTGAACTTCATCCCGTTGTGCTTGAGTAGCGAGTCGCCTGCACGACACACACACGCACACAGGCACACGCACACACACACACGCACACACACACACACACACACACACGCACACACGTATGAGGTTACAGCGTCACAGTGCCACATGTCTCTGCATCTCCTCCATCACAACCACAACTGTCTAGCCCTCCCCCCCCCATCCCCTCCTCCCTCCCCCATCCCCTCCTGCACCTAGGGTGGTCTGACACTCAATCACCAGTAACTGGTTACCAAGAGTCTTCGGCAGGGGCGACTGTGCAGGACTATAAGGGTTGGGTGATACGGGGGGGGGGGGGGAGTGGGGGAACCTGTGCCGTGGCGATTAATTTTTAAATAAAGTGACGGCACCGAGAACGGCACCCCGCGGAGTGGGCGAGGGTGCGAGGAGTCAGCAGAGAGCAGAGGGATTAGCCGCTAATGCTCCATATTGGCTCCAGCGATGTGTGTCTCTTGGTGACACCATTTCAGCAGGAGGCAAAGTCATTTAATCCCACCCCTGTGCTACATGACTTTGTTCTGTGTGCGAGAGGGTGGGGGAAGGGAATTTTACATTTTTGTCACAAAAGCATTCTTACGGTCCTCGTTCCACTGCATTTTTTTAAAGTTGATTACTGTTAAAATTAGACTGAAATAAAAAAGTATTAAAACTTATTAAATCAGCATGATACGCGCGAAGTATGATGTGATTTAATAATTCACCTTAGGCATTACATATCACTGAAATTGCAGTATAATATGTGTTTTCTGTCAACTGAAATAGCTCTGGGATTTGTTACCATGTATTTAATCTGGCATTTCAGCAGCGTCAGGGAGCTGTGGGGGTGCTAATGAATGTGACCACGGTGAAGTGACCTAAAGTGACCCCAGAACCACAGGTTGTCATCATTTCAACTTCCTTCGAGATGCTAACATGTAACAATTCCACATTCACTTATCCATTATTCCACTCTAATAGCCATGGACAGCCATAATATTCAATTTTACAACAACAAAGCCGCAGATAGTGGTTATCGTCGCAGGTCTCCTATTTCCACTCTGAATGCTTCTTCTTAAGTTGCACCATAATTGAACAAAATTTACCAAAATAATTGTTCAGGAATTACAGCAAATTTGTTTATGCTTCTCCTTGACACCAAGGTTTGTTATTCTGTGCAAGAATCCAAAACTGCAAAGAAAAAGTCTGTCGAAGAAGCAGGATGTATCATGAATGTCAAAACACTGAACGCCATTTTAACCTTCCCTGCACGGGAAAGTGGGAAGGGAAAGACCACTTATTTTGCCTATATGAGCATCCCCAGGAGTCATTTGGCCAGGGTTATATTTCAAATGCTCTTCTTCTATGTGACTTTCTCAGAAGCTATTACTGTACGTAACAGAAAGCTGCCTTGTTTTGGTCAGGAAGTCAAGCTAAAAGCATCCTGGGAAATACCTAGATGTAACTGATGCCCTATAGTATGGGTATGAATTCTGAATCACTTTAATAATGAATGTATTGAGAGATCATGTGCCCCCCCCCACCCCCCGCTAGGTCCAGCTCCTTCATTAATATACACTGTTGGTTTATTGAGAATTAATCAAAGATGAAAATAAATGTATTCCCTTTTAGCCTCGCTAATGATAAGGTCAAAACATTTCTGCTCGCTAACACAGTGTCATTAAGGAGCTCGTTTGATGTTCTGAAAGCAGCCGCTGAAGGTGTTTAAGGAGGAGATTACGGACCGGCGTCCCTTTGCTGTATACACATGCAGAGGAAGCTCCCACACACCACGCATGCTGACACATTCAGAGCACTCCACTGAAATCCTCGTTACTCATTTACCAGACCTTATCATTCAAGGTAACTTCCAACGCGTGCATTATTCATGCTACAGCCGAATATTTAATAAGGCGACGAAGGTCGAAAATCATGCACAACATCAGCGATTCACACCATTTTCCACCCCCATCCATCCATCCATCCATCCATTTTCTGAAACTACTTGTCCTATTCAGGGTCGGGGGGGGGGGGTCCTGAGGCACAAGGCAAGGTCTGACCATTTTTACCTTTGGAAACTGATTTTTCAAGTTCAATTGCTCTAACCAATACTTCACAACACACACACACACACACACACACACACACGCATTCACACACACATCATACATTAATGTGTTTTTTATTAATGCTTTAAACCGTGTTCAACCGAAATACAAATGAATCAAGACACAAGAAAGAAGCCCTACCTGAGAATACGGCAAACTGATGTGGCATGCACGGTCGGCGATGGACATTAAAATGCGGCTTGTTATTGCCATAGGTGGGGAGGAAGGGGAGATCTCCATGCTAATTTAGGTCGCCCAAAGAAGCTTGTTTGTGTCTTTCTGCATGACCCGACTGTAAACTTCATCACAGTGCTGTGGTAGCAGCTTATGGCTTCATTAGCTGTGCCCTTTGCAGCAAAGGTCAGGAGATTCTGCTAGCCAACCAACAGCCGCAAAGCTACAGTGACCTGGGAGCAGTGGGGCGGGCAGACCCCATTAATGTTAAAAAGAGCTCCATGCCGTGGGAGTGCTGAGACATGCTCCATGGCAATCTGCCTGAGCTCCTCTGCAGCATGAGGCACGAGGTTCGATAATGCGGGGGCTCACGGCTGGGAGTCAGGAACAGGGGTTCCGGCTCTGGATGAACTGGGAGCACCGGATGCCATAATGCTCCGTCTGGCAATTGGACATAGATTTTCACGGCCCTTCATCTCACAGGGTTTATCGCATAAACAAATGTGCTTCTTTTGCTCCGGAAAAGAACCCTAACACTTGGCAAAAGGCTAGTAGATGATAAAGTTCCCATCCAACCACGACAGCCACCAAAAGTGAGGCATGTGCTGCTCACGATGGGACAGTAGGGACTGTCAGGGAGGGACATAGGACATGCGATGGGGCTGTCACAGCGGCTGGGAACGCCACTTCTCACATCCACGTTTCCATGGTGATTCAGGGCTTCAAGGCAGAGCGACTCAGAAACCAGAGGGTAAAGCAAACTGCGCTGCAGACGAGCTTTTAGACATCGTTTAAACCAAACTGTATCACCTTTGTGTTGAACACTCAATAAATAAATCAGCCTTGCTAAGTGAGTGGTTACGGGGTGGGAGGGATGGGGGGGAACTTGGCTGCTTATTATTTGAGCTAACTGATAATAATAAGGATTACAAGGAAAGGTGGTAACGGGCGGCGAGATCTGAAAATGCCCTTCTGAGCATAAGGGACCAAACTGCTGCCTTCCATTTCACTCTTCATAAAGTATCATATGCCAGCCAGAGCCTCTTCAAGAGATTCGCCACTAAAACACACATGACCTTTAGAAAAAGAAAATTCAAAATCAACTGTATTACCTCGAGTGGACATTAAGGAACCCACATTAAACCATGAAATCAGGGGATAGATTGAGAAGCTTGCTTGCATGAGGTACCCTCATTGACAGTTAGCAGTGCTCATACCTGCCACACCTGCAAACTTTCATATAAGCATCGCAGTTACACCATGTGCAGTATTATACTGTTTGACAGTATATAGTAAATTTAGCCTCACATGACTGTAATTGTCAATTAGCCATCTAATGATCTAAGACAGGTGGGCTGAGCACTGAGCAAACTTATGCAGATCTATGTGTATTTTCTTCATCCATCTCAGGAGAATTTGGGTGTATACCAGACCTGCGGTGCCTGAGTAGTCAGCGACAGTCAGGGGGTATCCGTCATCATCCGGGTCCACCGAGAACAAGCCGACTCCAAAGGTGCCGTACTGGGCGAAGGCCGTGCTGTTCTCAAAGTCCTCCAGGTCAATGCGTAGCTCATAGTTGGCCTGGATGGTCAAGGCGTGGATCCGCTTCATACCTTAGCAGGAAAGAAAGACAGTTCGGCAAATTTTAAACACAGGAACTTTCAGAAAGTCTACAGTGGATTGCAGTATAGCAGCATGTTTTGAGCAAAAGAGCCAGACAGGCTTTGTTAGGTCACTCCTCCTGTGGCTTTGCACACCACGGGAAGACGGCCACCAGCTTCGCGGATGACTGATATGAGGCAGCATGCTGTTTGGCTGTCAGTGTAAAGTCCAGTGTGACACGCTGAGATTTATATCTCGTGGTGATGTTAATTCCAGTGCAGGGAAGAGGCATCTTCCATACTATTTCCACCAAAATCAAGAAGTGGACGGATGAGAGGCTGTTTAGTGCCTGTAGGAAACTATCTGACTCATTCTTTTATGATTTTCCCCCATTGTAGGCAATGAACTTTTATACATGACTGGCCACTTGAGCAGAAAATCGATTTTCGAAACCTTTGCATCTCCTAATCCGAGGGCCCGGCAGCTGTTCTAGACAATAGAGAATATTCTGGGAGCTGGTTCTCAGTGTGAAAGTATGTTTTGCTGAGTGCCACAGAAAACTCCGGCCTGTGTCTGGCTGATGTTTGCATGCCTTTGTGAAAGTGAGGAGATCAGAAGATGACTCTTAGTACGCAGTTATATGCACTGCTGATGTGCTTTTTACTCTCTAGTTAACACTTTGCCTAAATTATGGACAGCACACCCCCCTCCCCAGTGGCTTCACAATTACCTTCAAGAAAAATCGATTTCGGATTAAGTTAAGCTCTTACAGGCTCAGGTCTGTAAAAAGGACCTAATATCAGAGCTTAATACCATCGGCTGTGAACTGAAACAACAGATCCCTCCCACTAACCACTGCCACCGAAAAATAGTATCTGTTCCAGTACTTTCTGGATAACAAGAAAGGTGTTTACTGATAGCAGTCATGAGTGAAGTCTGGCATGACGTGGAACCTGAAGACTTAATAAGCATATACAGCACTTCAGTGACCTCAAAGCAAACCCCCCCACAGTGGGTGGTGGCACACAAAAGGTTATAATATCCCTGCGCCTGACAGGGGACGACCCTGTACAGTCATTTGTACTTATACATGTTCATGACAAGACAGTTTAGCCATCAGGCTTATAGTTTTCATTGTATTCTAATGAGTGACATTCAAATTCAAGCTTAAATGTGCTCCACAGAAATAGCCCACAACACAGAAGCTCATACTAGCCTTCAGTATCAAATAATATCAAAAGCGTTTACCCATGTCTGTCTTAAGACAATTTTACAAATGTTTAACAGTCAATGGGTTGGCTATTTATACAATCTGAATGCTATATGGAAGATAAAGTAAAATTATGACTGATGTGAATAAATGAATTTAAATTTATTTTGGTTGCATACTTACACACACATACATACAAATTGACTGGAAACCAATAAATAAATAAATAAATAATAGATACTTTATTGATCCCCGTGGGGAAATTGTCTAAAAGATTTCAAAGCTTTAGCTACCGTTACGAATCTTCCACTCTTCACCCAAATTAAGGAATATATGTCAGCATAAAGTATGTTAAATTCAGAATATTAAGTGAATATTCAGAGCTGATTTTAGCTAGCAAAAATCTAGCCCTTACCATCAGACTAGAGCAGGAAGGAGACAGGTTACGGAAAGGCATCACATCATCATTAAAAGAACTTCCTGAATACGTTTTCATGCCTATCAGTTGGTAACTCTTAGGTTATGAGGAGGAATGCGTAGGACAGTGGTAAATCTTCCAAAAAGTATGTGTCCTGTCAAAATCTGTAAGGTGAAAAATGTCAACAAAGAACCCTTGAACAACACCCAGGGATCTGTAGGCCTGTCTCACCTCAGGTGAGGTAAACATTCATGACAGGAGTATTAAAAAGACATAGCAAGAGGGGGCAGAACAGCAAAGTGAAAATTTCCACTGGCTAAGAAGATGAATAACACACACACACACAAATCTTGATACTAATGAATACTGAGAAATGTTTAAAAGACAGAGGAGGTGTAACCCTACTTTAGAATGGTCAACGAATAAAAACCCACACAAACACATGAACTGAGAGACACATCACTGGGCTATAGCCACTCTGCTTGCAGGAGTGGACCAGAAGTCCTCCATGGTCCTCTACAAAGCTGACGAATATCCATGGGCAGTTATTGGCAGTGGTCATTGCTACTAATGGTGTTATAGCCAGCTAATGCTTACACTTAGTGTAAGCTGGAAAATCCATTTTCACACAGGGACAGAAGTTGTTGCATATCTTCTATCACAAAATAAATGTTACGTATTAAATGATGTTCTGTTTATTTGTCCAGGATCCCTTTTCAGTTACCATTTCATATTGGCTAAGGATATAATAAGGGTATAACTTTCCAAGTCAAATACACAAACATCCATAATCCATATTTCTACAGGCCTAAAAGAACAACATGACATATAAATTTCTGCAGTATAAGTTTCTGTTTAATAGAGGCTGATGTTTGCCTCTCGAATACGTGGCGGGGGTCTTCCTGCTTCGCTCCCAGTAATAAGGTTTCAGCCACAGAATTAGACATTAAATGTCACTTAAGGGGCGGGCGGGGGGGGGGTTTTTTGCTTTTTTGTTTTGTTTTTTTTTGAGTATTGGTTTTTAGTATCGGTTTTTTTTTTGTAAAAAATTCTGTTTTTTATTTTATGGGGATTACCGTGGCGGGT
>JAODKN010000041.1:18921728-18934684 GCA_026774425.1 Petrocephalus zakoni | reverse complement strand
CCCCCCCCCCCCCCCCCCCCCCCCCCCCCCCCCCCCCCCCCCCCCCCCCCCCCCCCCCCCCCCCCCCCCCACGGTGGTTTTGGCACAGACAAAAAGTAAACGTAGTGTTAAATATATCATGAAAGAATAGTTTTTTTTTCTTTTTTCAATTATAAGAAAAATTATGCTTAGTTAATTGTAATAAAATATAGATTTTTTTTCATCGCTGTTGTGTTTTTTTAATGTAAACTCCTCATGTTTTGCAATAAAACTGTACGTGATGGAGGGAAATGGAGATCATTTTTGGATTCAGCACCCTAATAAACATAAGATTTACCAAAAATATCCCATGCAGCTGAAATTTTTTTTTGCAGACCTGTGTAATCAGGCTCTTCAGTCACACTTCAGTATCAGAGCCAGCTAGGTTGCAGCTAAGCTTATTATCTGTATAGGTGTGTTACATTAGGCAATGCCTAAGCTTTGTAGGGAGGTAGATCTCCAGGAGCAGGAGTGGGCAGCTCTGGCCTAGACGATGGCTGTGTCTGAATTCAGGGGCCGCGTCTTACCCAGGACGCAGCCTCCGCACACCGCGTCCCTCGAATGCTACCAAGACCGCAAAGGCCGGAAGAGAGTGGCTGTGAAATTGGACGGTCTAGCCTCTAGATCCAGCACGAGCGGCAGCCAATCGCATCGTATCCTGAGCGAAAAGAAATGATTGGCTAAAGGTTGCTACGGGCAGTTTAATTTTTTTTTCAATTATTATTTTTTATTTCGATATATTTAATCTATTTTATAGTAATATTGCATAATATTAAATATTTATTTATTTAAATTTTTGTCTTTTTTATTATAGATTTTTTTTATTAAAGTAAGTTTATTAGTGTACGGGGCGATTTCTTCAAAAAAATTTCTACACAATCATAAAAAGCTGTACAGCACACGTGCTTTAAACTTTTAACATTTGTACCGCTACATTTAAAAGTGTATTCTGCCGCTACCGCCTTTCTTTAAAGAATCCCAAAATTCACAGCGACTTCGCCCCGCAGTGTATCTTGGGATACAGTGGGCTGCGAAGGATACACCCGAAAAGTAGAATGCGTTTGTTAGCTGCATTTGGAGGAGCCGTCGAATTCTGACAGCCTCGTCGCGGCGCTGTGACGTAATCGGTCTGCAAATGCGCCCTTGGTAGGACGCGGCCCCCGAATATGGACACAGCCGATGCCTTCGAGATGACAGGAGAATGTAAAGAATGCTACACAGGTGTATGAAGGACCTGTGAGCATTAGAAACACAGGAAGCCAGGAATGAACTCTGGGACTTGTGTGTAATGGTAACAAAATATGAGATGGAAAAATTATCTTCAAGTATTCGCTGATATGGGATCAGTGTTACTCCTCACCACCACTAACTACCGTGGAAAATATGTCAGTCAGATTATCTAAAATCCTCTTTGTTTGAACATAATTCACCTCAAGTGATTTCTTGAACTGGAACAACAAAATGTATATTTTTGTGTTGCAAATTGTTTTCTACTCTAATATTTGGCTGTAGCAATAAGCTAACACCTGAATATCCTCCTTCCACAAAGTATTAATATTTAGCTATACTAATAAACTAACAGACATATAAGCTCCCTTCCTTTAGTGGAATATTGTTATTTAGCTATAGATATGAGTTAACCACATGACTGTCCCCCTTTAGTAAAGTAGAGTATACTCAGATAGTCAAACAAGAAAAAAAGAAGATTAAATCTTGCTATGAGGCAGTAAACATAGCATACCCGCAGAAGGAAATTGAAAAGAATATTGGTTGGTGAAATTTTAGGGCAAAATTCACAAGAGGGCTGTATTGCAGTCCTTCAGAACATACTTTATTAGATCAGTGATTTCCTGGACTGTCATGTCCAACTACCACATTCTTCCATTGAGTTACAACCTGCTACTACAATCTGTTTCTCAAATACAGACAGGAATATCAACACCCACGCATGGGGAAGGGGACTGTGTTTAACCAACTTGCTCATCAGTTACTCAAATTAGCCAGTATTGTTGCAATGTATTATTATTAGCCTGGACTCCGAAAGACAGACATACTTGAGTACAAAACTCCTCCGAGTCCATGTTAATAAGCATGGACATATAAGATAGATAAACCAAATTGAATTAAAGTTTGGAGACCTTAGAAAGGACAAAACAAAGGAAACGTAGAAGAAGTATAACACCCATGCTATTTCAAAGAATTCCAGCCTTCCTCAACCTTTGCATTTTCACTGAAAAAAGAGACAAGCTCTCCAGGAAATTTAGGCAGTTGCCATTGGAGACGTACCTTCTGTTATTGTAGTCAGAACTTTTTTTAATGGGGGCAATGAGAGATATCTGCTGTGGCTGGGTGTGTGACAGTATTATGATAGAAAATAAATCTACCTGGCCTTCAACTTATGAGCAGGTCGCTCAGTGACTTTGCAGTTATTTCATGAGGGACGTGTAGTATAAAGGTATCGGAAATGGGCCTTTCTCTCAAAGCCTGACATGTCATCTGCTGCTAAGATGCCAATGAATTTGATCCTGGCCTCTGCTTCCAGTGTCGACCAGCTAAAGGCACTCTTCCTTTGCGTTCTCTATAGAACCAAGAGGCGAAAAACTGGTCCCTGGTCTGAGGGCATCTCCTACCAGCCTTAGGTGTCGGCATTTAAACAACGTGTTACTTCTCTCTATGTGACAGGACACTACCTGTCATGTCCAACAACCCCTACAAACACATCCCTGGCAGTCTGGCTGACAGGAAATGACTGACTAAAGTTTGTTTCTAAAACCGGCATTAGCATATGAATGACTGTAACTCACACTTGATTTCAAGCCTTTTGTATGTTTTTTTCTGAACTTGAGAGTAGCAAAGCATATGCTGACATACTGTTTGTAAGTCTGTGTAGGACTGCTGCAAGCACCGACGTGGAAAGGATAGCTCTAATTATGCATTTATTTCATGCTTTAACCTAATAAACATGTAAATTGGTTTCATCTGAATATTTAGCAATGTTAATGACCAGTTAATCTTATCATTTATGCTTCTCTGTGCTGGCTTTGAGCTGGATCTTCTCCGGACTCCTCCTCCGGTGACAGCAGGGTCAGAACCTTGTCATATCTGTTGTCAGGTGCTTAAACTCTCTTTCTGTGAGAGCAGGAGTACCTAATAAGGCAGCGGCTCCACACAGAGAGAAAGGAAATGTAATGTAGGTGCCTTGTGTCGGACATATTCGCACTCTGCACGTAGCCAGTGTGACCTTCCCTCCAAAAATTGTGTCATATGTACCTCCTTCCCTTAAACCCCGGGGACCCATGGAGCACCATTCTAATGCACCTTGTGCTTAGTCCACTGGAAGTGAAACTACATGTCATCGCATCTGTATTTACTTTCCTTTATACTAGGTCACATTCTCCCCCCTTGTACATTTTGAACATGCTACGTACCCTTCATGGCCTGGTTAAGTGTCCTGCCGGTTTTAGCCCTAATGTCAGTACAAGATTCCAAGCTGTGGATCAGGATGTCAGCTCAGAAAATAAATAGCAATGATGTGTGAAAGCCTCTTAAATTTGCATTGCATGGACAGATTTGACTAAGTGCTGCTAAAAAAAATTCTGAACCCAAATGATTAAAGTACATGATTTATTAAAGAGCATGAATAATATTTAGGGAACTCCCTAACTGAACCGAGAACAGCTGGGAGCAGTAATAAATGCTAAAATATTGACCTCTAGATGTTTAACGAATCCAGTTGGGCCTATTGTTAATAAAGAATCTTTCTGAGTGGCTTCCATTGGCTTCCCAGACAAAGCAATACCACTCTATCATAAACTACTGGGAAAGTAATGTACGTGATGGTCTACTCAGAATGTAGAGGGTGGAAAGCAGTGTAGAATACAAGTAGAATGCACAAGGTAGCCTACTATAAGACACAAGATCAAAGGTATTCTAGTGAAATAGCAGACTGTTCCAATGAGATAATGAGAGAGGCGTGACGAATCATTTTTGATGGGCTGCTCACCTGGATGAGTCGCCCCTGCTCTGTCTGCAGGGTGTTGAGGCCCTGTCCTAGGTTTCCTTGGCCACGCCGCAGTAATTCGTACTCCATCTTCAACTGACTGGCGTGGGCAGAAAGCTTGGCCACCTCTTCGGCCAAGTTGACGAGCAGGGCGCGATCCTGGCCTTTCACTGACTTGAGGTCAGAGTCGTGGTCAGTGAGTGAGTGCAGCAGCGACGTCTGAACGCCCTCCAGGCGCAGGAAGTTGCTGTTGTAGTCAGGGCAGTTGGGGTCTATGAAGATGTTGATGTGCGAGCCGTCGCCCCGGTCGACGGTCACCAGGGCGTTCCCTTCATTCTGATTGGTGCTGATGAGAGGCGGGCCATCGGAAACGGGAGGAGCTTGGTAGTGGTTCATAAAAAGGATGGTGCCCGTCACAGTTACAGCCAGAAGAACAGCCACAAACAGCAGGATGGTGCACAGAAGGTAGCTACAGCTCATCCTCTGCAAAGAGAAGGCTGGAGTTAGACTGCATTTCCATTACTAAAGAAGTGAGACAGTGCAAGCCAAGGTCACATGCAATAAAAATAGTCATTGCACTGGATAGCAGGTGTGACACCATTTTTACTCAAATTTCATGCGTGGTTTCACAGTGCATATAAAATTAAGTATTGTCCCGTCAAAGGGCTTGAGGAAAGGAGAATGGTGTGGCTGAGGTGACAGTGACATGAGCTACAAGCCACGTTCCTCCTTACCACAAATTGCAATGTGGCAATGACATATTTGTAAAACTTTACAGAAAGGTCTCATGTGTTGGCTGCTTGGGTAAATCAAATAGCACAAGACTGTAGCCATTGATTTAAAATCTCCATACAGAGATCTGCCGAATGTAACATGTATCGATACTAATATAAAATAAATACCCACTATCCATTCAATCCATCACCCAGCCAACCATCAATCCATCCATCCATCCAACTTGCCTTGGGAGACCCTAACAGAGGCAACTTCCCCCAGCAGCATAACTCCTACGATCACAGAGGCACACAAACCCCTCCACCATGATAATGAGGACAAAAAATTAAGTGAAAACTTCTGATTTTGTTTTATATACATAAATACAGAAATAAAACATTGTTCTAAGTTTTCTGTTCTGACTCCCTTAATGCTGTGTTATCTCAAATAGATGGAGGCCTTTATATTTAAGTGGCACATTATCAGGGAGGGTGAATAATTTGCACTACATTTTGCTTCCCATTGCTTTTTAATCCTCTGAGTTTTAATGTGACGCTGTGTCCTTTGAAAGTGTGCATATGTTTGTGTGTGGGTGCCTTTGGATAATACCAGGCTGGGTGTGTTTGCTTGTATACAGGACAGGCGCCAAATTCCTGAACATTAATTTCAAAGGTGTAATGGGCGTGCAAGGCAAGTTTGGCATCACCAGTAACGTGTTCAGTGAACTCCAATCTGCGTGCCAGGTTTCGGTCCCTTAATTAACATGCAAACTGGCTACATCTAAACTTTTAACAACACTAATGGGCACGTAATGGTCTGACTTCAGCTTTGTTATGACTGCTCTGGGCTGAGAGTGGGCTGGAATACAAACTACAGATACACAGAAACAGTGTTTATAGAGCATCCTGCCGTAGCACTGACAAAGAAGACCCGCTGAGTGGAGAATGAGAGAGTGACACAGGGCAAATTGCAGGCCCCAGAACAGTACATTTTATGTCCGTTGGTTATGTTCCCTCAGATGTCAATTTCTCCAATGTGCATCAGGGTTTTGGCATTTATGTGTGCGTATGCAAATACAGGAGGACATATATGTGTGCGCATGCACATACGGGAGTACATATATGTGTGCATGTGCAAATATGGGAGGACATATATGTGTGCACGTGCACATACGGGAGTACATATATGTGTGCGCGTGCACATGCGGAAGGAAATATATGTGTGCATGTGCAAATATGGGAGGACATATATGTGTGTTTTTGAACATATGGGAGGACATATATTCGTGCGTGTGCAGATACGGAAGGACATATACGTGTGCATGTGCAAATATGGGAGGACATATAAGTGTGTGTGTGCACATATGGATGGACATATTTGTGAGTGTGCACATATGGAAGGACACGTGTGCATGTGCAAATATGAGGGGACATATATGTATGTGCGTGCACATATGGGAGGACATATATGTGTGTGTGCGTGTGTGGAAATATAAGAGGACATATGTGTGCGTTTGCAAATATGGAAGTACATGTATGTCTGCGTGTGCACATATGGAAGGACATAAATGTGTGCGTGTGCAAATATAAGAGGACATATGTGTGCGTTTGCAAATATGGAAGTACATGTATGTCTGCGTGTGCACATATGGAAGGACATAAATGTGTGCGTGTGCAAATATAAGAGGACATATGTGTGCATTTGCAAATAGGGAAGTACATGTATGTCTGCGTGTGCACATATGGAAGGACATAAATGATGCCCAATGATAGGCAGGCCATTCAGTTGAGTCTGGCATGAATGTCAGACTGTTCTCCTTGTTATGACACTGATGCCACCAGCCTACAGTGAAAACTACCAAGGCGAGTTTAAAGCCAGGACTTTGGTTTCGTTGGAACTGAAGTGTTTCCCACTAAACAGCTTCTATTTATGTTCTTGCCATTGATTCTGATACAAGTGTGGTCCTGCCAGACATTCCCTTACACTCGCCCCCCCGCAGGTATGTAACAGCTGCGTAATGCTGCGAATGTTGATGAAAATCATCCCTTCCTAAATATTCATTACAGCTGAACAAATATAGCGACTGGAGAGGCTGAACGGCCCTTGAATTCCTGAAAAGGGGCTCCGTAATTGTAACACTGATCCACGTTGCGATCCGCCCATTGACTTTTTACACGCAGATAAAAACTAATAATCAGCTACGAGGGAATAAAATGGGGGAAAACATAAATGGTAGACTTAACGCCGAATTCACGCACCATTAGTGATTATTCCAAATGGCGTCCCTAAAGGGTGGTAACAGAGAGATACACATAAGGCTAAAGGATGGTAACAGAGAGATACACATAAGGCTAAAGGATGGTAGCAGAGAGATACACATAAGGCTAAAGGATGGTAACAGAGAGATACACATAAGGCTAAAGGATGGTAACAGAGAGATACACATAAGGCTAAAGGATGGTAACAGAGAGATGCACATAAGGCTAAAGGATGGTAACAGAGAGATACACATACTGTAAGGCTGGTATTCTCAGTATCGTTGGCAACATTCATTTTTTACTAAGAGTCATAGACACAACGCGGCCCACTGAATATGGAGCTATTCCCTGTTCCCCACTACTTCCTCTTTAAGCGCAGTCATATTTATTTTAAAGATAATTAACATTCACAATGACTACCTCCTGCTTCAGATCCCTGGGCACGACAAAAGATTCCCAGACTGATTTGTCACTACAGAGGACCCCGGCCTATTGCATGTGAGGGATTCTCCATTTCTCTCCCCCTTCGAGTCTCCCGACAATATTTCCAGCCGGGCCAACAGCAGAATAAGGTGTATTCACCGAATTACCCAGTTCCCCTAATCATGCTCCTTCCTGATGGCTGCACCCAGAAAATGAGCATGCTTGGAAAAAGGCCACAAAAGATTTCACACTGCCCTTCTATGCCCCTTCAATGCTGCGTGTTTCCTCAGCCCATTTGAAAGTCAAATGAATAAACCACCTAGATTCATTAAGAGAACAAAACTTGTCTCTATACCCTTACCCCCTCCCCCCAATGGCTACCGCAGAAACATTCAGCCAATCAGATTGGCCGGCGGGAGGTCCGACGCTAGCCATTCGCATGTTGTTGTCTTCACCAGCCCTGTCTCCTTTTAAAGAACAAGCTCTGCTGAGCGCTGACAATATTCAATAACAGCTTTAATCCTTTGACACGACAAAGAGGGGCACAATTGGGCTGTAGTGAAAGTGAACGGACTCGCACTGCCCCTGCAGAATGTACAAAAAGGAGTGAGCCGCTGGCTGCCACCCCGCAAAAGCTGATACCGAGTACCATTAGACGTCCCGAGGACAGTCATAAGTATGCCGAGCACCATTAGACGTCCCGAGGACAGTCATAAGTATGCCGATCACCATTAGACGTCCCGAGGACAGTCATAAGTATACTGTGCACCATTAGACGTCCTGAGGACAGTCATAAGTATACCGAGCACCATTAGACGTCCTGAGGACAGTCATAAGTATACCGAGCACCATTAGACGTCCCGAGGACAGTCATAAGTATACTGAGCACCATTAGATGTCCTGAGGACAGTCATAAGTATACGATCCAAAGAGATGCAAGGGCAGAAGGTCACTTTTTTTTCCTTTTAGATTAATTAGTTAAATGGTCGGATTCACTCAACAGGGATAGTCTTGGACTTGGAGGGAGAAATACGTACGAATGCTGGCCTGCCCTGGTTTTTAGGTGTTGTACTTTCAGTGAAGTTAGATTATTGAAGCTCGAAGCTGGTGAGAACGTTGTGCAAGACTCAGGTACTGTGCATTTTTTCTGCTAAGACAGTCAGAACTGCTTACATTCATATCCGATATGACAGACAGGGAGCTCTAACGGATGGCACTCAAGCTACTGCCTGTTTTCTTCGGTACAGTCTGATTGCGACACATATCCAAACCATTCCCGAGTAGCACGAGCACATTCTGTCCCTCTCATCCTATTCAGATGCTATAGATTCTAATACTGTTGGCTCATAGCTTCTTGAAATCTCCATTCAAGAAGATGCTGCATTAGTGGTGTTAACTGCATAATTGTTGTACAGCAGATCTATCTATCTAATGCAAAAAGTACCATGCATATAAGTCATTGGATATAAGGAGGCAAAAATCTAGACTAACTCTGGAGGGATGTATTTAGGTACAGCACTCATCAACAAACAAATGAAATCATGCAATAAAAAGCATTTATGCCTGTTTAACCAAACCTGTGCTATCCAGGAATAAGCGTCAGCATATAGGTCAGAACTCGTCCTTTGGGATTTTTATGGGTAGATTTAAAAACTGCAGTTTTGTTTCATTGTCTTCATTGATTAGTAACCCTATTGCTAAATGGGTGAATTAAAAGGTGTTTTTTGCTCACATTTTAGACCAGCTATGTCTTGGGATTTAACTCCGTATCAGTTGTGTCCATTTTCATTGCCAAGTCTGATAAAATATTAATTGAAATCGGCTATCGGGGTTTTGGATCAGCCGTGAGCAATTTGATAAGTCGTAGATCACAGCTGAGGTAAACGTGAGCCGTTACTATACTTTGAAATGTCAGCCCTGATCTCCGTGCTGGATTGGAAGAGAGAGGATTCGTATTTCACTCCAGTCAGCAGAAAAGCAATATTTTAAACAAACCTTAAACCTGCAGTTCAAAAAAATACTGGAATGAAAAATTCTAGAAAATTTCTCCGTATAAAACATGATCATGAATCCCATCTCGTGACAGTAGAGGTAACACTGTTCCCCCATGTGGCACTGAACCTCCATAAACAGGTCTCTGTAACAGAGACTGACAGGAGACATCCTGCCCAGTGTAGGCTTACGTCTTAAATGCGCTTTTAACACCCAAGGCTGGGATTAGATCTGCAGTCTTTGACTAATTAGCCTTCTACAAATGAGGTGGGTGACACTGGCGGACACTTCCAGTCTTCCTACTTGTCAAAAAGCATCATACTCTACAGCTGGGACAACCTACTAGCAGCATAAGAACAATGCACTAAAAGAATTTCGACACACTTGAAATAAAAATGGGACTGTCTCCGTGCGATATACCTACATCCTTCAAATGCATACAGAAAGTGACTTTAGCTGAGGAAACCCATGGAATGCTTTATATTCATGGCTTTGCTCACCCTAGTATTACTCTCATTAGCATCACTCTCATTAGCATTATTTTCATCTGTTGTTTACAAGTCAGTAGCTGGCTGGCAGTACATCTATATTAATCACGAGGATTTTAAAGGTTGCCTGGATCCATTGTCTTTTAACATGCTGTCACATATTTGTGGAACAGCTCAGTCCTTTTGTGAAGGGTCTGTCCGATTTTGGAATCTGGTCCCACAGATTTGTTAAGGGATTTTGAGATTTCAGGGGACAGCAAAGGCCTTACCTTGGATGGGTACATGCCTCTGAACGAAGGTGATTCAATTGGGTTTGGGACTCATAGATGACACGTATCAAAGATGACACTTCATTATGCTTTAAATTGTACCAACCCTACAGACATACTAACCCCGATTGCTGGAAAGGAGCCCAAAGCACTGGTGCCTTTCCGGGGCAAAGACTACATGCATGTGGTTGATGGATGGTAAACTGTGTGTCCTAGAATCTGTAGAATGAGCAACTAGCACAGGAAACTCTAACTGCAAAGAAAGTGGCCACAGAATAGTGAGAACAGAAATTTAACAAAAGGCAGAGACTGGAGATTGTCAGATTCCCATTTATGAGAGCCAGCCATGTTAATATTTATTTTGGACAAGCGAACTGCATGTCCATGCAGATAGACGCTTATTGAGTCTGGTTAAACACATAATGATTGTTATATCTAAATGTTTAAAAGGCTATTTTAGTGTACCATTCTTTTGTCCTATATATGTTGCAACAGATGGATTACTGGGCCAACCTACCTTCCTTTCACTTGGATGGGAAATTTCACCTCTACCAGCTTATGTGAATTAGCTTGGGTGTGTTTCCCGGCCAGCCAGAGCATGCCAGAGGACACATTTTGATGGGTAGGTCCAGTAGAAACACCAGTTAAAGTGCTGGGCTGTATACCCTTAAGCGTTTCCCATCTAAGCTTAGACACAGGCATTGTTGGGGCCCCTGGTTCACAGGTTTTCGTGTGAGCTGGCGAGCATATGGCAAGGCATACTCTGCACTAAAGCAATCTGAAAAATGGCTTTGTTCACATTTCCTCTTATGGCTTCGAAAGCATTGTTAAGGGAGACCACACATCTGTGGTGCTAAGATGGCTGACTCTAAATGCTTTACTCCTCCTGGCTACTCTCCACCTGGTAGCGAGGACCGGCTATGCACAATGATGGCGAACAGAATCATCTGCTTTGGATTTGTGCAATCTGTCTAATTGGCTTTTGCAACCAAGAAATTGTCTTGCATAAGCATATGGAATCAAAGTATTACAGCCGTCAAATGACTTTTAATGCAGAGATAACCCTGATAACATAATCCGCCTATTGCTTTTCAACTCTAATACCTTCCTTTAACGTTAAATCTGGGCCAGAAAAATGACAACTGCTTGACTTGGGACAGTCAACTCAAGGGAAAAAGACAACATCCTCAGCATTTTTCTATTTATGTTTTACCAGTTTAGAATAATATGAAAAAAGCCCTGTTTCCCTTAAACGACCTCTTCTCAAAACTGAGGACCAGTTCCTTTAGGCTCCTCAGAAAATGAAAAGCAAAGCTAAGGAACTTGAGTCAGAGTAATGCTCTTGTATTAATCCGTTAATTTGTCTTAGCACCTCTCCTTGTTATTACCGTGAGAGGAACAGACCACTTCTGGCACCTGAAATCCTCTGAAGCTAAGTAATCTCTTCGACTTTTCTACAGGCAGCATTGGCAGCTGGACTTGCTGTAATGCTATAATCATATTTTGTTCGCTAAGTATGCAGAGAGTTGCCTGGCCCATCTCAGCTGCACAGCTAGACAGGAGTGCCCCTTTGAGGGTGCTGAGCAACTTCCCATGATCCCCTGAGGCGGGGACTGGGGGCTGTGATGCTACTGGTGAGTTATAGAAGCTGTCTGACAGTAACCTCAGGAGCCGTGCTCCATAATGGAAGACAAATCAATGCCTCCCCACCTCACTGGCTGTCCTTGATATCCTGACTTGGGTGGCTGGGGGGACGCAGTACAGAATAGTCATAGTCTGACAGCCACCAAACACCACATAGATTTTGTGTGACACGTGTAACTGCATAGTTAAAAATCCTTCCAGGTGCAAATACTGCTGACATGGTATAGATCAGGGACATAAGAGGTCTCACAGTTCAATGTCACCCCATGTATTCAAATAAAATGCATTAATTTGCTTTTCCCACAATTCTTACACTGTCAGAAAAAAAGTACCAAATTATAACTTTGAGGGTACAATTCCTGGGGCTGTACCCTCAAGGGTCTGCCAACTGTAATCTAGCTGTACGTAAATGTACCTTTTAGTCTAATTTAAGGTACAGAAATGGACCCTGAGCAACATTGTTGTACTAATGCAGGTATATCAGGGAATAAAACTGTACCAGGGCTGCACCCAAATTTTTTCTGATATTGTACTAGCTTGTACAAATACTATCACTAGCTTTTTAAAAAAAAAATTTTAAATTAAATATATATATCTTATATGATAATCTGCCGGTGCTTTATGTGGAATGTGCCTAAAACGTTCAGCGGGTAGCACTATGGCCTGCAGAGCTAGATCTGTGTCTGCATGGCTTGTATGCTTGGATACAGAGATGGGTAGTGGTAGAAGAAAGGGAGGACCAAAACAGGCCCACTGATTACTTTCCAGGGTATATGATTGTAGCTTAAGTGACTATCCCAAAACAAGAGCATGGTATATCTCTGATTTGCTGTAATGTTAAATAAATTAGCTTCTTTGTAACACTGCTTTACAAGGTCTGTCTTTCCTCTGTGACTTTTGGTGAGCCAGTCACAGAAATAAGTACAACATCACATAAGGTTTTTGTAAAACGTTCAAACACGTCAGACTGTTACGCTCAGCCCCGCCCTTCGTGTTTTATCCCCTGTTTTGCCCTCTGGCGGGGCTTAATTTGCCACACCTGACCCTCATTGTCTTTGCCGAATGTAATTTGCTCCTCGTTTCCCCTGACCAGCTGCCTCTCGTTTGACCCTTAATGTGCTGCCCTATTTCAGTCTGCCCAAGTCCAGTC
>JAODKN010000041.1:18887702-18899051 GCA_026774425.1 Petrocephalus zakoni | reverse complement strand
CCCCCCCCCCCCCCCCCCCCCCCCCCCCCCCCCCCCCCCCCCCCCCCCCCCCCCCGCCCCCCCCCCCCCCCCCCCCAACATCCCTGCTTGAATAGTTTTGCCTTTTAGTATTTTTTGCTTTGCATGAGTCAGATGATACTGGCAGCATTTAATAATTTTTTCATGAAATGTCTCTGCAGACCCCATAAAACTGCTCTACGGAGCCCAGATTGTAAACCCCTGCAACAGAAAGAGAAAAGGACAAAATGAGACAGAACTACCATTTTTATCAGCAAGAAATGCTGGAAAATGCAGTCTGCTCCGAGACGCCAAACATAGACATACAAAAATGGCAAGTGCCAGAAAAGAGCAGAATTATATGTGTCACTACCAGGGAGAATGCTGTCTGTGAAAAAACACTACAATAACAATTAAAGGCAAACTGGGCTTGTGAGTCAAAGCTCCGATTCCCCATGCCCACTGCGCGTACCCTCTTCTACTCGCATCTCTTCCTGCAGCAGCAACAAGCTGGCTCACCTCACATCAAAGACATCTCCGGTGCCCCCCTGGCACCATTCTGATTCCACCCATAATCCAACTTGTAACGCTCTACCTGTACCTTAATTACCACGTAGCAAACAGCCATGTTGTGCTGGACTGGGGGCTTTGCTTGGCAGTTAAGAGAAATCACTCAATTAAAGAAATGGCAACATAATCCAGAACAGATTTTTTTCAAAGGCATAACTATTTCTCCTCCTTCCTAGATTTTGCAGTCAACGTCTTTTTTGTGCACGGGCTTGTTCTCAGACGTAGAGTTGAAAGACTCCTTCAGACATGTTTATTTCAACTATACCAAGAAATTAACTGGTCTTATTTTCCCAGCCCTGAGACTCTTAGTCACAATAGATAATTTCATTCTATTGTCCTTTGTTGACCTTGTGATACTTATTTACCAAATCATGTTCAGGTCCAGTATTTTTATAGCCTACCAATACTGCATCAGTATCATTTCGGGGAAATAGTATGTTGGCATTTTAATCATTTGGCTTGCACAAGCAATAAAACATGAAAAAGAAACTTAAGGAAAATTAGGCGAACGAAGGGACATATTAAGCATGGCTAAGAAATGCATGAGCTAGTGGGTCCGATCAGAGCGGCAGCCGCGACCGTGCCTCCGGCGCAGAATCTCCCTAACATTTGCTTACCTCTATTTCGACACAAAACCCAAATTCAAGTGCAACTTACAAGATTCATTAACAAAACCATTATCGGCAGTGCCTCTGACAATAACAATAACATGTCATCTTGCATTTGCATACCGTTTGCCATGCGATACGGATCAGACGCTGCTTATCAGAACATTACCTGGTTTTTCTGCTGCTGTCCATCGTCGAGTTCTGAAACACTGTTCATGATTTTCCATCGATCATTTACCATTCTTCGGAGACCTTTAAGCCCTTTTTTTCTCGTGTCACAGACACATGAGAGACAGTTCTTACTTTTCTTCCTTCGATTTCATTCCATGCAAATAGACGGGGAAGGTTCGCCGAGAATCTAAAACTACTTCTAGTGCAGGGGCGGTTTTATAAGGCTGCGAGCGACCGGGAGGCATGCACCGCACGCATCGCGGAAAGGTCCCGGCGGTTCTCCCTCTGCACACTTTCACAAACGATTTACAGTGTATCAGTGTCTTTCCCCTTATATGCCTCAAAAAAAAAAAAAAAAAACTCACACCCCGACGACAGGCAAAGAAAATCTGAAATGCCAGCCCAGAAAACGTTATTCTGGGGCTAAAGTCTTCCCCTCTCTCTCTGGTTTTTGGAAAACAAAACAAGAACCAAACGTCCGATCCTCGTCGTCAAATCCACTTGGTAAAAGTATCTGCAAGCAGACGCGTCGCTCGCTTCGCGCTGGATCTAAGGGTTTATGCTGCCAGTACTTAATAAAACAGCCCGTCCTGGTGAGTAACTGATGGGCTCCGGCGCCTAAGCCAAAGCACGAAGTGCTCTGCCCCCAGTCCGCCTCGCACAGAGCAGCCTTAAGGACAGAGCCCTAGAAGAGCGGCTTTCCGTCCGCACTTGCTGGGACTGAGATCGTCAATCAGAAGAGCGCTCGGAGCGCCAGCATCCGCACTTCTGCGCGCCGCCGTGCGCTGCCTCCGCGTCTGCAGCCGCTGCGCCCGCAAGTGAATCACGCAGACAGCGGCGTGCCTGCCTGTGTCTCTGTGTGTGCCTGCCTCTGTCTCTCTGTGGCTGTGTGTGTGTGTGTGTGTGCTTCAGAGCCAAAGTGCTCCTTGGCTGGCCTTGCTTTTGTCGCTACGTCTTCCGATTTTTTAGTAGGGGATTGTGTGTGTGTGTGTGTGTGTGGGGGGGGGGGGGTAACCTAAATTTCATAAAAATCTGTGAATGCAATCAAAAAAGTATAAAGTCTTGTATTTTGTTTGGTTACTTATGGTTAAGGTTAGGGCTGGGTAGGGGTTAAGGATGTAGCTATTAGGATTAGGGTTTTTCCCATAGAAATTACTGGACGGTCCCCATTTAGATACGTGAGTCTCTCTCTCTCTCTCTCTCTCTCTCTCTCTCACTCTGTGTGTGTGTGTGTGTGTGTGTGTGTGTGTGTAAGCGGGCTATTTACTCAGACTCATATGCCATTTGTTTGTTGACCGAAATATAGTGTTACTGACTTTTCGGATATGTTGTCAAGTACACAATTAGTTTCAGAAATCAAATATCAGTGCCATTCTCGGATATAATCTAAAGCACAATTTTAATATCTTCTGTAAATTCTTCAGAGATATATGCATAGTTCTATCAAGGGATTTTTCTTAATTCGCAAAATGCTACTGGTCTGTTCCGAGTACAGCTGCTGACACATTTAGGAACTTTAAACCAAAAGCCCTGCAGTCAGCCTAACCCAATTTCCCATCGAATTGCCCTCAATTTACAGAAACCAAATAAGGATTAAACATTAGGATTTACATCTGCCTATTTCTAAAGACACCTCAAAATAGTTTTAAACCTAGATTTTTTTGTCTCAGTGAGCAATTAATTCCTCTATGCAATATGTCTGGCCCTCATTTTATGTAATGTAGGCCTATGAGTAGTGACCTTTGTTGTAGATTTTAGGGAGAACAATCAAACCCTCTTTGTCTGGAAACTTTTAAATAATGACATTTGCTATGTAGCATACCTGCAACAGAAATGGCAAGACAGCAGCTCTTCAACTCTGAAACTTTAACATGGACTATGGAGTAAATGACTAGTAACAAGTGCCGCCAACGGCAGCGAGGGAGCATCCGGAGCTGTGATGCAAATGGGGGGATAATCAGCACTGGTCCGTAGTCTAGCCAGTATGGGATGCAATCTCTAGTATTATATGTATGATAAATTAATCTTTGATAAGCAGATATGGAGAAGAGATGGATAGCATGAATGGATAAATAAATCAACACCGATGATTTGCGAGCCTTAGTTAACGGTGGGATTGAAGAAGGTTAATAGGGAAGATCTTAATATTCAGTCAAAATTACCATTTAAAAATAAGTGTAGTCAATTATTCTAACGATGCAGTCCTGTAGTTCAGCTTTTGTATTACAGTCACAAGATGAAAACTTGCAAACAAAAGATGAATGCTGTTTATTTAATGTCAATATAATACGATGAATGCTCTCATTTTTAATATGACATGGATATTTGAAATGTGCCAGTCCACCACAGTCTTTATGTAATATATATCAATATCTGCCTTCTTTCATTGGTCAATGTGACCTTTAAAGAGAAGGTTAAATTTTACATGTGGGTTTGACCTCCATCCATTTGAATAAATCTGCTGGTTTGCCACACACTGGTATCAAATTGATTATTAGATATGATGCTTACTTCTGTTTCACTGCCTGGGGTAGGCAGGCTGAGAAGAATTCAATAATTTCTAACCAATTAATACTGGCTCAGAAAAATTTGCCTGGTGTGAACTAAAGGCTCGGCGGCTGATCCCTCCCCAAGGTACGATGGTGATGGACACCTCTGCTGAAATCTGCTGGGAACGAGAAAGGTGTGGATCAGGGCAGGAGCAGGGGATGGATGTGAAGCAGACGACCTCTTTCAAACATACCCCTGAAGTGCCAGGGAAGAAGAAGGAACAGCTGGAGAAGCAGTAATGAAGACACGCAATAATACAGAAGTACTTTGCTGTCTGCCCACAATCCCGAGAAGGATGAGAGATTAGAAGATGGATCGACGGCTGGAATTTGCTGTCTGGCTGTAGATACATATATTTCTTTTAACGCAAGGAAGAATTTTTTGTGACATAATTTGAATGTGCTCCCTGTATCGTTATTTAAAATTGTATGAAAGGGAAAGACAGGAGCACAGCTCTGTGGGGAACAGGTAACTAAATCATAAAACAGCTTT
Source organism: Petrocephalus zakoni (assembly GCA_026774425.1). Taxonomy (NCBI): domain Eukaryota; kingdom Metazoa; phylum Chordata; class Actinopteri; order Osteoglossiformes; family Mormyridae; genus Petrocephalus; species Petrocephalus zakoni. The sequence goes on along the minus strand of JAODKN010000041.1, from coordinate 18,894,663 downwards.
CATCTTCAGAAATAAAAAAGCTGCACTTAGCAGGTACAGAAGCTGAGAAAATAACGTATCTAATAAGACATGGTAGCATTTGCAGAAGGAGAACGACTGTTACAAGAAAAGATTGCTTATAATGTCCAATTACGGCAGGAGAATATGTATTGTCTGGTTTTACATATGTAGTAGTTTGTTTAATGGATTGGGGGGGGAGGGGGGTAAACATTATGTTCTTCATGTTTGGGAGCAAAGTAGAAAATGAAGCTCACATGCCTTGATCCAATGTGTTTTTCCTGTGAAAATGGAAATATTCATCTTAATTTGGCTGTGGAGTCCACAGAGAAACAGATCGAGGAGAAAGGAGAGAACTCTAACATAGATAAACGGCTTATCTGAGTAGTTACTGACTGAGCTCCTGTTCTTAGTTGGAGGTTCATCAGAGCAGCGTCCTCTTCTGAGACGCGGGGAAAAAAGGTTCATCATGTACCCTAGCGATAGGTAATGGAACATTTTGTCTGTTTTCCACCTTGTCTGGAGACACAAACAAGCTATGGAAGCAGATAGAAAGGAAGCAGTTAAAGTCTGCTGTAATCTGTCGCCCTGCTTTCCACTTCGTATATCTATTTACGAAATACACCAAACAAAACAATTTCATGTTGCCGACCCAGGCTCTCCTGTGATGTCGCTTGTTGTATTTTCATTTTGACCAACCGCGTCAAACGGGTGCTTTATTTGCAGATGGACTGTCAAGTTTCTTTGTTTATCCAGCCATAACTTCCCCTCTGGTTTCTACCGTAAGCTTGGAAAGACATCTAAGATATCCTGGACAGAGAAGGCAGGTGTGTGAAAGTGAGCAGACACCCACAGTACCACAATCGTATCTTTGTGCTGCTAATCATGAAAATGATGTCCTTTGAGATAATACGAAATTGTTAATTTTACAGTGTGTTCGCTGTCATGCATTCTACTGTACTTAGTGACTTAAGAAAAAAAGGGTTATTTTCTTACACCAGATTCAAACAAAGTTGGGTGTCAGGAGTTGTTAGATAACTGGGGAAAACTAAGATGATCCACAAAGATCCACTTTTCCCTGCTGTTTTGTGGTTCTTCTAGTCCATACATACCTGTGCTAAGAGACACTGCATAAACACTGCTCTTATCTTAGCCCCACCCAACCAAGCACAACTTCTCAGTTATAGCTTTAGACTCTCTAAGACAAATTATACTTCCCATATTACCTATATCTTTGAGTTTTTTTACCCATACCTTGTTCCCCATGCATGAAACAGATTATATACACTAGTTCCTTTGCTGTACAAAATACATTTCACTTGCATTCGCACTTTCTGGGAAAACAGAATTGTAAACCACATTGAAACAAACCTGCATTCATTTATTGAAAAGTCTGCAGGTATAACATGGAACAAACAATAAAAAAAAATGATACAAACTCTGACATATAACGCCACAGTACTCGGTTTCGTAAAGGGTTGTTTGATCCAGTGACTATTAATGATGTGCATAAATTTGGTTTAATGTTTTGCTGGCATCACTGTTTATCGAGCTACAATGAAGATTAAGGAAATTATGAATACTATTTTTGGTCTAGGGTGAAATATACTAATCATACGAGTGGCAATGGAAGAAAATTGATTTAGCAAGGTAAATGAGTTATAGAGCCCATGCTCTAACTTTATTGGAGTAAGGTCACCGTTCTCAAGGTTGTGCAATTTGTAGCTGCCTCTTTGGACCCGAAGCCTAATCACACTTTCCCTAGTTTGCTGTTGGTAATACCCCAATTTGGAATTCTAAGCTGAGTATCTGGAGAGATAAGAGAGAGACGGTCCCCTTTAGCAAGGCTCTTTAGATGCAGTACAGGAATGTGACACCTCAAGCAGAATAAAGAGATACATGAGTCCAAGAGCATGGTTTAGGGAATATAGTGAAGTCAGCAGGAGCAGATTGTTTTCAAATCTCTTATCTGATGACTTCATATTGCCAACAGAAATTTAAATAATTGCAAGGGATCCCGTCCAGAGTGTTCCCTGCCTTGTGCCCTATGCTGTATGGCGCAGGCTTCAGGAGCCCTGTGGCCCTGACAGGATAAGTGGGTTGATGCATGGGTGATTTTGAGGGAGTAGACTGGCATTACTCAAAAATGTATATTATTTTATAACAGCACTGCTTTTCACTTTCTTATACGTACCGTATATAAAGCTTTTTGTGCTACTTAGTGCATTGAAATTCTTATATCTTTGTCCATAATTGACACATAAAAAAAAAAAAAATGTTCAGTCTTGATCAAGAATTGCTCTCAGCCTGTATCTCTTTCAGAATGTGGGTGAATCATTAGATCATTTGCAAAAACACTGCTCAGGATTTTTCCTCAGATGCCAATGGACTTGATTTTAGTAAAGCTATCTGTACAACATCCCTTGCAGCCACAGCTGGATCTGTGCTTAACGCTCACAAGATCTCCAGAGGGAGGGATTCTGAAGACAGATGACGATATCTATCTACATCTCCATGGCATGATAAAGGGGGAAGAAACATGGGGCAGCAAATTTGATCACAGTAACAACATGTTCTTCTGCAAAGGAAAGGATGTCCAGAAGACTGGATTATCAGACTTTGTTGTTGAGACATTGCATCAAGGAGATCAGCTGAGAGTGAGATTTTTGGGCAGGCCCCTCCCCGTCTGGATGCTGTCTAGATGGGTGGCTCTGTGGCACTGAGGATGAAGAGAGAGACGTGCTTTTATCATGAAGCACAGGCATGAATCACCAAAGGAGCAACTTAGATATAGCAGCAACTTGGAGGCACTGGTGGGCTAATCGTTAGAGAAGCACACTTATAATCAAGACGTTGCTGGTTTGATTCCTCGACAAGCAAGGCACTGCTCCTCGAGTGCTAAATTAGCTACCTACTGCTTTTCCCATATGGGTTAAATGCCAAGGATACATTTTGTTGTGCTGTGGTGTTGTCAACAATGACCATTAATCACTTCGCTAGATGAGGATGAAAATGTGCTGCAGGAGGACGGACCCATAACCTCACAGGAGATGTGAGAGTAAAACATGAGTCAGGTGTGAAGGAAAGACTCCCTGTTTTAGCTCTTTCACAGTACAATATTATTCTTGTTTTCAGTTGACTTTACATACCCACAAACAGTAGAAGGTGACAGTTCATGGTATATGCAAGAACTTGTTCAATTAATATTAATAGAAAAACAGAAACCGAATACAAGGCACAAAGATGAGTGAAGCTTTTTGAATACTAATTCAGTTCAGAAAGGGCAAATTGTTGAGGTCACAAACAGTTCCCAAGGTGCCAGTGCATTGTAGAAATCAGTGTCTATTCATCAAGGCCCATCACGTTTGGCAAGGACTCAGACTGAGCACCCGCTGCTCAGACTCTCCAAGGGGGAATTCTGAGGCCGAAACGGTAGTAAGGCATTGAGTGCAGGAATGGCAGTTCTTGTCCGGGTGCGAGGGGTGCTAAATGGGGGGGATAAGGGACACACATTTCACAATAGTATTATACAACAGATGCAGCAGAATGGCATGTAATCCGAAACCCCCCCCCCAAAGTGAGGTTACCCTGCTGTACCCTGCACTATTCTTTAGTCAAATATAGCACCTATACTTCTTCATTGTGTCCACTATATGTGAGCAAATGAACTGCAGATTTGTTTACATTTATTTAGACGACACTTTTATCCAAAGTGACATGCAGTTGAGAAAACAGAGTTAGCCAGTCCCTGGAGCAGTTGGGGTTAAGGGCCTTGCTCAAGGGTCAAAGGATGAAATCACTCTGCCAGCCGTGGGATATGAAGTGGTGGCTGTCCGGTCACAGAGGCAAAACCCATAGAGCCATACACTGTCTCCAAACAACCCCTTGGCATATATCATGTGCCAGGAAAGCTGAATAATAGATTCTGCTTAGGATGTAGGGGACATATCTATTTAACGTTCAATGAAAGATTACCCCAATCATATTTTTGATGCTTTTAATAAGGTCTGTCAATACTAAAACTCAAAGAACTGTTTTCTGACTGTTCCACAAATTTTGGGTAACTCTGAACTACAACCAGATAATATGATGACCCTGAAAATACGTAAATATACTTTATCTATAAAAAATCAGTTAAAACATGGCCGAGTAGTTACTTAATGTGCAATCTTTACATTACTGTCTAAAATGGTTTATATTACTGAATAGGATGTTTAATATGGATTTTGTTGAGAATTCTGATATCACATTCATTCATTTTCAGAACAAGTCTATTTTTAAGGACATATTTTACAGGAGAACCAGGGGCCTGTTATCCCACATTAAAGTTACTCTGCCGGTTATTAAAAGAACAAGAAATAGATTCCTTGAAATGTATCAGCCAAATTCCATTCATCCATCCATCCATTAACTGGCACTTATCTGGGGTCAGTTTTGGGGGGCAGCTGTCTAAGCAGGGATGCCCAGACTCTCACATCTAACCCTCTCACCAGCCACCTCCTCCAGCTCCACCGGGGCAGTACCCAGGCATTCCCGGGACAACAGAGAGATATTATCTTCCCAGTGTGTTCTAGGTCTGCCCCTGGGTCTACTCCCTGTTGGACATGCCTGAAGCTCCTTCCCAGGGAGGCTAGACCACCTCAGCTCCTAGGCTATCAGACCTTCTGTCTAGGTAGAACAGAATAGGTGACATAGGGCAGCCCTGGCTGAGTCCAGCACCCACCAAGAACGAGTCTCCTAGCAAAGCAAACCATACTGTACTCTCGATAGGGATCTGATCACCCACAACAGCAGACCCTATACTCCCGAAGCACCCCCCACAGGACCCCCCGAGGGACACAATCATAGGCTTTTTTCAAGTAAAAAAAAAAACACAAGTAGACTGGTTGAACAAACTCCCATGAACCCTTCCATATCTTTAGGAGGGTTTCCACACTGTTCTTGTTGAATCCATGGTTCTACCACTGGGTAGACTCTCCTCTCCAGTATCCCTGCATAGACCAGGGGATACTGGAGGCTGAAGAGTGTGGTTCCCTTAAAATTGGAACACATCTTCTGGTCCCCTTCCTTAAAGATTTGGACCACCACCCCAGTCTGCCAGTCCAAAGGCATAGTTCTCAACTTTCAGGCAATGTTGAAGAGGCATTTCAGCAAAGACAACCCAACAACAACAAGAGTTTCAAGCACTCGGGACGAATATCATACTCCCTTGGAGGCTTACCACCGAAGACCTTTTTGACTACTTCAGTGTCCTTAGCTCCCATGATGGGTAAGTCCCTCCAGCTCTACTTCTTACAAGGAAATCATATCAATGGGACTCAGTCCTGAAATACTCCTTCCACTATCTGACTATATTCCTCATTTGAGGTCAACTTCATCTCTCCATCCCTGTTGTAAACAGCATGGGAAAAGCCCTGCTCCCCCCCGAGACACCTGGCGGTTTGTCAGAATCTTTTCGAGGCTAACCGAGAGTCATTCTCCATGGCCTCACCAAACTTCTACCACACCTGAGTTTTTGCTTCAGCAACTGCCAAAATCACATCCTGCTTGGCCTGCTGGTACGTGGCAGCTGCTTGGAAGGCCTCCTTCTTCAGTCTGGCAGCGCCTCTTACCGCTGGTGTTCACCACTGGGTTTGGGGATAGCCATTGCAACAAGCGTCAACAACCTTACAGCCACAGCTCCACTCAGCTGTTTCAGGCTCAATGTTGGGTTGCAGGAGAAGTTCTGCCAGAGGTGCAAGTTGAAGATCTCCCAGACTGGGGGATCCACCAAACGCTCCCAACACCCTCACTATATGGTTATGTCTACCAGGTCTATCCAGCATCTTACTCCAGTTAACAGCACAGCCCCTCTCTTCACCTGAATGACAAAAACATGCAGACGTTGATCAGATGATATGATTACAAAATTGATAATTGAACTGTGGCCTAGTGTGGCCACACTCACCCTTATGTTTGAACATGGTGTTTGTTATGAACAAACTGTGGTTAGCACAGAAGTCCAATAACATACTGTAGCACTGCTTGGGTTCAGAGCAAGGTCCAAGGTTAACACACCTTGCACTGCACCAGGCTCTCCCCGATCCCTGTGCACTGCTCCACTGGTCCCACCATCTCTCAGGGCACAAAGAAGACACACATCTAGACACTTCTCTGATTTGGCATCTTTATGGTGGAATGAACTCCAAATAGCTGAGTATGTTTTCGCCAACAGAGTTTTTAGATGGATGGTATTCTTTGCCGGGATTCTATTGAACCAGTATCAGAATGTATTCACTGATGGAGACTTTTAAGTTGCTCTGGCTAAGGGCGTCTGCCAAATGCTGTAAATGAAAATGTAAATGTGGGAAAGATATCGGCAATGATCTTTGAGAAGCAATTATTGTTGCCCATCAATCTGGGAAGGGTTATAAGGCCATTTCCAAACAATCTGAACTCGTTCTACAGCGGAATGAGTGGAAACATTCTTCCCTGGAGTGGATGTCCCAGCAAATTCACCCCAAGGTCAGACTGTGTAATGCTCAGAGAAATTGCAAAGAACCCAAGACCTACATCTCAGCCTCTACATGTCTCAGTTAGCATGTTAAATGTTAAAGTTCATGACAGTATAATTAGAAGAAAGACTAAACAAGCATGGCTTGTTATCAAAGGTTGTCAGAAGAAACCCTCATCTCTCTAAGAAGAACAGCACGGCTTAGGTTTGCAAAGTTGAATCTGAACAAACCGCAAGACTTCTCAAACAATGTCCTTTGGACAGGTGAGACAAAAGTGGAGATGTTTGGCTAAAATGCACCATGTGCCATGTTTGTCGAAAACAAAACACAGAATATGAGCACAAACATGGTGTTGGGGAGGGTGGGGGGTGTGGGGTGATGATTTGGGATTGTATTGCAGCAATGGGACCCGAGAACTTTTCAGGCATTGAATCGCCCAGCAACTCCTATGCATACTAAGGTATTATAGA
>JAODKN010000041.1:18853413-18867778 GCA_026774425.1 Petrocephalus zakoni | reverse complement strand
AAAGGCCACACATAGGATGCACAATTCATTAGTATGTCAATACTGTAATGCAGTGGATCCCAGCACACTGACATTTCCTTGGGTTATTCAAAGACTCGTACATAGTAATGAAATAAGCACCAGGCCTCACCCTGAAGGGGCCCTGCTCAAAATTGCCTAGATAATGGTAGGCAAAATAATAATTAGTAATTAAATAGTTTTTTTTTTTCATGAATTGTATGCAGCTACATTTTATCTAAACACATAATTTTGGCTAGGGATGTGCCTATACACATATTCATTGTATATAGTTTGGTACATCACTTTCCGTTTGATAAGCACAGAGAAATGAATGAATATATTTACTGACACAGGCAGAACCTAAATTCACTAGCAGATCCACACAGAAATCTTGGGCTATGGGTTGGTTGCTACAGTCAGTCATAATCAGCAGTCTGGGGACATTTTGGTTTCCCAATATAAGACTAGCACTGGAGAAAGATTAATTGATACGACCAAGACTGTCTGTCAGCTGTGTTGCTGGAAACACATCCAACATGCTGACTCACTTGAGACGACATCATCGGAATGTACGTGCAACCAGAGCAGGGCATAAACCGCCTCTCCAAGTTTATGCCGCTTATACCAGGCAATTCTGAATGGGCTGAAAGATAATTATAGTAGGGGTGTTTGTCTCTACAGACGTACTGCCATGCACGTTAGCAGAGAACACGCAATTTGGTTCATTGTTTGTTATGATATTATACTTTTATTTTTTTATTTTACATAATTGTTTTCACAGTGTGTGAATACACATCTCTAGGGTTTTGTCACACAGTGTCGCACAGGCTATGTTGATGGTTTGCAGAATGACTCAGCTGAGTCACATCAACAGACACATTGCCTTTGAATTGCCATCACGACCATCGGGATGAAGTAAATGGACATGGAAGCTGTGGACAAAAAGGGAGGCGGGGGGAAAAGGCAGGGAAACATAAATACTAAACTAACGAGGGGCAGGAACGAGAGACAAGACAAGGGAGCCTCAGGTGTGCAACGCCGGGGAGGAAACGGGAGGATCAGGCAGACACAGCGGGCAGGGTATGGCAATCACAACTGTTTCTAACTGTCTGTAGCCTTAACAATAGATAATTTCAAAACAAATTCTACTGCCCCTGCTGTAGCTAGCCCAGAAAGGTCACAATGTACACTATCAGCAATTGGTGAGATATTCTCTGTTATTGGTTGCATCTGTATTTCAATGACCATGGAGTAGCAGGCCATGATTTCTCTTATTTGCTTTTTGTTGGCCTCAGCTGGAGTGCCCAATAAGTTGGGTCACCCTGAATCCTGTCCCTCAGAGATGGGCCTGCGCTTAATATTACCAGTGAAATAGTATTACAATGTGATAAAAATATCATCAATACGTAATAGTAATAGTAATAATAATAATAATAATAATAATAATAATATTACATGTAAAAACTGTTACTTTAAAAATGCAGCTCAAAAGGAAACACCTAGAAGAAAGTGCCAATTAGGTAAAGGAGACTCATTGTAGCATCAGAAAGCTTTAATGCAACAAGACTGCTCACATAAATAGAGAAGCTAAGTGGTTTTACCGTCAAAGGAGCCATAAAACTCCAAACAAAAGGGGGGGAAAAATGGTGAGCGACCAGCATGCAAATTGGTGTGCTCCTCCCCAGAAACGAGTGTTGCGGGAAGCTTAGCGTGGGGATCCCCATCAGGCGCTCGTCATTAGTGCCGCTAATTATGCACTTGTACTATAAACACACTCGACGGGAGAAGGAGGGAGACGCGCCCCGTCATATGCGCCCTGCCTTTGTTTGCTCTTCTAACATATTAACTGAACGAGTAATTGTTGCTTATGCTGAAATTAATTAGACCCCTCTACCGTCCCAGCCCCCTCCTCCCCCCCGACACATTGGGGTGTATGTGATGGATGCGAATATGTTCCTTCTTTTCTGATTTTACGATGGCCAAAATATTACTAATATAAAAGTGGTGGATGGAATTAGCAGCTCTAACCCCACATTCTAGGAAGAAGGACCCAAAATTAGCTACAGAGTGATTTATTGAGGTGTAGCCCCAGGAGAGCTTGGGGTTGGGGGTGGGTGAGCTGCCTGGCCAGACAGCTACAAGGTTAACGACTGACAGGGTTGAACAAATGACAATTAGTGTTGAGTGTGAGAAGCCCAGTAAAAATGAGACAAGTCTGAAGATCCATCAGTATAGGATGGAATGTAAGGAGCGATTGCAGCCTCCATAAAGCTGGGTTTGGAATCACCCCACAGAACCCCGAGTTGGATCTAGCAGTCCCTTCAGATAGCAAGTCTGAGGAGTTGAGAGTCAAATGGCCTCAAGCCTGCACTACAGCAGTATGGCAAAAGTCTGATCGAGGATGCAGAGAAGGTGCTGGAAGCAACAGCCAAAGGTAAAGCAGAGAATAGGCTGTGAACAATGACAGCCATCATAGTGAGCAAAGCTGCTGAGAGCTTTGGTGTTGAAGAAGAGATAGCTACCAAGCTACCATATGCCAGAAACCAAAGGGCAGCAAGAATCCACAACATCAGCAAAGGACTTAAATCCCTGAGGAAACAGTACAAAGAGGGAAGGGGAGTAGAAGAGGCACCACTGGCAGGGCGCCCTCTCATGTTTAGGAAATGACTCCTACATCGAAAGAGAAGAGAGAGAGCTAGGAGGCAGACAGCCTTTATGCAGTGATGCAGTGGACACTGTTCCTGTACAAAGGAGGAAATCAACTAGCACATCCATAACGCTTTGAAATGACCCCACGAGATACCAGAACCTCGGAGAGTGTGAGGCAATGATGAGATCAACAGAGCTAACTGAGGCATTTGATTTGAGGGAGCAACTTCTGGAAGTGGTGGATGTGGTGATGTAAGCAAGATCCAGTACAGGAACAGGTGAAACCTTCTACAAGGTATACAAAGTAAGATGGTTATGATGGCTCTGAAGGATTATTAGGGTCATTTGGAGAAGAAGCAAAGTGGCGATTTGCAGAGAGTGTGTGAATTCCCAAAGAGACAGAGTCAGTTCAGAATCATATATGCTCAGTGTTGAAGGGACATTTTCTTCAGCATTGTAGGTTAGTGACTGGCAGAGGTGTTGGAGAACTGGGTGATCTGGTGGTGCTGTGGTCAGACCCTGCCAATGGCTCGATACATCATAAGCGTGATGGAGACACTGGAGAGGCGTCATATTCTGGTTAGGGTAAGGGATCTCATCCTACAGTGATTTCAACCTTTCAACCTCATCAAAACATTAGAGTGGCACAGATTGGAGGTGGTTAAAATCATGGACTGCACCATCTCAGTGATCCTGTTTTTCCTGGCAATGAAGAAGAAGAATGCCAAACCAGAATGTAGAGGCCATGGGTCCAGGTCTGAAGTCACTGCCAGCCACTAATCCATGCCTTCATCTATGACTTCACAGAGTCAGTTGCTGGAGCCAGGTGGTTCCTGGAAGGGCTAACGAGACTGATGGGATAGCCCAGGATGACGTTTAGGTCAGGTCTCTGGTCTTGAGTCTTGAAAGTTAGAGTCCTTGGGTTCAACATCTTAGGTTAATTAATTCGTGCTGTCCTTTACGTATCCTTAGAAATGGCTGAAAAATATTGACAGGACAAATCTCTGAGGAAAATTTAAGTGGATCTTCCAAAATGTGTTGCTGTTGAGGATCCGGTGGCTATTTCTTCTCTATAAGCTCCCCACCTCTACCAGCACAGACATTGAGAAGAATGTTAGCCCATCCCCATGGAAATGGTTAAAGGTCGGCCTCGGAGCATGAGCAGCATCATCCTCTGTGGAAATGGCAACAAACTGAGATGCCCCATGAAATCCATCGAGGAGGAGTCCAAGGTCTGGTGCATGAGGTAGGTTCTGCGGTAAAGAGAATAAAACAACCCCGAAGTCTCTTTTTGCAGATGTAGCACTCAGAAAGACAACAAAGACTGCATTGGTGTCCTCATCCTAATGAGCTCCTCCGGAAATCAGGGCGCAAGCCAGACTAAGGCATAAGCTGTGGCCTGATCAACCTCAGCTGGCTTGCCTGGGCGAGTGTACAGTATCTGGGGTCTGAAAGACCCATACAGTGGTGAAAGCTTCTTCTAATGGGCCCCAGTGCAAGATTTTTTTGGGCCCCCCCTGCTCATTTCTGGACACATATCCATGCACACAAATAAATCTACAAGACCCCCCACCCTTTACTGCCTCATTATGTAATAACAACTGCATTATGTAAAAACACTGCATTACAGAATAACCTGATGTAATAAATGTAATACATTTTCAATTCATTATGTGAGAACTCTGCTTGTAATAAGAACTATTCGCTTGTAATAAACTGCTTATTACAAAATGCGGCAGATTATTACAAAACGCGGAGTGCTTACATAATGAAGTGAAAGTTTATCACATCTTGTCAGTATATTACATAATGCGGTGTTACACACCCCGAGAACAACAGAAAAGAGATGTTTTTTAAAAAATTACATTTTGATGAGTAAAAGTTGTGATTTTCTGTGGATCCCACTGTGCCTACACTGCCCATATTTCCACCAGTGGAACCAAAACACCTGGAAACCCCAAAAAGCATCACTGACGATGCACCACAGCTTGGCGTCAATAGATGCATCGCTGTCGGTATGCAGTCATTTATCTGCTCCATATTTTTTCATTCACCTGCGTGCATTTGCATGTGTAGCGAGCAACCTGCCTATCACAGATAGGGGTGTCAGAAAACAGAAAATAATTGTAGTTAATTGAATTCAGAATTAACAGCAATCATTTCCCTGAAGGTAGTCTGCTAGGTTTATTGTGGTTCTGTTAGAAACAAGTATGTTTCTCTTCTGATTTAGGTACACCAGGACTTAACATGAAGCAGTAAGGCGTCCAAGGTTTGATATATGGTTCTGGCCCAGTTTTTGGTCCTAGTCACATCTTGGCTGTTTATAAATGCATCATCTGCACTGCAATGAACTGCAACCTTTTATAATGCTCAGTGACCATGAAGAGCAAGAAGGTTTTTTCTTTCTTAACAATGTTCTGGTTTAACAAAATGTCACTGTATATGATGAAGCTTGTAGCTACCAATAAACACTAATCTCAGAAATGTTCCGGATATTCTCATACAAACATAAATGATGCAACATTGTTAAAGGTTTTGAAATGTATATAATTTATGTTCCACATAGTGAAGCTGTGAACTTCACAATAGTGCTAAGGTAGCTTACACCGATTGAGCGGTGAGTTTATTGTTGAGAAATCTTGACAGTCTGTGTGCAAGGTCTTGTCAAAAGCCAACGTGAATTCTTTTTGCTGTCATGTGATTGAGTTGAAAATACAGCTGCACTGGTCATGGGGCACAGTTTCCAGAACACTCATCTCAACCAGAAAAAACTGGAAAGCAGAATTAGGGCAAGGCCAACGTGACTCTCAGCACTAAATTCCATAGGATTTATCTGAAGACGGCCAATACCGTGAGCTTCCTAATCGAAATGGGTAGAAATTAATCCATGTCACAGGGAGCCCGTCATTAAGCTCAAAGCCATAGTTGCAAGCTATAGGTTTTGTAATTAATAATATCAATAACTTAATTTCCCACTTGACTGTGCATAACATGATGTATTAAAAGTACAGAGGTTTTGTTCATTTTACTAAAAGACCTTTGAAAAACTACACTGCAACAAAATTATGTGTGTATGTATATGTATGTATATATATGTATGTATATGTATGTATATATATATATATGTGTCCCTTTTCTGTAACTGCCTATCCTATTCAGGGTTATGGGGGGACTTATCCCGGAGGCTATGGGCACAAGGCAAGAAGCAACCATAACTTTACAGTTCGCAAAAACAGTAAATCCAGGCGGGCCGCTAACATTCTCCTGGAATCCACCAAACCCAGACTCATCCACCAGACTGCCAGACACAGGAGCGTCATTCCTCATTCCACAGAACACACATCCACGGCTCCAGAGTCCAGTGTCTGCGTGCTTCACACCACTCCATGTCCACTGACATGCTTTTGGTGGTGTGAGGCTTGCATGCAGCTGCTCGGCCATGGGAGCCCATTCCATGAAGCTCCGGGGGCATAGTTTTTGTGCTGGGGTTAAAGACAGAGGAGGTTTGGACCTCTACATTTATTGAGTCAAGAGAGAGTCGGAAACTTTTACACACTATGTGCCTCAGCACTGTTACTTTGCATGGTTTCTATTGTTCCTAAATGCTACCACTTTGCAATAATACCACTTACAGTTGACTGTGGAATATCTATCAGGGAAGAAGTTTCACAAACTGATTGCAAAAGTGGCATATGCCAGTACCACACTGTAATTCACTGAGCTCTTCAGAACAACCCATTCTTTCATCAATGTTTGCACGGCTAGGTGCCTGATTTCATACTGTGGACGTAAAAACCTAGACTTACATTCCTTTCTCTAAATTCTGCTCAGCACCAGGCATGAAGTAAATTAACCTAACACGACTCAAGTAAGATAAAATTCCTTTTATTAAGACAAGGTTCACTCTGGAGTTTACCGCAAAGAAAGAGTATCCGGATGCCAAAGAAGGGAACCTCCAAGCTGATGAAAATGCTCAGGTTTTATACATTTCTGCCCTTAAAAGGCAATGCTCTATCCCATTGATTAAGACAGGAGCTCCTGTCCACGTGACCTCAGGGGTGTTGACCTTGTGCACCTCCACATACCTCTAGGCTCATCGCCAGTCACCACCAGTTTGCATCCCACCCTTGCAGTCATGCTGTCATGTCCGTGTGTTAATCAATACTATGCAATCAAGCAAATCAAACTACCCATATCTCATCATATATTTGGTCCATTAACCTGTTTCACTGAAACATAAATTTTACCATATACTCCTCGAAATAGGTGAATATAGCAAACGCATAAAAACATAAGCCTGTTTGTCTCCTCTTGATATTTTTGACCGTTTTCCCGTTATCTTCCTCTGCGGCACTGAGCTGCCTACGTAGTGCGTCCTGTCCTGTTAGCAGAGGAGGCTCCGATTATCTTCCCCGTTTCAGGGTCAGCACAAGACACACATAGACACATTATTCTTGCCTAAGGCCTAAGACATTGACAACAATCCCACTTTGTACCCCTCACAGCCCTACTGGAATTGTTCTTCCACAACACCTGTGGCAAGGGGTCTGAATGAAACCTGAATTCAATGATTAAGAGGTGTGTCCCAATACTTTTGTCCAAAATAGAGCATAATTGATTTTTATGCATGGCCAAAAAAACTCTGTAAAACTGTTTTAACATTTTTTATTGTTAAAAACCCCCGCAAAAAGGTATGAGAGAAACAGACTGTGACAGTGTGTGTGCCAAACCCATTAATCCATTTCTGCACAGCAAACAGGCTGTGATTGGTGTATGTTTGTGTGTAACAGAGGTATTAATCACACCTAATAAGCAATTTCATTCTTGCTTAGAGTGCAGGAGGATTATAAGAAATCACATGGCAAGAATTATGTGGTACTATCACTTGGGTGCTTCACATCCATTACAGCCAGTCAGAAATAAAACCTGTTTTTTTAGAGGTGTCGCACAGGCTATGTTGATGGTTTGCAGAATGACTCAGCTCAGTCAACATACACCAGCCTGTTGTGTTTATTTTTTGTTGCCATTTTTGGTACATTTTGTCTCAAATATGCCTTGACAAAAGTAAGTAAAAATGCATCCAGTCATCTTTCGTGCCTGAATATTAACAAATAGCAAAAGAATGTTATTTTCCAGAGCGCACACTCACACTGACTTATCAACGGTACAGAAAATATTTCAATTAGCATAAAAATGGCTAAACTGTGTTCACTACTAGAAGTTCTTTCATGATACACGCACAGCATGTGTTCTCTAATCCCAAATGTTGTCTCAAATTCCTTCCGCATATATACACTGCAGTTAGGTTTTATAATGATTGCAATAAGAATCATTCACAGTCATATTCGCGGTGCTTTCATAAGTCCAAAATGTGAGTGCACTTACGGTGTTCACTTTATCAATGGCTTATGGCTGTCAGCTGTGTTTTATAGATCGGAGTGGAGCTCCCTGAGATGCTTGGAGGTTCAAATAAAACAATTCAGCAATTAATTATCCCATTGCATCTTCTGGGAACTGCTTCAATAGATCTCTGCAACAGACAGAGCGCTCAGAGATAAGTCACAATCAAAAAATAAATAGGCATTTTAAGTTAATTAGGACAACTGCCACAATGCATAAGCAGTTTAAAAGTAGATGTATTATACTGTAACTATTGTAATAAGATTTTCAAGCATTCTTCCTCCAATCATACAACGTGATCAGGCTCAGGGGTCACAGTTAGGGGTTACATCAGTTCAATATTGCAGCTTCATCTCAAATGTCCATTACATACCTGACCGACAATTCAGGTGAGGACCAAAAGGAGAGGCAGATGGTAGCACCCTCCTGGGGAAAAGCTGGCTAGCAGCCTGCCCCTGCATTTGGTGTTAATAATCATTTTTTGACTAGAAGCTACTTAGGAGACTCATGTGCAAATGTAGCTAATGGAACTGACTTCAGCTTAGGGCAAAACTTTGAAAACAAGCAGTCATCTCTGTTCCATCCTGCGTAACAAACTCTTCCTTTGAAAATGCTTGATTCCCCTGGTGGGCGATGTGCCTTTGTGCATTATTTGTGCGTCTGAGAGCTTGGAATTCTTTTAATTGGCTTTGGAGGGAGTGTAGGTAGGACCATGGGCAAAATCATGGGGGGGGGGCAAAGACAGAGCTGCTTTTGGCAGGGACTCGTCAGCATCACCATATGTGTGGTGGAAGTAGAGCAGAGTAGAGGAGTTCCAGAGAGGCGACGCGGGGTGCGGGGAGGCCAGAGGAGCTTTAGCATATGATTGTCATTCCGAAGATGCCGAGCATGAGCACGACGCACCTTCGAGGTGCACTTTGTTACCAGTGCGTGCAATTCCGTGTGCGTCCTCCCTTTGGTCTCTGCTGGCCTGCGCATGCCAGCCGTGAAATGGGAGATGTGATTCACTGAACGGCAAGTTTAAACACCAGAGAGGTTTCACAAAGGACGGAGTATTCCCATGGGGTTGGGCCAGATGGAGTGCAGGGAGATCTGAAGCACGGAGGGACCCTGGTAATAAGCATCACCGGCACACCAGACACCTGCAAAATCCCCCAGAGGTGCCTCTTTGTGCCAGAATCCCGCGACGTCGTCACTGACGCTCCCACCAAGTCGGGGATGTGTATGAAACAGGCGTGGGGGAGTTTGGCCCACATCAGGCAGCACTGTCACAACCACATGTGCAGCATTAACAGCGGGGGACTTCATTATTTTGCAGGGTTGCATTATTGAGTAGCTGTTGTGCAGAATAGGTGTTAGAATGCATTGTAATTAACAGCAGCCAATAGCTGTGATGCAGCCCAGTCATACAGAAGATAAATATAGTCCTTTAGGATTCATGGTGTATTTAGGCTGTATACTATATTTTCCTGCATATGAGAACAAAGACTTGTGCTCAGTAGGTGAAGACACCTGCTCCTTGACCCATTCATCTGTGGGAATGATGCCTGGTTATTTTTATATGGTTTCCTCCACCATAAGATAATGATGAACTAAAGATGAAGATAAGTTTGGATCAGAACAATTGTCATGCCACTGTAGAGAGCACACGTCAGGGTGGCATCACGACTCGGTGCGGAGCTCTGCTGCCTGGCATCTCCGGGCTTCAGGTTGGAATCCCATCTCAACTCTGTATCCATGGAGCTTGCATGTTCTCCCCATGATGTGTGAGTTTCCTGTGGATGCTCTGGCCTTCCCCTGCAGTTCAAAGACATGCAAGCAGATTAATTAGTATCTCGAAAATGGCCTTTGAGTAGGTGTGTATTTGTGCCCTGGCATACATTCAAGGATGTGTTGTGCTGCCTACAATAGGTTCCCGCCAACCAAATTTAAAATAAAACTAAATCAATCTGTCTGCAGATTGATTTATAATAAAAGTATGTTATTTCTATTGTGGGGAAATAATAATGGAAGATCCAGTCGTTGTTTCCTGGAAAACTGTGTCATCTGGAAGACTAAGGTAAGAAAAAAAAGTAGATATTTGGGTGTGGCACAGATGTGAGCATTTGATTGGCCAAATCAGTTCCTCATGGCAAAGACAAGAGATTAAGCATGCCCATCACATTAATTAACTGAAAGACATGGTTGCATTAGGTGAAAATCCCTCAGTAAACCCAGGTCTTTGATTACATCTCTCGTTAAAAATCCGAATGACAGCCGTGAGCCTCTTTGGCCCAATTCAGCTAAACCTCTTCAGGGAGAGTGAGCAGTAAGGAGACAGAAACTTTGAGGGCGACTTTCCAGGATACCGGTGCTGAGTGCATTCACCGGCACATCATATAGGATCCCCTATATCTCGTCTTACATCCGGAACCTTTGTCATTGCTCTTCACATTTCCAGCAGCGGCCGTAACATCAGCAGTCGGGGATGGCTGAGAGGGCTTGTAGCTCAACAAATGCTTAACTGTCTTAAGAAGTTTCCTGATTTATGTTTTTGATTAATATCTGATAGTCTATCAAGAGTCACTGAGAAGCATTCCTGAATATTATATTTCGTAATGCTTTCATTAACTACACTTCCTAAATGCCTTTACAATGCATTCATAGAAAATTCAGTGCGACTTTATAATGCATTCATAGAAATTCAAAAATTCATAAGCAGCATGTAACTATATTATTAATGTATAGTATATTAAAGCCATTAAGCTGTTATGTTAGGTGGTTAAGCATATTTACATGTTGATGAATGTTCTATGAATGCATCATGAAGGTGCACTGAATGTTCTATGAACACATACTGAATGCAGGTGCAGTTAATGTAAAGCATTACCTTATACTTTACATACAAAAACCACTGGGGCCATAATAAACTTTTAACATTCTTGCTTTAGAATAAAGGAATAAAGGTGTTCAGATTCCACTGTGCCTCAGGTTTGTTTAAATTGTCAAATGTCTCCATTCACAATTATCAAAAGAACAGATATCCTTCATACCAACAAACATTTTGCCTTAATACTTCATAAAATAATGTGTTGCATCAGAAATGCATCATATAGGACATCAGTGAGCCTGTAAAGTCCCTTCTCTTCCATTTCCCAGACAGTGTAGACTGATAAGCACTCGCCCCACTAGGATCAGGGACGGTTCTTACTCCCAGGCATTTAGAATCCTTAACAGAAAATAAATGCACACATAATGCTACTACAGTTAGTATTGGAATTGGCACTTCATTTCCCAAATTCTTGCGTCCATAATGCACATACTTTCTATGCTAAGCTTGATTATCTCCAATCATTTCATTTTGTCATTTGTTTGTGTTGACTGTACTTAATGTTTTTATTTGGCACTATTTGTCAGCATGAAGCATGCAAGCAAAATTGCATGATACCTTGTACATGCGACAATATAACCATCCCTGGAATCCTCTGATCACAGGATCATAACATCCCATTTGTGCAGAACACCCCAATAAAGCTTGGACGCATGTTCTCCAGTTGGTGCCCCGCTCTCTTACCATTGCGCCTTGTTGCTTGTGGATTTCCATGTTTTATATATTTAAACGTTGCACCGTCAAGCAGTGAAGCACGTGGCTATAACGCGATATATAAAGAAAACCGACAGGGTCAACAGGTCCGATTACAGTTACATCTGAACACTGGAGTTGGCAGATGGTTGATCTAAGTGATTTTGAACACGGTGTCATTCCTAGTGCAAGGAACTCAGAAACAGCCACCTTCCTGGGATTTTTGTGTGTCAGAGTGCCTACAGAGAACAATGTGATAACCAAATATAATATATTATCCCATTAAGTGCTTAAAAATCACTTTACTGTAAAAGTTTAATAAAATCCAAATTACATTCTCCAGCTCTTTGCCCTTATCCCCAGCACCAGTGTATATGAACACTGGGTAAGCGCCTTAAACCAAAAGGAGAGCAGCACGGTGAGCTCCTGTTAGAGTTTTCAGAGTATTATCATTAGATGCCTCACACCACTAAGTCACCACTAATTTACATAAACGGTATAAATAAACAGGACATGTTCATCGCTCCCCGCATGGGTCCTACATCTGGGGATGGACGGATGGGTAGATAGACTTAAATTTCTACCTAACAATATGTTCAGGAAAGTGACTGATTTAGAAATGTGGCAGCATGGCAAGCAGTTACCAAAAGTGGGTGGATTTTAGAAAAGGTTTTCTTTTTTACCACTGAGATGCATGGGGTGGGACAAAATATTAGACAGACAGATGGGCAGGCAGACAGACAGACAGACAGGCAGGCAGGCAGGCAGGCAGGCAGATAGACAGACAGACAGACAGGCAGGCAGGCAGGCAGGCAGACAGACAGACAGACAGGCAGGCAGGCAGGCAGACAGACAGGCAGGCAGATAGACAGACAAACAGGCAGGCAGACAGACAGACAGACAGGCAGACAGGCAGATAGATAGATAGATAGATAGAGAAAGGCAATTGCAAATCTATTACCCACTCTTCATTGTCAACTAGAACAAAAGAATACTTCTTATATTACAGCATATTCCTAATACTGCAGTGATTGCAGTGACGGCAGCTGATTTATAAGCATCAGGATAACAGAACTGAGCCTTGGTACTGCTGCCTTTACTCACGTAGACTTTCCTTAGAATTCTCCTTAGAATGGTGAGGGCAACAGTTACAATGGGGGCTTCACTGTATTATTCAATTCACTCTAAGAATATCACCGCGTTGCAGAAGCTGGGATCAGCAGATGCTCAGGCGATGCATGTGTGACAACGTGTGAGAGAGGTTTTAGCATATATCTAAGCTCTTAAAAAGGTTAGGCTTTATGACAAGCGATGTCGCCAGGCGGAATAAGTGGGTTGCGAGGATTAGCAGGACGATCCTAGCTATGTGATATTGCAGGGAGAATTAGCAGAGGTGACAGACACCTTCCGCCAAGCACGCTTAGCTCCGGGGATTAAAGCAGGCAACAAAAGGCTGAGTGTGTTGCGAAGACACTCCTGTGTGCTGAATGTATGTTTGCCTCCGTGTATCTGTCAGTACTGCATACATTCACAAAAAATTACCTTGGCTTTTAGAGTACATAGCATACACTGTAGCATTGTGACCTTACACTTGAGTTGGATAAGCAGATGAAACCATTTTATGGATTTCTGTGTCTACAGTGCATGCATATTGAATGGAAAGCAAGCGGCCTCATAATAGGTTTTCTAAGTTGTGCTGAGGCATGCCTGCAGATTACTGGCTTATCAGAAGGGCACCGGTGCATCCAAGTGTGGTGAATGGCTTTCAGCAGGCACAGGGCTTTTGAAGAGGGTCTAGTGTCCAACGAGTGCAGAGTTTACTGGGTGTACTTTGGTCTTTTATCTTAGAAGTACAATGTCTAAGGTTCATGTGACGGGGACATGCGGTGGTGGTGGGCGAGCGGTACCGGCAGCAGGTGTCTCGGAGAATCGAGATTGAAAAACTACCTCCGAGAAGCGATTCAATTCAGCTGCCTTCAATTCAATTCACTTCCATTTTATTTGTATAGCACGCTTCACAAAGGGCATTGTCACAGGGCGGCTTTACAGAAAGTCTCCAGGTCCAAAGTCCAAACTCGAATCCCTGCCAAAATAAAATAAATAAATAAATAGGTCACAATGGGAAGGAAAAACTCCTTGATGGAGAGCCTGCTTCTTCTTGGTAGCACTTAAAATAAGTCCAGGTTAATGTGGAGTGGGGGGGAGTGAATCATTAGGAAGATATAACAGATAAGAACAGAACTGAACAGGAACCAGATAGGATCGTATTGCTAAAAGCATGGATTTGAGAATGGAATTGGATTGGGGAATAGCTGAGGAACTGGACCCTATCTATGTGTACAGAGAGAAGTTATAGGCTGTGAGGTCAGAGATGTCCTAAGGCAAAAATGAGACGACAGTGATAGGAAAGTGATGGGTTAAGTATTATGTGCTGATGGTCTGGGTGGAAGTCTAAACACATTTGACTGAAAACAGACCCCATGGACAGACAATGACTGCTAAACAAGAAGATGGCAAGTAGACATGCAGACACCACCATGTGGGAGACCAACCACACTCATCAGTGATTCATGACATCATACAGCATGACCACTGCAAGTGCTTGAGTATGAAGTTATTACATTAGCATGAATATGTTGTCAGAGATATTGGTACTAATGGAGCATAGAGCAGAATAGTGATACTTTATTAATCCCTGAGCTGAAAATCTCTTTTCAACTCTTCCATATTTCTCTCCTTGAGACACACAGACAC
>JAODKN010000041.1:18832536-18845949 GCA_026774425.1 Petrocephalus zakoni | reverse complement strand
TTGGGATGACTTTTGAATCAGCCAATAAGACTGGGTCCCCAGGACAGGAGCTGACAACCAATGCTTTATTATTGGCTAATTAAGAGGTCATCCCAAAAACCCGCACCCACACAGGCTCTCCATGGATCAGGTTCCCTACCCCGGTGTTAAACGATCAGAGAAAAAAAAAACATCATCGCATAACAGAGATGAAATACAACTGAATTTTATTTATAGCTGTCAAGCCGTGCAGCTGCCTTTGTTCATACATAAGTGTAATTATCTTACATTGTACATGAGAAATAAGCCTGTTATTGTAGAGATTTATATCAGAAGGGTAATTACAAAGTGGGATTTGAAGAGAATGATCGCCTCTAGGGAAGTATGGCTGGCATTTGATACAGCAGCCCTAAAAAGCAGGGTCCATTTAAACAGTCTATTTATGCATAAAGGTATAATCAATAGAATGAAAAATACAAAGATCAGTCAAGAAACCAAACACACTGTAGTGCAGGATCTGTAACATTTAGAATTTGGTTTTTCGCTTACAGACAACTGAAGTCATTTAGCGTCTAGAGTAGGGGTGGGCAGTCTTATCCGCAAAGGGCCGGTGTGTATGCAGGTTTTCGGGATAACCCTAAGGTCAGCTGTTAAAACCCAGGTGTGAGAATTCTTCAGCCAATCAGCCCTCTAATTAGTGATCTAATTAGGGAGTTGCAGCAAACACCTTTGCGGATAAGATTTCCCACCCCTGGTTTAGAGCATCTTGTGTATTGCATTTACAGCAGATTTAGGCAGTGAAAAGGATATTTATAAAGTATTATAAAATTCTGAATACCAAAATTCTAGAACATTACAGATCTGTTATAAACTATGGTTTGTGGAAGGATCTGAATTTCAACATTTCTGTGCGTCTCCAAACTGAAATGAACCACCTTGTGTCAATCATTGCAAATTTTGGTCTGCAGTACCGCAAAAGGCTGCAGAATCGGGTCAACGGTGCAATGCACCTTGGCTTAGGGTGGATGAGACAGGTTTGTCGATCTTCCAGGATTCAGAAGACCACACTGACTCTCAGTAGCTTGTGGATGGACATCAAGGAAGCCTAACTGATAAATTCCAGCTGGGCAGTAGCTGGCACTGTGGTCAGTAGGTCCCTTTATGCAATTAACCCAACGGTGAAAATGCATAATATGGGAATTGCCAATAATAGTCACATCAGAGCAGGTCAGAACGCAAAGCAGAGCACCAGAGTAAGGAATCACATCTCTGCTCAGGCACAGTTCACAAATTGGGCTTCCTATTTCTGCTCTAAAAACACCATGACTTGAGGAGAGCCCTTTAGGTGAAACCCTCATTTGGCCAGTGTAGATCACTTTGCTGCTATTAGAAGAATCTATCCAATTGAGATAGATTCTGTACAATTAGAAATATCATAAAAGAGCTGCAGAAAGCCATTCAAGCAGCCTGGAAATTGATTGGAGCAAATGAGTCCATATCATTCTGCCAATTCCACGTGTTAAGGGTGCGATTCCTGCCAAGTCTTTGTCTCCAGCTGCAAATAGACAGTTTTATTGGTGGGAAGGATAGAAACTCAGTATCTTTTTTCCAGCGTTATTGTAAGACAGCTTGAGGTGACTATGGAACTGGCCTGTAAGTATGCATTTGAAAATATAACAGAAACATGTAAGACCTCGTGAGAAATATCGTGTTGAACATTATCAAGGTGTTAGTCTTCATTAGAGCCATTTTTTAAATAATTACTGCGGTTCAGAGTAAATACTCCTCATATCCAAAAATTCCACTACTGTTAGGAGACAAAAGACCACAGCTCAAAGGGAGGATGTCTGGGATAATGACAACTCACACAGTGCGTGCCCCAGGCAAAATATCACTCCAGTGTTTTGGCCTGTGCCACACGAAATGAATACAACAGAATAAATTAGCTTCAGTCAATTAAAGCAGCATTTCTGAATTCAAATCAAAGAGTGACCGCATTGTCTACTTTTCTGTGCAAATGTGACATACTTCTCTAAGTTATGCAATTGTATAATTGTACTTATGTAACAATTAATATTGCAATTATGTAATTATAACAATGAAATTGTAAATGGGGCCTTTTGTGGGGCAGTGCTTTTCTGGAACGCATTAAGAAAACAGAAGGTTATGCCAAGGGTAGTTTATATTAGACAAGGTGAAACACTGCTGTTGTCATAGGAAGTGCTTCAGAGAGAGCAGTGAGTCAGGTTTTACACTCTGCTAACATCAGATAAAAAGAAAAAAGAAAATCTTTTCCCCCACCGAAATGACATATGACTGCTCAACAGCCTGAAAATAATCATTTGTCCTTATCTGGGATTTCCAAATGCTTTTCAGGTGTTGCAAATGCTTTACGTCCTGGAGATACTGACATGACGTCTTTGTACTGGATAACATACACCTTTACCAGGGCAATCCACATTGTATGTTTTCCTTATACGTTAAATATAGAGGGATTATACAATATTTTGGTAATATATAGGTGACACAGTTGTTGCCGATTGCAGCTGCTGATACGGTGGGTTACTGAGAACAGCACTACCACTTAATGCCATCAGTTTACCCCCATGAAGATGGGCTCAACTGGAACAAGTCTGTGAATGTCATAAATGCCAAAGTCATTTAATAACAAATGTCATGTTAGAAGATACCATTAAATACATTGCAACCAATACATTTCAGGTGGAGAAAAACTAGTACAGTATAACAAAATCATTCCGAATTTCAGAACCTTAGTCTATGAATTAGTCACTTATTTATGTGATCATCCCATTGCCAGCCATCACAGGGCATGGTTTGGGAAACGATGGCGTGTTTGTGGAAAAGGAACATACAGCCATATAAATATAGAGTGAAAGCCATATAAATACAGTGTGAAATGGAGCATCTGATTCTACCACCTTCCAGGACTACACAATGGAAGGCACTAGTCTGTTCTGCAGATCTGGTACCTTACCACACCACCCATAGCCACCAAGAGGTAGATGTGCTAGATGTGCATAGATTTGGATTTGTTCCCATTCCAGCTAAATTTAACAGATATCATAATCAACATGGCCAGTAAGGCACAGGGCGTAGACGTATTACAAGTTGCTTCCAGGTGACTTGATTGTAAATTTTTTCTGTCTTTTAAATAGGAAAACCACACGGATGTCTGGGGATCCTTACAAGAGACTATGAATTCATCCCAGTTCTTTATACAAGTTCTGGTTCTGGTTAACAAGCCAACAACTGCAGCTCGGCAAAACTATGAAACATTCCGACTATGAAGTTCAAATAAGCTGTGATATGTTCAATGTGTTTCATATCATTCCCATAGCTGAAAGTGATTAGTTTGTTCAATTTAAATGTTTATGGTTGAACCTATTTTTTTTTACAGGTTAAACTGAATAAACAATTTATATTGAGGTTAATTTAACCATTTTGCGTCACTGTTTGAAATATTTTAAGTTAATTCTACATTTCCAATGTTTTATTTTTTTCAGTGTATCATGGACAGAGCCAGTATGTTTTGCCACATTGTGTGTGATCTGTAGTTTGGCATCACATATAACTTTATGTACATATAACTTAATAGAATATGTATGCTTTCTGTTTCAGTAAATGTGCTCTTCAACTGAAGCGGACCATTCCTTGCGGACATTTTCCCTATGCATACAAGTGTACGGTGACACTTACTGGCAACCGTACAAACACACTACCTTGATTACAACTGCTTTTCAGAGGCAGAGAAATTTCAGGGCAAATTAGACGTGCACTTTCCCCAGCAGTTCGCAGACATACAAGGGAATATATAATCAGTGTCTCTTTGTGCATCTCCTCCCATGTTTTTGCTCGAAACTCCCACTTCCCCTTGACCCTCCCATAAATAGGGTGAAGGGCTATTGGGTGAAGTGGGACATTTAAGCTTTGCCCTATGCTACTGAGAAAACATAGACGCCCAATGACAACAGAGGGCTGAAATCAGCTACAACAGGCCTCAGTCTTCAACAATGTTTCCACTGGTGTGACATGTTTATGATGGGTGTCCTTAGAATTTCAAGACACGCTGTGCAGAGCAACAGCGCAGCAAGTGAACCAACGAATAAAATAACTCTTTCAAAAGATAAGGCTGCTAGAAGCATATAATGGAGTATATCGTTTATGATGTTGTATTTTAGTAAAATGGGGCTGGAGATTGTTTAAAAAAAGCTTGTTTTTGAAATAATATATAATTTTTTGTTTGCTGCTGTCTTTAGTGCTGTCACAAGGTCCTAGTAAAAGTGCTTTTCGGGTAAAACAGGACACATTTTTAGTTGTTAATACTGTCAAATCGGGGGTGCCCAGTTTGTCAATAGTGATTGATAAGTGTTTCCAGGTAGATTGCAATACCATAAAAGGATAATACTTAAAAATTTCATTGGTTGCGAACAAGCATTTATATTACTGTGTTCGACAAAACACGAAATTTCTCTCTGTGTACGTGCCCTTCAAAGCAACATGACAGCATGTGAAATCATATGTATTCTTTAATAGTCTTCAAAACAAATAAATATACAGATAAAACAAGCGTATGTCAGATTTATAAGCCTATAGCCTGCAAGGACCTGTTTCATGTTGCATAAATCATTTCAACAGTGTGAAAGAGCAGGTGCTTTTTTGGAAGACTGCATTTGGAAATTATACCCTTCACTGTCACTGAAAACAAAAGACCTCAGAATTCACACTTCAAAGCACCTCTGTCTCTTTCAGGTGCAGGCGCCTGGAATCTTTTCCTCCTCCATAGCAAAGTTTGTTTAGCGAACTCTCAGTTCTCTGTCATGAGACCACACGGCACTTTAACTGGAGCTTTTATCTAGATGCTCCTATTTCATATGACATTTTTCCCAGGCACAGCAGGATAGAGAGCAGAATGCATCATTTTTAGAATTCTCTGTGTAAAATATTTAATTGAAATTTAAAATTTCAGATATATGCCATGGGATCATATAGTAATTGTGAAGATTGGTGAATAAATCATGTTCCTTATAACAGTCACCTTGATGAAAGAGACAGCAGGTGCAACCAACTCTGTCTTTAGCATCACCTCCAAAGGAGGGAGTGTTCAGCACTCAAGACTCGTGACTTATTACACTCCTGCCTTTAGACTTCAGATAACCAAGCAACCAGTCTGCCACAGCCTTTTTAAGAGAGGCTACTGGACACATAATTCCATATTCTAATGACTTATGCCAGCCGGCATCACTAGGGGTCCGGCAGCCTATGCCCGTCACTACAGGGCACATGTGTGGGGTACACCTTGTACAGGGGGCTAGTCCATTGCGGGACACATAGCCATACTATGGGCAATTCAGAGATGCCAGTTAGTCTAACTGCCTGTCATTGGTGCAGCATTAGTAGGACATCTCTGGAGGGTGGAGGAGGGGTTCAACCCCTCAGCCTTGGAGGGATCAGAAAACGGTCCTTCACACAGAGCCACTGATTTCTGGTACTAAATGCAAAGTGCACGCGTGTCACGAGACTTGTCCTTTTATTTTGGGGGCAGAAGCCCTTGCCTATTCAGGGCCAGTAAGCATACCTCCAGCCCAGAAGCCATTTGGAGGCCACCCCATTGGGCATGTCTCATTCCCCCCTTCGTTAAAAAAAAAAAGACTGTGAATGAAAAATCTTTTGGACTCATTCTGTTAGCATCTCAGTGTCATTGTTCCTTGTGCATACAGTCGTTAGCTTCTCTCTATGATGGTCTCCGAGTATGGTTCTATACGGTGCCTTCAAAGAAAGAGTGCAAAGAATAAAAGCCTGGGGACAAAATATGTTCTTAGCAGAGGTGTAAATTTCAGGTCCAGAAAGTAAAAATCCAGACCAAGATTTTGTTTCAACCAACCAGTTGAGCATAAAGAGTCACAATCACAGAGTGCTCAGCTAGTTCATTGAAACAAAATCTACTTTCTGTACCTGAAATTTACACCTCTGGTTCTTAGAAAAAGCTGTGGTCACTAGACAGCAGCAAAGACGCTGGAATTGAGATCATAATTTAGCATGCTGCATAAACCCTTAACAATACAGAAAAATATACAGTGCAGTTAATCGTTTGCGTAATGTGTTTAGAAAGTTCTACAGAATTTAAATTGATATTGTGTCACTAGTGAAGTGCAATGTTTCAATGAGATAATGTACGGCTTGGTTGTTGGACGTTACTGAACAGGTTTAATACAAAAGGATCTTTAATCACAAGGCACATTAGCCTTTGTGGTGCTGACTGTAAAACAATACTTTTTGCTTAATGATACAGTATTGTGTCAACTACTTGGGGAAATTATGCAGGTAAAGTTTTTTGCCTGAAACAGAAAAGCCCTTGGAATAAAAGCCCTGGGAGATGTTGCAGCATGCATGGTATACAACACGCTTATGTTTCACATAAAAAAGAATTCCAGCTCAGAATTTTATAAGGATATATTTTGAGTAACAGGCCCACAGGATTGTATTTGTCCATTATTTCCTACCAGTGACATGTTTATGTAACTGGAGTCACCCTTTTAATTAAAAAAGCACGGAGACATCATTTAGCGACCATTTTATTCAGTTCCTAATCAAACTCTCACATCTGCTTGTACATTATTGCCTATCAGTGGTTACAGAACTGCTTCAGACGTCAAAAATTACATTTCCATTTCAATCGGCTAGCATCCAATCCAGGGAGTACCCCCGCTTTTGCTCTGTGCTGGGTGGGACATGCTCCATGCCCCCCTGTGACCCAGCACTGAATAAGTGATGGGAATATGAATGGATGGAGGTTGAGGTCTTTCCACATATCTAATCAGATGAAACCTGGAAAGATGTTACCATTCAAAGACATTTTAAAAGTAGAGGACCTAGAATTCTGCTATAGAGTATTTTATTACAATTGATTCACGGTTGTCTCAGTGCTGGTGAGTCTTCAGGTCCCCAGACCGAAAAATCACTCTCCAGCCATCATACTCCCACCAGCATGTTTCAGAAATTGTTTTATTAATACACAGCATTAGGTTTTATCCAGATGCTCTTTCCATACAGCTTGTGTAGTGCTAATGTATGAAAATCAACACCAGCAGCAGCGAGGGATCCTGGGCCCCCTTAGACAGCTATATAATTTTTCTTGTTGCCCAGTGGAATCATTTTGAAGGATGTTCAAAGATAGGTAGAGTCACATGTAGACTAGCAGCCTTAGAGATGAGCGCTCTCTCTCTAAGATTCAGGGAGGTCTCTTTACATCATGGCATGCTGTACAACATTAACCTGAAGAGGTAATATAATGTTTTTATGGCTTTATAAAGGAAATTATCAACACATGCCTTATTGCATGGCTGGCTATCTTGATGCCACATTATTTACGCACCAGTTAATGTTGAGCTCGTTTAGTTATTTTTTTTGCGCATAAATGGTTTATTTGCTTTTTTAATCTCCTGCATGAAAAACCACATCTAGAACTAGTTGATATAATTCTGCCCAGCACCAGCAGCTTCAGGAATAAGCTGTGCATTCCTGTGACCCTGCTTAGGACATGAGGGCATAGTAAATGGACAGGTGCACAGTTGGACGGGTGGATGCCATAAACTTTTCTAAAGTCAAGGGTGACACCACACATATTATACAAAACCCACCCAAGGCCACTCAGGAAGGTGCCACCTGATTGTATGGATGTAATATTACATCCAAAAACCTTGATTAATGTGTTAATTGCCCCAGTATGCATTATTTTCAAAAGATGTCTCGTCTAGTTGTGCTAGCAGTGATAATTAATATTGTTTCATTGTATTACAGAGTTAATGTACCAGTAAAAGACGTTACTTGTTTTTGTCCTCCTATGACTGCTGTGATGCATTTCCCCTCCTTATTTACTTATCACTTTTGTGACTATTGATTGTCCTATTCAATTTGTGATAGATTCTTCTTTTCACAGACAAAACTTGTTCTGCATTTATGAACGCCAATAGTAAATTAGAAAATGGTAAAGCGAACAAGGGAACTTAATGAATGCTGCTTCGACGCTGCGGGCAGGAAGGCTGTGGCCCTTTGCTTTTGGCAGTTTGGCGATGGAGAGCTTAATGTTGTTGAGTCTGGTGCTGTGGAGTTAATTAGACTGAGCTGTCCAGAGGATGAATGGGAATGTCGACATTCTGGAGACAACACCCAGACGACAGGCCTATTTTTAACAACCTACAGCGTTCACTGTGTCTAGTTTCATGATTGCTGGTTGCAGAATTGATACTAAAACAATCATTTCAGATCCCATCACGGAACTGAAATATAATAACTACAGTACACACCTGTTCGGTAAGGGGTATCTTGAAGCACATAAATAAACTTGATCAGGAATAATTACATATTTATGTCAGCACTGAAAATCGTAAATGATTATAAATCATGCATGCAAATTGTGAGGCAAATCTGGAACACCGATATTTCCTCGCATTTATTGTGGATAAAGAATGTTATTTAAAAAGAACAGTGATGTTCTATACACACTGGTTTTTAATTTGAGACACTGTATGAGATTGAGATACTAAACAGGGGACTATTTTACATTGTATGGGAAAGGTCTCAGAGGTCTGGTGCTCAGAACTCGATGTACAATACAACAATGTGAACCGTATGTTCTTAAATTAACCTTTACCCCATGTTCCATGTTAGCAACAAGAAATGGAAAGGGATCCAGTGAGCTAGCACATTTGTTCGCAAATGACCACCATTCACTAAAATAATTCTGAGCATAAATTTGAACTATAATTCCTCAACTATAATTCCCTCAATGGATAGGACAATCTGTAGTACAAAACAGGATGGAATGTTATGTAAGCATTGTGCGTATTTTTGCAACGTTAGAAGTAATTTTACTTCTGCTTAGTGAAGGTTTCATCTGTATGAATCAATACCTTACAGTTTGGTAACGGATTGGACCATGGGAAACAGGAAAAAGGAATGCTCGCCCAGTCCACCAAATCAACTGGGTCAAGGGGAGAGCGTGAGTAATTAGTGCCTTAAGCTGAGACTTAGTCTCAGTAATGTGGTGCATGTGCCAATAGGCTCTGCCCCCCTGCCGCACAGGTGAGAGCCCTCTCTCACTGTGGTCGATAGGCTGGTCAGTCTGCTCATGGAAAGAGTACCCAGGCAAGTTCAGTACATTTAGCTCTGTAATTAGGGCTGGACCTCTATCAGAAGGGGAAGCCTTTTAATGAACAACAGCATGACTTCATGCTGTTTGTCACTTGGAGAACTCGCCCTTTCAGCCAAATTTAAACAGGATATTTGAGGTTTACTGTAATGCAGGTCTTAATTAGAAATGGTGTAAGTGATGGGTCATATGGGCTACTCTGGAAGTTGTTAGTAACAGAGGCAGACACGATGCTTTGGCTCACTTGTGGATTAGAACTGTGCTTCAAAACTGACAACATAAAAATGGCCAAGAGGTAGAAGAAACAGCTGCTCCTCTTCAGTTAAGTACTATCATTAATTGACTATAACTAATGATATTGAAAAAAGTAATATTAAACCTCCTCAGAACATTATGATCAGTGACATTTTATTGTTGGATGTAAAAAAAAAAGATATGTCCATTGCTTATCTGTCCATCCATTCATGATCGCTTACCTAATACAGGGTGGCAGGGATCTTAATTTGTTAAAAATTAGGTAGCAATTCGTCACGTGTGATCCACAAGCGTATACACAACATACTCAGGAATGCCGGCACCTACCGAAATCAGTACTGCGGAAATTCCAAGAGAGTAAAGATTTGTGGTGACCAAAACGCCACCGTTGAGGACTGTGGTTAATGAGGCATGATGGACCATAATTACAGCCTTATCAAGCCGACGGATATCGACTGCTCTTTCCTCAGCGATTGAAGCTTTCCGTTTGTTGGGGAAGCCATTTAAATTAATTTGAAATACATTCATAGTCCCATGCACACATCTACTAAAGGGGCATCGATGTGGAAGAAAAAAGCTCTGCTGAGAAGCTTTGCGTCCTGCTACTCCAGGGAGCTACATATGACCTTGATATGGCAGCTCCCTTTCCAACTCATTGTGTTATGGCTTTGCTTCTTCCACAGGATCGTCATCATTGAATGAGGCTCAGACGTGCTCGTCCACGAGCTCATCCTTCTTGTTAGCCTTGAGATTTGCTAATGTGTTTCAGATGCCTGAATGCAAAACCTAAAGGTGAAGTTGTGCATGATTTTGAATGCCGTTTTCCCCCCCTCTCTCCAGCAGGAGTTCATTCAAAGTATTTGTCCTTCTGATACTTATCATGTTTGCCTTTTTCCTTCCCTAGGCTCATAAATTTATTGCTTGCATGATTTGATCCAAATTTACTCCTCACACTAAATGCACACACTTGCATCCAATCTCTTACAGGCAGGCTGTAGCTATGAACTGTTTATCTATGAAGTCAATGCTGCATATTGAAAACAAATAGCACAATCATTTTGCAGTGGGTTTGTTAAATTTAATCCAATGCCCAAAAGGGGAATGTTTGCATACCGCTAATTTCTTATCAAATTGCATTCTGGTTACATTTAATTGCATAAAAACTATGCTGGAAGTCAACAGGAATGATGAATGGATTTATGAACTATGGAAATGAATGAAATATGCAAAAATAAAGACTGTTGTATCTTTCTGGAGATACTTCATCGGAACGTTCCTATCGATAACAAAGGTCACTGTATTTACGAGTGCCCTATAAATAAAATCAAATTTTATCAATTGGAAAATAAGAAGATGAAATGCTGTGTTACAAGGACCAATGCCACCCAACCTGCCAGTCGCTTATGAAATTACATGTGAGGTTTAACCCAAAAACTTTTTGCATCTCTCATGTTTACAGTATGTAGCATAAAGGTCACAACTCTGATTGGAAAGTGGCACGTAAGTGGCCAGGAACTAGGAAAGGCCAAGTAAAGTGGCCAAGGAACTTGAAAACAAGTTCCTGAAATTCGGTGGGAAAGCTTTGTACGTTTCTGGCGTCAGTACCCATCTTATTTTATAGATCATTACACTTTGAATCATTACATGGAAAGAAATGTTACGAAGAGAATTCATGAAGTATTGCGGCTTCCTTTTTCCTCACTGCTGATGCTGTTAGGGGTTCCCTCTGTGCTGTCACGCCAATGTGACACACTTGTGAGCAGACCAGAGGGAAATAATAAAATAGCTTGCCAGGTACAGGTTATGGTTGACACATCTCCGCCTTGTGGATGTAGTCTGCATGCTCGCCACATGTAGCACAGGTTTCCACCCACAGTCCAAAGTCAGACAGTTGGTGTCACTGAATTGCCCAAAGAGTATGCCTATGTATGTGTGTGTTTGCGCCCTGCAATAGACTGACATCCCAACCAGAGTAAATCCCACATCTGTGCACTGCTCTTTCTGAATAAGATACACCCCCCTCACCCCCCTGGAACCTTGAGCAGCCAAATGGAAAATGAATGGTTGGATTCCACTAATGATGTAAAATCATGAACGTAATGCAGATTATTATACATTTCTAAAGTATGTATGACACATGTCGTAATCGCCCAAAGTTCTTATGGTATTATTGTGCCCCCCATATAGACTGGCATTTTGTTCCTCTGTTGTGAGCCCTTTGCTGGCTATAAATAGGCTGCCTATTTATTTATTCTCTGTATTTAAAACGCTACCCAGCGTGTCAAATTGGAAGCTGGTGAGATGAAGTGAAAATATGGAATGGGGAGGCTATGGGAAACTGCGTATGTTTTAATGCAAGGTTTATTGGAAAAAGTGCATGGTAGTCCTTGAGTTACATCATATCCTGTGAGTACTGCGATTCATGGCCATGGAACAGAACAGGCTTTTTTCTCTGAAGCTACCTCCTACAGACCTATCATTCACCCGCTACTTGCATCTTGCCTGGCAGAAAGTGTATTGCACAAGCAGTGAAGCTGCTTTGCTGGTGAATGATGCTGATTTCTGCATCTGAAATGGTTCTACAAATAATCAAAGTTGTGGAAACGAGACTACCGGTCTGCCAAGTCATCTTCAATAAAAATAGCTATATTGTTATTATCCGAAAGAAAATAAAATCAAGCACAGAGAAATGAAGAAAAAAAAAAAATAATAAAAAAGTGATAAAGCAAAGCAGCGGAAGGCTGAAATATGATTTTGGTGGTTGCAATGAAGGGGCTTCACTGAAGAGACTTCAATGTGTTGAAAGCTCCCTGGATGGAGTGAGCTCTGTGAGTTGTATAACAAAAAGGTCCTCTACATATGCTGGAGAATGACAGCCTACTCGAAATGTGTGTCACCGAGCTGACACAGCTGAAACATAAAACACAGCCTTTCATTTTTGATCTCACATAATGTATTCACATATGTTTAATGTCCCGGGGCATGTCCGGGCCGCAGGTTGTCTTGGCTGGGGGGACGGGGGGGCACAGGAACTGCTAAAGCTGCCTTTCCCATCTGCTGCTTCAAACTGTGAGCCCTTTAAATAATTACACAAGACGTAGAAGTATAGTTCAGTTTCTGCAGAGACAATCGTGCAACCGCACGAGGGGAAGGGGGGTGGGATGGAGGCGAGCAGTGGGTGGGGTAGGGAGGAGGCGCGTGGCAGCTGGTCGACTGCAATATAAAACATGTGGAACAACGAGCTGGAGCATCTGCTGACATCTGCTGCACCGGAGGGCTAGGTGCACGTGTCACCATCAGTGGGCTAACCAGACTCAGTGTCTAGCTCAGGCATGCTTCCTTCTCAAACGACAGGCCTTGTTTGTGACTCGGCAGTATTTCGCAAAATGTAATAAGCTATATCCATATTGTTTTCTTCGAACCACTGCTCTGTGTTGCACCAGAAAATAGCTGAGGCTGTAAGCTGGGCAAACTAATTGCAATGCAGAAGCCCTTTCAGGGTGATAGCAGTTCTGCTTGGTAATCACAGGCGATACAGGAACCGTACCAGACTCCAGCATCCCCGAGTCTAATACTAATTTCAATCTCCTGCTTTTTTTTTCCTTATAATGGGATTTTCATGCTGCAACATGGACTTGAAACAGAGACCATATTGAGAACAAACAAAAAAATATTGATCTCAGGAATTATCCATAATTTTAGAAATGCCAGTCTCCTTTCCATCCTACTTAAGCACTTACCCTTAGTCATTATGCCTCTTACTCCACTCATTGAGCTGGTACCATATTACTTTTTTTTAATAGAATGAAAAAATAAATATAATGAAATTTTTACGAACTTTGGCGCTCATTTAGAAAGGCTTTGTACAAAAAAAATAATAAATAAGAAACATTTGCACACACATTTATTCATGATTTTGGGATTTATAAAGAAAGTTGTAGTACCAAATGAAATGGTCTGGTGTTACTCTACCTTTTGTTAATGGCTCCATTGTCTCTATAATGCTGTTA
>JAODKN010000041.1:18793097-18821365 GCA_026774425.1 Petrocephalus zakoni | reverse complement strand
CCATTCCAGCCAAATTGCCTTGTCCTTTCTTGCATTGCTGTTTGTCCTGCACTTATTTGCCCTATCCTGCATTGCTGCTTGCCTTGTCCTTTCTTGCATTGCTGTTTGTCCTGCACTTATTTGCCCTATCCTGCATTGCTGCTTGCCTTGTCCTTTCTTGCATTGCTGTTTGTCCTGCACTTATTTGCCATATCCTGCATTGCTGTATTTCACTGATATCTGTCCTGTCCCCCAATGCCCTGACCTGCTACTGTTGCATAAGAATTTCAGTGCATTCCTCTAATCACATACAACGATGCAACTTGAAATAACAACAGTATAAGAACAGAAACACTGCAATAGGTTTACAAAATCTTATCCCAAACTGTATCCCTGGTCTTAGAAATCACAAGAAACAGAAACCAAAATATTTCTCATGCAATGGCTATATTACCTACCAATCTGAGGTATACACCTCTATAAGGAAACACATCTAGCAGATTGAACCCTGGATTTGCTATACCAAGTACCCTATATGGACAAAAGTATTGGAATGCCTGGCCATTACACCTGTAGGAACTTTTATGACATCCCATAGACATCAATATGGAATTGGCCCTTTGCAGCTAAATCAGCTGCCACTCTTCTAGATAGGCTTTGCATTTTCTTGCTGACTTCACTTTATTGAGTGCATCTGTGTGAATTTTTGCCCATTCATCCAGAAGAGCACTTTTTAGATGTTGGATGTGACGGCCTTGCTCGCATTCTCTATTCTAGTTCATCCCAAAGGTGTTAGATGGGGTTGAGGTCAGGGCTGTATGGGCAACCCCACCTGACAGTTGAATATCTAGCAATGAACTGACTTATTGCATAGGTAGCAGTACATAGGTAGTACATAATTTAGAATTATGTAAAGTAATTAATATATCCATATATTATTGGATTGGATATTAATTAATATACAATATTTTTTTCCTTCTACTTTAAGTATGCGTTCTTTACCTCGTCCTGAAAAATGTTTCCTTTGTTTTTCGGCACACTGTGGCTGCTTCCCTTACCCCAGTCACAAATAAGAGAAGAGTGACTGAGTCTTAAAGATAGTGAGTGTTGAGGGCAAAGAGGTCAATGAATTAGGCTGATGGGCTCTCTCTGTTTGCCTGGTTTGTGGTCAGAAACAAATGGATTCCTGCAGCCTTGGTCTGTATAGGACACTCTTCTTAGGGAATCACATTATACATTTACAAGGAAGGTCTCAGAGCAAGGATTGACGCTTGCTGAAGGCGCTCCCTTTGCTCATTTGAGGATTTCAGGGTTTTATTAAGCTCCGCTGGATGGAGTTGGTAATTCACTGGAAGCTATGGGAAACTGTTTAGGAATACTAATGAGCTGGAGCTGTGGGAGAGTGCTGAAGAAACCACTGCAAGAGATAGGGTGAACATCAAGACATAATCAGCATCTAAACGCTACCCCACACTCAAAAACGACCCCATCAGAGTCCACTTCACGAACATGCTCCCAATATAGTCTGTTAGCATCTGTTTGTTCAGCAGATAAAAGTCAGTGAACAGAAGCACAACAGTAAATGTGTATAAAAAGAAAGTATATCAACACATTCAGTTTATCGTTAAAAGTCTTAACATTTTATACATGGTAGATTTGTGTTGATTGTGCTGAAGTACAATATTCTGTATAAATTCCAGTTAAAAAATAAAAAGCTGAGATAGTTAACAGTAGTTTAGTGCAGCACGCATTTCAGTTGCCAATTCAAATCTGAAAACAAATGGATGATTAAAGTGAGATAAAGATCTGTAAAAAAGAAGGTTAGATGAACACATTTAAGAAGAGTTTTGTTATTTGGCAGGAATTCTGCTGCAGAAAACAATTTTTACCACCAGCCTTTTCCAAGGTTTACTGATGGGGAATCATCATATCTCCAAAAACTGAGGAAAAGCATGATGCTGTTGAGACTTTAGGTCTAGAAGGGTATTTCATGCTCAACAGTACTATTCCTCTGACAGCCATTTACACCAGTATGAAGACGGTGAAATGAATACAGGCTTCAACTGGTAGTCATGTGATGGGGTCCAGAAGGAAGGTAACGCGAGGGAACAAAATCGATCTTGTGCAATGAAATTCTGGATAATCAAGGCTGCTGGAAGTCCATGGTATGATAACTTTTACTTGCATCAGTTTTTGTGATGCCTTAGAACCACTCCGAATCGAATTGCTGTCATACTGACTTTTCAGCAACCGCAGAGCATTGTGGGCCTGTTATAGATTTTAAATGCACTTTCTGCATTTCTTTTTTTTTATTCTGTAGATCCCAAGAGAATCCATCAGTGCATAGGTAGATTGCAGTGATTCCGGAATATCTGTATGAGGTCCATTCCAGTCAGGATGGAACAGAAATGCACAGAGAAATACTTGGGGGGGGGGGGGTCCCTTTCCCTGATCACACAGAGGTCAGAAAAAAAGTCAATTTAGAAAGAAACAAAAAACTACATTAGAGCTGTTAATATGTTTTATAGTACTTGCATCTATGATCCAATTGAAATCAGTGTTCCTTCAGCCTGAGGTTTGGCCCTAGGTGCCCATTTCATCCGGCACCACAAACGCAGGTCGCCACGGCTTTTTCAAAGATTTTTGTTTCCTCGTTATTCCCAATTGGGGTCCCCACAGCTAAGCTGAAATGGAAAAAAATCCTTCTTTTGAGATGCATAATTCAAGAACTGTGTACCCTAAAGTAAAGTAAAACAGTTTAGCATATACTTTTGTTGGATCAGATGGAAAGAAATGTCCAAAAGTACCACTATTTTCTACTAAATGCAATTTTGAGCTATGCTATCTACTCCTAGGCACTTATTCTTCGCCAATCAAGACAAGAAAATATGTTAATAGGCAAATACAGAGCAGGTTTGGAATTATGTGCATGTCAGCTTATATTCTGGTAAATTAATTCCCCAATGGAAATAATACTATAAAGCAATACATTTCCTTATTGTCTTGCAACTTTTAACATTTAATTTAACATCTCATTCAATTCTATCGATAATAAAATACTGAGTAATTTTCTGTGCGTGTGATATACAACTAGCTGATACTATAGTGAATAGTGAATTTAGGGAAAAGGAAAGATGCTTTATCAGGATATGAAATTGTCTGAGAATTAAGTTATCAATATGCTTTATAATGATTTGTATCTTTGAACAGTGAACCTCAATTTTGAGGTTTATCTCTTTGGGTTTATTTCAGTCTGCACCTTAGATGCAATTTTATCCTTTAGAAGTTGCTGTATCATTGTATTTGTTTGCTTATACTTTATTGCTATTTGGGGTCCACAGCTAAGCTGAAAAGCAGAAGAGGAAAATCTCTCTTTTTTTGAGATATATAACTCATGAACCCTACAGTAATATTTTTTTAATACTTTTGTTGTTTTCAAATGAAAAAATGCTGAAAGTGCCAAGGTACTTAATTAGTCAAACTGTACAGCTGTACAGATGTTAGCAGCTGGGCCTGATGGCGGAGGATCTTCTGAATGACTCTAGCAGCCAGCTCCAGTTCTTGCAAGCCTTGTTCTATTGATTGCTGTGTCTCAACACATTTTATTTATTTAACTGATGCTTTTATCCAGAGATATGCATAATTGAGGGCCAGCCAGTCCCTGCAGCATTTGGGGCAAACATGGCCCAGCAGTGAAATTATTCTGCCGACCACAAGATTTGAACCAGCGTATATCTGGCCATATGCTCAGAGTCCTACCCCATGGAGCTACAAACACCACACCCACAATAGGAAAAAAAGGAAAATCAATAACTTGTGAAGCTTTATCTGATCAATTTATTCCATGCACTTTACGTCAATACTGAAGTTTTAATCGACAAATTTGTCATTTGGATACACAAGCACTATTAGCTACGAGGCTTTCAGCAGCCGTTACACACGCATCCCCGCGATATCTGCTATGCTGACTTCTCAGCACATTGATACCATGTAAAACCAGGGACTCAAGAGACCTGACTAACAGCATGACTATGAAATTTGATATAGAGCTGCCTGGACAAAGCTTGTTAAAAAATGTATAAATATAGTCGACATCTCTCCATCCTTTAACCACTTTTTCTGCAGTCCCCTGCAGCCTATCCCAAGCATCACAGGGAACAAGGCAAGTGTACATAGTCCATAGCATGGTAGATACACATGCAACAGGCAACTGATATACGCCAATCAGTCCACAGTGCATGGAATGTGGATACAAAGTAGAGTACCTAGAGGGAAGTCCCATGGCATGAGGACATGCGTCACCCACATGTAGCAGAAGGCCAACTCAAACACACCCTGGAGGTTGTGAAGCAACAATGCTATAGTCACATTTAAAATAAAAGACTGGATGTGCCAGGCCTGAGCTTTTTACCATGACAGAATGTTGTGCATGTGTCTTCAACTTAACTTGAAACATCCTTTTGGCAGACTTTGGCTCATTGGTGGAACAACAATTCTCTAATTATTGAAAACACTACTACCAGATGTCTCTCCCGTGGTGCCCCCAGCCTTAAACACTGGTTATGGAAGATGCCAAAATGGATGGATTGATGGGTGGACGGAAAATAACACTTTTGATCACTAATGTTTCACGTCCCAAAACACAAAATAGGTAGGAGCAGGCAAGCCAAGGAGGGATTTATTAGGAGGACCCAGGAACCAGGCAAGAAAATGGACCACATGGAGTCAAACAAATGGCACAACTAGTAACTTTACAAAGGAGAGGAGGCCATTTGGCCCATCATGCTTGTTTGGGGAGAATTCCATTAGTAGTTCAGAGATGTTAAAATCATATCTAGGAACCCAAGGTTTTAGCTTGCACTGCACTAGCGGGAAGACTAT
Source organism: Petrocephalus zakoni (assembly GCA_026774425.1). Classification (NCBI taxonomy): domain Eukaryota; kingdom Metazoa; phylum Chordata; class Actinopteri; order Osteoglossiformes; family Mormyridae; genus Petrocephalus; species Petrocephalus zakoni. The sequence continues at coordinate 18,816,505 of JAODKN010000041.1, read as the reverse complement.
TCCGTACTCTAAGTTCTCGTAAGTTTTTTCTCACCTCCAGTTTGAAATGTTATCCCACTAGTTTTCAGCTATGGCCACAAGCTAATACTGAAGTAACTATTTACTTGGAGAGCATCCAGACCTTGTAGAATCTTACACACTTGGATCATGCCCCCCTTAGTCTCCTTTGCTCAAGGCTGAACCGATTGAGCTCAGCTAACCTTTCCTCATAAGACATTCCTTTTAGCCCAGGAATCATTTTTGTAGCCTTGCGTTGAAGCCTTTCTAAGACAGCAGTGTCCTTTTTAAGGTAAGGTCTTTGCACACAATATTCTAGGTGGGGTCTTACCAAGGAATGGTATAGTCTTAACATTATCTCCCTTGATTTGAACTCCACACACCTTTTTAATTGCTTCCCCGCACTTGCATTAACATAGAGAGAAGCATTAACATGCACATCATGGTCTTTCTTACAATCAGCTTCCTGTATTTCTGTGGCACCCATAAAGTACTTGTGCCTTATATTTCTTGTTCCCTATATGGATTATCTTATACTTCTCCCCATTAAACTTCTGCCAGGTATCAGCCCAGTCACTAATTAGATGAAGATCCTGCTGCTATTCAGTATCTGCTACACCGCCAGTATGTGTCGTCTGCAAATTTGACCAATTTACTGTATATATTGGTGTCAATATCATTTTTATATAAACTAGGAATAATAGTGGCCCTAAAACGGAACCCTGCGGTACCCCACTATGAATGCAGGCCCACCGAGACATTGTGCCCCTAATAATTATTCGCGGCTTTCTTCCTGTTAACCAGTTTTCAATCCGGGTTGCTACAGTTCCTAAAATCCCTATCGCTTTGAGCTTAAGTAGGGGCCTCTTGTGGGGGACAACGTCAAAAGCAAGAACTCCAGCAGATATTTAAATTTACTTAATTTACTGTACCGCTTACTATATAGTGAATCAGAGTATAATAGGTGGTTCTTGGTAAAGTAGGCAACTTAAATATATACTTTACTGTCAGTCAATGTGAGGTAAGATTTTTATTGATAGAATTTGTAACATGCCTCTTGGACCACATTGGTCTCTAATTAGGAAGTAATAGCTGTGAATTTGCATCTCTACATCATTGCCTCCATGGTAATTTTATGTTTCACTGCCCACTTGTTCATTAACCGGTCCAAAAATAAAGCTTTCTATAGGATTTATTCACATTATTAAATTTTTAACTGTAATGTCAATATCCATGAGTCCATGAATGCACATTCCTACATTTTGACACAATTTTCACATTATGCAAATAAGAAACTAACAAACAAATCCATGCATCCATCCATTTCCTCTTTCATTAAAACTAAAACTATGTTACACTTAAAGGTATTTATTTTTCAATTTTTCTTTCATGTGGACAGCAAAGTAAGAATTTCATTGCACAGAGAAAAGCACTTTTCTACTGTACATATGACAATAAACGCTTTGAATCTTGAATCTATGTAGTATATTTCAATATCACATATCAGCTCAAAAAAAAAACGAAAATAAGTGTAAATGTAATTTTATATCGGCATAAAAAATGGCTATGTGTAGGTTGCTTCATACAGTTCAAAAACATATACTTGGGTGAACTGGGGCCTCCAAAGGACCCTTATGTACATAGACTGGCCTCCCATACAGGGTGCTCTCTATCTTGTGCCCTGCGTTTCCTTAGAAAGGCTCCATGCTCACTGGATCAACACACTAGAAAAGCAAGCTCTGAAAAATAAAAAAAATAAAAAATAGATGGATGGATGGATGTGAAATAAACTCTGAACTGTCTATAGTGGAATTATGGGTACATCAATGTGTTTGATTTCAATGATGTAAGATAAAAAGTATGCTCTTTCTATATACACAAATATGCTATAGACATTATGCCATGCTAATATTGACTAGCAAGTTTTGTTGATGAGGAATATTTTTTTCTTGATTGTAATGTCCTTTGTTCACTGATGTGGAAATTCATTGTCTGCTATTAGGCAACACTGTCAGTAGTATATGTTACGAGCCTAGGCATTGTTGCAGATGGCGGGGGGATGGGGGAGTTATACACCCCCCCCCCCACACACACACACACACAAACACATACTTTTGATGGGGAAAAAGTAAAGTAAGTAAGAAGTAGCATGAACTCATCAAACTAAAACATCACAAACACCGCCCACATGAATGCGCATCCCCCTGCTTGTACAAACGCATTCCCTCTGTCTCCCATCCGTTTGCGGATGAGATGTAAAACCGAGAACCTGACTCCTTGAGGTCATAAAAGATCCCTGGCCATCCTTCGAAAGAGTAGTGGTGGTACCCCGATGCCCTGGCTAAAACTGCCCACTGTGGCCCTATCAAATCTGGCCTCCAAATCATCCCCTACTGTACATCTAACTGGTGACTTCTCTCCTGCCCCATCACCACCTTAGCTACTGTGTGGTGAGCGTACTGGTGCAGAGTGGCTGCTGTTGCATCATCCAGGTGAGTCCCATTGTGATTTTTGGCAGCACAGACCAAAGTGGTATGCAATAAAAAAAAAAAAAACATCTATTACAGCGTTCTTTCAAATAGCAAGTGTATTAGTTTTAGAATCTTCAGTTTGTTAATCCTTGTTTTTTCCTGTTTTTGTGTTGACCCCCCATGGTCCTTTAGTTTTTAGCTTCCTCTGTTGCCTTCTGTCTCCCAATAACCCCCCTTTCGTCACTGGATCTTCACCTTTTGTCCCTGCTTCCACCACGTCGCCAACACCTTCACAAGAGAAGGCTCCCTGTTGTTTAGGTTATTGTCCTAAAAATGAACAGTGTGTGAATGTCGGCTAGTGCTAATCAAATTGTTTAGCACATTAAACCATTAGCCCAAATCACTCCAAATGCTTCATGCCTGGATAAGCTACTCAGTTTGGTCCCCACCATTTCAAAAATCTGTCGTGCGCTACTGAGTCTAGGTTAAATTGGTTAATAGTTTGTTTCACTTTATATTCCAGAATTATTAAGACATATTTTCACAATTTTGATCACTAAAAGTTTTTTTTTTAATAATAGTGAATGGAGACAGGGAAGTCCTTTGAAATGTAAATGCATTCTTTTAATGTCCTTAAGGGTGTTTTATAATGACATTGTTTTCCTCCTGACACCGTAGGAAACCGTTGTTTTATAAACTGCACTGCAGCACAAATTTTATGCAAAGAGGATGTGTGAAGCTATGTGAGATACAAAAGGATAAATGAAAATGTATTAATCTTCATTAATCTTTATTAATAACTCACAAACAGCTTGGACATTGCAATTTTAAAATATTTCGTAGCATTCTATGTGTTCCATATATAATATTATAGCGCCAGGCGGACTGAGGCATTGTGAGCGCAGCTAATAACAAGGAGACTTGTAGCCGTGAACGCAGGTTCTTTTACTGGAGCTCTTGAAAGAGCTCAACCAGGCACTTTAACAGCACCGAAAACCCCTAGTAACACTAGAAACCAGGGGGCGGTCAGAAGCTAGACTGAGAAGCACACACATGGTGGGAAGCTTACACAAAGCTAAGGACACGCGAGGATCAACCAGGGTACACACAGCACATGGGAAACACACAAGCCACATTCAGGAACGAAACCCAATTACAACACAAACCCGAACATGGGGCTATTCACATACCCGACCGTGAGCATGCTGGGTAATGCCATACCCCGCCGGCGCTAGAATATGATAACTGATCACCGGAAATGACATGGCAAATCATTTTTGCTATATTGATTAATTTATTCTTATTCGAATTTTCCATCCATCAATCCAACCGTCTGTCATGCCCTGCCTACTGTGTCTGCCTGATCTTCCTGTTTTCTCCCTGTCATAGGCTGTGTCCGAATTCAGGGGTAGTGTCCTACCCAGGGCACAGCCTCCGCACACCGCGTCCCTCGAATGCTACCGAGACCGCGAAGGCCGGAAGAGAGTGGCTGTGAAATTGGACGGTCTAGCCTTCAGATCCAGCACGACCGGCTGCCAATCGCGTCGTATCCTGAGTGAAAAGCAATGATATGCTATGGCAGTCACGGTAGACAAGCCCAGTGTCAAGTGGGCAGCTTAATTCTTTTTTTTATATTTTTTTATTTCAATATATTTTATAGTAATATTGCATAACATTAAATATTTATTTTGTTAATCATCATATGGACAAATTGCACTAGGTATCTATTTGTAAAGTTTTGTTTTATATTGTGTATTGTCTATTGTATATCGTATTGATCTATTTGTGTATTTATTGTTATTGTGGAAACACTAGAGAGCCACCAACAACCGAGAACAAATTCCCTCTATGTAACAGCATACTTAGCAAATAAACCAGACTGATTCTGATATTTTTGTCTTTTTTATTATATATTTATTTTACTAAAGTAAGTTTATTAGCGTACTGGGCGATTTCTTAAAAAATATTTCTACACAATTATCAAAAGCTGTACAGCACACGCGCTTTAAGCTTTTAGCATTTGTACCGTTACGTTTAAAAGTATATTCTGCCACTTCTGCCGTTACCGCCTTTCTTTAAAGAATCCCAAGATTCATCTCGACTTTGCCCCACAGTGCATCTTGGGATACGGCGGGCTGCGAAGGATACACCCGACCCATCCTTTAAAAACAGGGAAAAGTAGGATGCATATGTGGGCTGCATTTGGAGGAGCTGTCAAATTCGGACAGCCTCGTCGCGGTGCTGTGATGTAATCGGTCGGCAAATGCGCCCTTGGTAGGTTGCGGCCTGGAGCTCGTTTGCCTTACCTCTTGTTCCTGCCCTCTTGTTAAACATGCACAGCTGCCTCCTGTTTGCCCCTTTGTTAACCTAGTAATTAAGTGCCTCCCAGTCCTGTGCTCCCCAGGTCTGTCATTGAAGTTGTTAGCAGGTATAGCCCATGTTCTCCTCCCCTGTTTTGGAATGCCCTGTGACTCTTTTGATTTTGAGGTACTTCTGTTTGGTTCCATTCTGGCCTGTTTTGTTAAAATAAACCCCTGTTGCTCCTTCATCCCTCTTGCTCTCGCCTTCCACCAGTATATGACACCATCCATCTATCTGTATCAGATAGAGTGTTCTTTTTGTGTAATAAGTTATGTCTTGTTAAAAATGTGCAATTAAATTCTGTATGTGATGGATTCTGTGATATGTAATTCATTGTCGAGACTTATTGATTAGGGTTCATTTCATGTTAATTTTAAATCAGGTTTTTGTATCTTTGATTGTAGCACTAGTTCTAAATTTGGCAAATTACAAAAATAAAAATTCCATGCTACAAGAAAAATTCAATTGTTTGAAAAGGATGTAGTGACACCCTAAGTCCCCATAGTAGGGTTATCCAAAGAAGAAAAAGGTAGGATTTGGAAAAGTATGGCTTTTTCAGACACAAATCATTGTTTTTATAGTAGTTCTGGGACCCGGTGGAGGGGAAACCAGATTTTAACTTGATTTTATAACATATTTCATTTCATTTCAAAAGCTTGTAGTCTCACCATTAGTGCCCATACTATGGATAGCCAGCTGAAGCTAGGGTTAGGGTTAGAAAAACTGTGGCTTTCTCAGGCATCAGAAGTTGGTTTGATGGGTTTGATAGCATATTTCATACTTTACAAGAGCACATAGTCTTACCGTAAGTGTCCATATTAGGCACAGGTGTCAAACTCCAGGCCTGGAGGGCCGGTGCCCTGTGTAGTTTAGTTCTTTCCCTGTTCCACCACAAATGATTGAGCTGAAGAGCTGTGTGGTAATTAGCACAATGAGCTGTGAGGAGCTGAATCAGGTGTGTTACATGAGGGTAAAACCAAAAATGTGCAGGGTTCCGGCCCTCCAGGACTGGAGTTTGACACCCCTGATATTAGGGTTAGCCAACTGAAGCTAAAGTTAGGTTTAGAAAAGCTATGGCTTTCTCAGGCATCAAAAGTGGTTTTATGATTGGTCTTGTTCCCTGCTGGAGGGGAAACCACAGTACAGCTGGATTTGATAATAATTGATTTCATACTTTACAACAGCCAATAGTCTCAACCTAAGTGCCCATATTAGGGTTAGCCAATAGAAGCTAGGGTTAGTTTTAGAAAAACTATGGCTTTCTCAGGCATCAAAAGTGGTTTTTAATATAGTTCGTGTCCCCCGGTGGAAGGGAAACCACAGTATAGCTGGATTTGATAATATACAGTATTTCGGACTTTACTACAGCCCTTACTCTCACCCTCAGTGCCAATATTAGGGTTAGCCAACAGAAGCTAGGGTTAATTTTAGAAAAAATGTGGCTTTCTCAGGCATCAAAAGTGGTTCTATGGTTTTGAGCTACAGATGGAAGGGAAACCACACTAAAGGTCAAATGAATACCATTTTCATTCTTTCAAACAGCCTATAGTCTCGCTGTAAGTGCCCACGTTAGGGTTAGACAGCTGAAGCTAGGGTTATGGTGAGAAAAACTCAGGGCCAGCTGCAGAAGGGAAACAAAAGTTTAGCTTGATTTAAAAGCATATTTCATACTTTCCAAAAGTCTGTAGTCTCACCTTAAGTGCCCCTATTCGGGTTAGCCAAATGAAGTTAGGTTTCGAATAAGTATTGGTTTCTCAGGCATCAAAAGTGGTTTTTAACAACTCCACCTGGTGGAGGGGAAACCAAAGTTTAGCTCGGTTTACATTTCAAAGGACTTCCCTGTCTCCATTCACTATTATTAAAAAAAAAACTTTTAGTGATCAAAATTGTGAAAATGTCTTAATAATTCTGGAATATAAAGTGAAACAAACTATTAGCATATTTCCTAGGTATTTTAAAACTTTAGATTTGTTTTTATAGTATTTAAGTAATTGAATTTGTACTACTTATAACCCTTTGTATTTTATTGAAATAGGTGTTTAACAATTTAAAACATGAAAAATTCAAAATATTCCAAATTTGAACCATGGCATTTTAATTGTATAGTTATTTACACATGAAAAATATTGGGACACCTTGTTAACTGGCAAGAAAATATATGAGTACATATATAAGTACAATGCTGTCCTATTTTCTTTCTAGTACAGTGTTTCCTAACCCTGACCTTGGTGATCCCCAGACTGTCCACTTTCTTGCTAAAATGTAGACTGTATGGGAGGGAATAAAACCATGGACCTTCTGTGGCTCTCTGAAGACCAGGTTGGGAAACACTGTTCTAGCATATCATCTCAAGCTGCAAACAGCATGCAGACTTACACTGAGGCTTTAATGCTTGCCTAAACCAATCCATCTTCTAACCACTTATCCTTGTCAGGATCACAAGGGGACCTAGAGGTTATCCCCGGCAGCACAGGACACAAAGCTGAAGTGCACTCTGGACGAGATGCCAGTCCAGCGCAGGGCACACACTATAGGTGACAAATTAGCCTGACTGTGTAAGAACACTGGAGTACACCAGAGGGAACCTGCATGACATGCAAACTCAACAGACGGGACTCAAAACCTTAACCCTGGAAGTCAGAGCAACAGTGCTATCCACTAAGTCACTGTGCAGACCACAAGTTCAGAATAAACACCATCAGTAGATGATACATTTTTAAGAGCGATCATTAATCCTGTCTCATGAACACCACATACACAATATGATATAAAGTCAGTAGTTAAGTGGAAATGTGTTTACAATAATTGGAACCAATAATTAGGTGAACAAAATTATGCCATCGCAAAAGGTCTTTATTATCAGTGATTCATATTATCTCTCAAAATCACAAAAATTAAATATCAAATTGGTTGCATTGAACAAGCAGAATTAAGTGCCCAACAAGATCATTAAAGGTTCCAGGTTATGTTTATTACTTAGTAAGTTGAGACCATTAACACTGGCCAACATACATACACTGTTAATTTGTAGACAATAGCCTAAACAACAGATAGCCTTGTCTACAATGTGCTGCAAAACTCCAGCTCCCAACTGCTTAATTGGAACAGATCAATAGGGAGTCAGCTGAACTTTCAGTTCATGTGTCAATGTGTGCAATTACAATGGTTATGTTCGAATTTGGGGGCTGCATGCTTCAAAAGATGCAGTCTATGTAGCCTTTGTAGTCTACATTTTTTAAAGGATGCGGCATATGTAGCCTTTGTAGTCTACATCCTTCAAAGGTCCATGCAATGAATCCTGGGATATGTTGGGGTGGATCCTGTGGATCTCAGCAAAAGAAAGACGCAATCCTAGACTGCCTTTGAAGGGTCCTTTGAAATGGGACAGCCTTGTCGCTTCGCTGTGTATGCAGCCTTAGAAGGATGCACCCCCTGAACACAGCCATTGTATTTTCCAGACTGGCAGGCTTTCTGCCATGGAGGAGCAGAGTTGGGCATCTCAGGTGTAACGCATCAGTGAAAAACCACAACCAAGTGTGTTTGGTTTTTAGTCAGCCTCAACTCTAAATTGCCATAGCAAATCATTATTTGGATAAATAACCTCCTATTTAAGGAGTTAAACATATGCCACTTAAGGTATGATAGATGTGCCAGTATTTTTGAACAAAACTATCATAAAGTTCTCAATGAGCATTACTGTATATACCAGCAGATGTGAGCCTGGCTAGTACTTGGATAGGAGACCAACTAGGAAAGCTGGGCTGCATTACAGTGATGGGGACACTGTGCTATAAAAAATAGTGCCATCCTTCAGAGGAGATGTAAAACCAAAGTCCTCACTCGCTGGTGTAAAAAAATCCCTGGGCATCTTTCTAAAGAGTAGGGGTGGTATCCCGATGTCCTGGCTAAAATTGCCCACTGCAGCCCTATCAAATCTAAGCTCCTAATCATCCCCTATATCTGGTGAATTCTCTACTGCCCCGTCACTACCTTAGCTACAGTACTGTGTGCTGAGTGTCCTGCTGCAGAATGGCTGCCGTTGCATCATCCATGTGGAGGCTACACAGTGGTGATGGGTGAAGTGGCTCCCCATTGGTTCTGTAAATGCTTTGGATACCTTGATAGGTGTGAAATAAAATGCAACATTAATTTCTTCATTTTGGACCCAGCATATTTGGAAAATAAGGGGCACATGCATCTGACTTTCACTGATCATAATTACCCCCCAAAACAAATAATTAGTAAAAAACGATATATAAAACCTGCTTTCATGTAGCTAGCATTCGCCACATAAACGGAACCTGTGCCTCAGATCATCTGCAGTTGGCATGGACTGAGCTACTGCGGAAGGTGGCAGGGCTAAATATTCCCTCTGTTGCTGGTTATAGGGAGCAAGGGAGCGTGGCTCTCTAAGTTCCTGCAGGGTCTTTTTCTGCATTCTTTATTCAGGCAAAAGTTCAGCTTGTTTACCAAGAGGATTTAAAAAATGACCTAGAAAAAAGCTTGGTGGACACATTCCTGGTACAGACCTTGCTTAGGAAATTAAAACAATCAGCAGGAGTGACAAGGCGATAAATTGCTGTCAAGACAGTGCATCCTAGCATGTCTTAATAGGGGTTCATGCTAACAGACTGTGAGAGCCAGCCACAACTAGAACTTGTGACCATCTCCATTTCAAGCAGTAGCATCTCATCTCATCACACTGTAGCTTTCTCTAGCTTCCCTTGGGAGGCGGCTTTCCTCTGTCTTCATTAGTACAGTATAAAAACATGTGTGTATCTCTGGGAGGGTCGCTAACTATTTTAGCTTCAGCAGTTAGATTGAAGGAGACAATATGGGATGATGAAGAAGGACTAACGCGCACATTCTTTCAGATATCTGCAGAGTACCACCCCTTCATTACTGGTATTGAATAGCTATAATTACCACATGCCGTTTTGATTATGCCAAAAGGAATGTCTGATTACAGTATTAAATAGACAGTCATTTTCACGCCCACCCTGTGACCTAAGGCAGGATACTCACTGTAGTTCAGGATATATTCCTCATAAACTATGGCTGCACAGTCCCAGTGCAGAATGTCGCTTATAGTCACTCACACTTTAATAGTTTTTACTGCCATTATAAGTGAACCTGAGTTTAATTTCCTCATAGTAATTTATTGCATTCTCCTGTATTTTTAAAAAACTAGATTTTTGGAATTTGCATTAGTTGTTCTTGGTCTAGGAATCACTCTAGTCTTAACGATGCACAGGATCACCCCTGTGATCTATGCACTGAAAAGGACAACTGTGGTTAGTAATGTCACAACACTGAAATTCTTATTGCCTCCTATAATTTAAAAGCACTTGGTTTGTTTCTTAGGTGACAAATGACAGTGGTATATAATTTGGTCTCAGATTGGAGGAATTTTGAGAAAAAACTGGTAAATAACCAGATTACTGTGCAGTGTAGGGTCTTGGTGAGACTGTTCTTATGAGAATAATTAATTGATATAAGTGCCCAGAGAAAGGTCGTGCACTAGCATTCCCCCACGCTTTGTCACAACCAAGCAGATAAAGTGATACTATCAGTCTTACATGGACAGGACGCAGATAGTCTGAATGCCATGAAATAAATGGATGCAACAGAAAAAGAGGGAGTTTTATGACTAAACCCAAAAAGCACGCTTTGCTTGGTAGGCTTTAGAAAACTGTACAAAGTAGGTTGTAGTATCTTGTATTAAAACAATGTATTAGATCAAAGTCTGGATTGAGTGTTCATTAAAATGCTGATACATTTTACACAAGCGGCTTCAGTAAGCCAGCTCTCTGAACCTGAAATGGGGGTGTCGAAATCGTTCTCATTTATGTCTTATCATTACTATATCATTTGTTATCGAACACTCATGCCCAGTTAAAACAATCAGAACATCTGTATTACACATAATTCTCACTGTTCTGTAATCAATAATACCCAAGAGGTATAACTTGTACCAGGACCAAGGAGCAAGGAAATCAAGATCTAGGACTAAATTGAGAAGCAAGCAAGGAAACTAACAGACTTCAGCCACACTACAGCCTGGGACTTGACACTACAGCAAAGAGCACTGATCTCATGCCAAGATCATCCAAAGCAAACTCATAGTCAGGGAAAAAACATGGACCTAGATTTAATTGGTATTGGCTACTGAGATTATTAAATGGTACAACAGACCTAGTGGAGTGCTGGCTGGCAAAGCATGTACTGTAATCTTTCTTCAGAGGTGTAGCACATTGAAATAAACATTGTGATGGTGGGGTTTAGATATCAACTCTAATTGTCAGAAGATGAGTGATTGAATTAATCCGCATTAATTTGATCCAGCCATTTGTATAAAGTAGGCCTATTATGTTCTGTTCTGGTTCACTCTCATTAACTCTGACCAGGGTATTTATTTCTGGTTCTGTTTATTTTCTTTTCAAACCAATTGATTTTGATTTTTATATTTGTGCTGTTTAGGTCCCAAATCAGCTACATTGAGCCTATAAATCCCTTTCTTTCTGCCATATTATTGAAGACACATGTACTTTGGTCTATGTACTTTGTGGCTGGCAATGAGGCTCAGGCGATGAGGCTCAGGCGATGAGGCTCAGGCGATGAGGGTGCAGACAATACCCTTTGAGAGGTGAGATTTATTTAGGGTGTGAAGGAAAATATATAAAGAGTGATGGTCATGAAGGGGTTCTGGTCACCATGCCAGTGGGAAACAGCTCTTCCCCCAATAAACATGCTAACTGGTTGTACCCAGACCAGTGGGTGTTCCCCGAAGCAGGATTTCTTTGTTAGCTGGGTTAACTTAAGCTATAATTATTACTGTGCAATAGGAGGTGCTCCTTACCTAAACTCTTAATGGACAATCAATACTTCTAGCTTAAGTTAAATCAGCTAGCTGAACAATTCTACTCATGGAACACCCCCCCCGTTCATACAGTATTTGCCTCTCATCTTCTTAATGGGTGAGGTTCTGCAGATTGGCTGTAGCATCTCATCCTACCCACATCCTCTACCAGTGAGGCATTATAGAGACCCAAGAGACAAGGGTATCCAAGCAAATATCACTTGAGGAGTGAGATTTATTTAGGGAATGGGGGAAAATATATAAACATTGCGGGCATCAGCAGTGCTGTGGTCACCAGGTCGGATAGGCATGGATCTTTTAGTGCACATGGAGTCACTTGAGAGGTAGCAATCTCATCAGGGCAGTCATTCTTCAAGCTATCTTCTTTTTGGCCAGAAAAGTTATAAAGAACACATGTACACAAACGTTTTCCCAGCATGAGCCTGAAACTCTGCTGGGGAAGACTGTTATGCCCCCTGGTTGGGGCAATTAGTGGCCACCAGCTGCGCCCCCTTAAATGTCCTCACAGGTGGTTTCCAGGCCGACAGTAGGAAAACCTATTTTATTCGGCACCTACACGGCACTGCGTGGTCCCTTCCTGGTGCATGGCAGATTCTATGTGGGCTGTTGTGTCACATCATTGATAATAATGATAACACCAGTGACTCATCATGTTCCATTTTCTTAGCACAGCAAGGTCTGTGTTTGCACATAAACAAAACTGTTCAGCAATACAGTTAAAATACAAGTATTAACTAGTAAAGACATTATTTATAATACAAAAATTATTCCGCATTCAGCATTTCATAGTCTATGCCAGAAGATTGAATGCTTGACATTGTGTGACGCTGAAGCTAAATATATGTGGAATTGAGTTTCTGGAAAAAAAAATACATGAAATTGGCTTGATAAAACTAATTTAAAGCATAAAATGTGACATGATGTGACAAATGCAGATAGGGATGTGACTCACTTACCCCATACACAAGCCTTAACTCTCAACACTGCAGACAGAAATAGAGTAGGATGCCCCGTATATCACTTAATCTTAGGACCCGACTAAAGACATTTCTTGTGTTAGCCAGAAAGGTGAGAGTTCAACAGCATTCTATTTATAAGTACTATTTCAGTAATACTTCTGATACCAGTAGCTGATACAATACAATACAAGAATACAACGATAAAACTAAAATGTAACATAATTTTTTTTATTTATGGACCATCATTGTTTTGTCCAATTTAATGATATTATGCACTATATGGACAAAAGTGTCGGGGAAGCCCTTTTAACCCTTGGATTGGGGTTTTTCATTCAGACCCCTTGCCACAGGGATGTAAAATCAAGCACCCAGCCAAGCAGTCAGTTTTACAAACATTTCGCATCGTGGAGTGCTGAGGCACATGGTGCCTTCAAGTCACCAACTCTCTATTGACTGGATGACTGCAGAGTTCCAAACTTCCTCTGGCATTAACCCCAGCAGAAAAACTGTGCTCCATGGGCATCATGGGATGGGCTTCCATGGCCGAGCATGCAAACGTCACATCACCAAGTGCAATGCCGAGTGTTGGATGGAGTGGTGAAAAGCTCACCATCATTGGACTCTGGAGCAGTGGAACCATATTCTGTAGAGTGACAAATCACATTTCTCTGTCTGGCAGTCTGATGGACAAGTCTGGGTTTGGCAGATGCCGGAAGAACATTACCTGCCTGACTGCATTGTGACTGTAATGTTTGGTGGAGGAGGGATACTGGTGTGGGATTATTTTTCAGGGGTTGAACTAGACCCCTCTAGACCCCTTCACTTTAGTGAAGGGAACACTTAATGCTTCAACATACCAAGGCATTTTGGACAATTCAATGCTTTGTGGGTTTAGGGTAGGCCTTTTTATGTTCTAGCATGACTGTGCCCTAGTGCACAAAGCATGGTCCATAAAGACCTGGTTGGGTGAGTCTGGTGTGGAATAACTTGACTGGCCTGCACAGAGCCCTGACCTCACCCCCATCTAACACCTTTGGGATGAACTGCGAGCAAGGCCTTCATGTCTAACATCAGTGTCTAACCTCACAAGTGCTCTTCTGGACAAAAGGAAAAAAAGATCTGATAAAATGAATCTTGAAAATGTATTGCATGTTCGATAATTTATTGTAACCAAGACTGATTATAAGAAAAGGAGAGATGAAAGTAGGCGTTGGTGGGCTGATTTTGAGTTACTGTGTTCAATTTGCAGCACACGTCATGTGAATCTGTCTAGTTAATCTTGCTGCAATATAGTGTTTTTCATGGTATACCTGCGACATTTCCATGTCTCATGCTTTTCCTGTCTTCTTAATTACTAAAAAAAAAACTGATAGCTTAGGCATTCACTTTAACTGTCACTTTATATTTAAACTGTGTACTGAAGTACCCAGTTGAACAGCACACTGACTTCCAGGCTTTATGCCAACACGTTCTTAAGTATTATGAGCAGTTTAAAGGGAGTTTCTGACATTTCTATACAGCATGAACGATTTATAAATATAATGTGTAGGAAAACTAAGATGAGTGAACAGACTGCACCACACGACCTCCAATAACCCCTCCAGTGAAATGCCAATAGGCAGCAAGCAGAGTTAACTTGTGAGCAGCATAACCATCTCATTCATTTTCGTAGAGTTTAAGCAAGTCCTGTCATACTGGGCGCATGAGAGACTGCAGACAGAAAGTAGGAGAAATGATCAGATTTTTCTTTCAAACAGAGTCATACATGCCCCCTCCTCTGGGGCCTGGATAAACAGATGGATAGTGCCTAGGGAAACCTGCAAGAGTAATCGAAAGCAGTACTATCTCTGACTTATCGCCACAAGTTTATGTTTGATTTTGCAAACATTTTAAAGTTTATGAAATGAAATCTTTCTCACAATTTTCTTTCTAACAAAAGCAAATTAACGCCACTTTGATGCTGAAATATTTAGCTGAGGGTTTGCCCTGCATTTACACCTGAATCAGGCTGAAACCTTGTTTTTCTTGTAAGTAAATGTCAGGTGTCACATCATCACTGGAGCAGAAAATGGACAAGGCAGGATTTCCTGCTTTGAAAGGTCCATGGGACAGCAGAAAGAGTACTGCTGTACTCCACTGGCTCTTTCTGTCTTCTCTGGCAGTACTGTATCATCCAGCAGCACTGTTTCTTTTGAAGGCCACTGGATAGATGTGTAGATAGGTGGCCGTTGAAGATAGGCTTGTCTCAGCCAAGATTATGACAAAGGTAACTCACTTCCTGTGGTAGAAGAGTCTCTCTTTGGGGAAGACATTAACATAAAAATATTTAAATAATGGTGAAAAATTATGGATGGCTGGATGAACAGCTGTGGGAGCTTGTGTGAAACTGCAATCTGCCTTTGAAATTCCACTTTAGTCAGGATAATATTGAGACAGATGTGTTTTTCTTTTTTTTTTTGAGAATTCCACAACAAACCTGTTAAAAATGATAGACTTTCAAGGCAATGTTCTCATTAAAATGACTAATATGAAGACAACTAGAACAACTAGAAAATACTGTAATGTGCATTTTTTTATTTAAAATGAAAAATTTTACTTTCTTATTCCCATGGCCCATTATGTCATACTGTCACAAAAAAAGTCCTTCCCAAAAATGGAAACCTGAATCCGGTGTTTTTACCTCTTGCCATTAAGGCAGGCAATGCAACAGATGAGGTAAATTACAGGCCCATTAGTATACTATTGATTATATCCGAAGTTGCAAAGAAAATGCTAGCTGTACAATTAACAGCCTTCTCACCAATTAACAAATAACAGATGTCTCCCTGCATACAAGCTAGGCTTAGAAATAGATAAATATTTTACAGACTACAGCGCTGATCACAATTAATTCAATGCAAACTTTATCAAGTGGATGTTTTTCCTAGAAATATTTGTGCATTTATGAAAAGCCAGTCCTGTTATTATACTGTTGCTGTTCATTAAATATCAAAAATAATTGCATCAAAAATAATTGCAATATAATCTTTGGATTCTGTCAGTGGGACTACAGAGTCAGTTTTACCACAGAGAACAGTGTACGGGAATGATTAATTATTTGGCATCAATTAACTGGGGGGTTCTCAGGGTTCAATGTTTATGTCAAGAACCTGCCTCTTCTGTTCTATGTGACTTAAGCTAAATGGCTTCTCAAAGACAGAATCGTCATGGCTGACCTTAGCACTAGACACTGAGGACGTGGTTGGAGATGCGAGCATGCACATACACAGCTCTTGATTTTTTGACCAAAATTATCTGCAGACACTGTGCAATTAATTGCAATAAAGCAGCCTCATGTAAAAATGAATGATAAAATGTTATGCTTTAATTATTTATATATTTTAAGTTTTTTCATAACAGAACGAATGCATTTTAAAAATGAAATATTCATTGATGGTACTACATTGAATGTGCATTCAGATTTAATTGCACATATCTTTTTCAATTATAAGATGTTCTCAGACTGGGAAAATCTGGTTATTTTTATCCGTATTTGAAAACCAAAACAATTGAAACAATTAATATCACTCTTGCATTACAAGCTATCATTTAGTTTGTGACCCGTGCTTGGAATAAAAAAAAAAGATTTTTCCTTATGACCATTAAAAGGGAGCATAACAGTAAGTTGAGGCAGCAGTAAGATGCTCTGTCAGCGTGATTATGAGTGGGCCTTGTTGAGTGGCTGAGTTTGAAAAACTTTAATTTCCTGTATAAGCTACACTGGTACACTGGTCTTGAACTTCCCATCAAGAAAATTATTATTTTTTTATCACTTTCAAAACACAACCTCAGGTTTGATTAAGAGTGATCATGTTGTACTGTTAGATAAAATACTCTTCCTGAGGCCTTTATATCCATTTCTAATTTTATATATATATACATATAGGTATTCTTCGAATACTAATCTATATCAAACATTGTTGCAGTTTTGCTGTTAAAGACACAAACAAAAAGGACATAGCAAGCTACAATGCCTTTTATGCTTATTCCATATAATGTTTTAGGTTGCAAAATACAGTGCTTGTTATTCCTTTTTTATTAGTATTATTTTTTGTACTTATTATATTTATATTATATTTATTATATTTTTTTACATTTACACTATGACTATGGTGGCGCAGTGGTTTGGGAAGAGACCCTGACCCGCAAGTACTGCTGAGGTACCCTGAGCACCTGCCTGCTGCTGTGTTACATGGGTTAAGCATAGACATATGTTTTAAATGGTGTGAAGTTAGTTATTTCGTCAGTTATATTAATACTGTCAGATGGTGCAATTATTGTTTATCACCTGCCAGTTATAACAGCGTAAACTGAAATTTTCATCAGAACCTGTGACGCTGTTGCACCCTAAAAAACTTCTGCACAAACAATTAAGTAAATGATTTATTCAGTAACGTGCGTGAATACGTATACTAGAAAAACACAGATTGTTTAGTAGAAGTTGCCATCTTTCATCTAGAAAGAATAAAAGTACATACTGTACTTGCTGCGACTATGGGGAACCGACGGAGAGACTGGCACATCACCGCCTTCCACTTTAATGCAGCCAGACTCGCATTATCCAGAAAAGCTCCGGAAAGATAGGAACACAATGACGCAGGTGGTTTAAAGAACGCGCTTGCGGCGTGGTTTTAGCACTTTTCCTCACAGTAAGAGACAACCTCAACAAAAAGGGATTTTATGGCTGCCATGTTTTTTTCAAGGGCTTTTTCCACATCGGTAGAGGGAGAATGAGGAGAGAGATAAATACCCACTTAAGCCATCTGCTGGCCGCTTGTGTGCAACGTGATATTAATCAGAGAATGTCCAGTATAAATAGCAGAGGTAAATGTATGTGTATTCAAGAGCTTTTAGCTCCTTTTTGTGCAATTTGTATAATTTTCGTTTGATTTAGGCATAATTTATTTGGAAAAAATATCCATCCATGTCCCATGACCACTTATCGACTTCAAGGTCACAGTGTACCTGAAGCTTGTTCCCGGGAAGGTAGGGGGCACTTTGAGTGGAAAGGGCACACGCTGACATACACTAAGGATCTTTTTTAAACTTCAAATTGGCTGAGGCGGGCGGACACAACTGGGGAACATGTACGGAACTGAGAGCACGATTCAAACCCACAACCCCAGTGTGAGACCACAGCACTACGCCATTGGCCCAAATGTGAAGTATGTTAAACTTATTTCATAAATGATATGTTCCCATTATTCTACTTAAATGGGACGCTTGTGGCGAGTATGAGGTCAATATTGAAAAAAATACTGACCTCATATAAAATAAATAAAATAAACTATTTTTGTATTAACCATCAATGTGCTTATATTGAACATTTAAATTCAGTACCTCTGGCATGCTTTCTGATCTCAATTATGTACTCAATTATAAATGCAAAATTTTATTGGTATTTACCTGCCTCAAAATCACATAAGCTAACATGGGCTATCGTGAATTTTACACTCTGCAGTGTATGCTGGCATAGATTACTGCAAGTACCACATCAGTATCTCCGTATTATGAAGTTCATATATAGTATCAGCTGTCCATCTCTGTTTGATGAATCAGATACACCTTCGTTTCACATCTATGGTTTGCACCCCCCCCCACCCATGTTATTTCCCTTTTTAACAGGTAAGTTGCTTGTTTTTTTAAGAGAAGTAAAAAACAGATGGAGTAGAATGTGAAATGATGGGGGAGCAGGACAGGAGGGGCGCAGCCTTTCTCTGTAGCTTTAATCTTTAGGAGTATTTGGTTTCCAGAAGCTTCTAGAATCTAAATGCTGGTCTTATAGTGCCTTTAAACTTGAAAGCTAGCCTTAAATGTGCAAACTGTTTTTTTCTTTATTCTGTTGTTCCCCTCTTAGCGCAGTCCATAAACACAGATGGCAGAGAGGTCTGCGTGTCTTTCTGTCATCGAGTCCATTCGTTTTATTTACACTCCACTGACTTCATATGCACCGTAATGAAAAGTGAAATTCCCCCAGATATCTGTAATGAAATGCATGATTCATAAAATTGTACAATATTTGCTTCCTTAGTTGTGTGTTCTCAGGTGGCCGTGCTGGGAAGCCAGTTATATAAACCAAATTTTGCCCTTAGTAATGTAAGCAAAAGTCGGTTCTTTAATTAAGATGCTCTGCGCCACAGGATGTGAATAACAATGCACCATTAGATGTTTTCTGTAATTAGTTTCATTTTAGGGATCATCTTCTTAATCTGCAATCCTGACTTTAAAACCTTTATGTATGGAAAATTTTCTGAGGAGATACCATCAGATTTGATGTCCATTATGGATCACATGCCTCTATAAAAGCATTTTAAGGAAAAATAATGGATTCCTCATCTTGAAAAGATCCAGTTGGCAGTTGGGATAAAACCCACAAGTCAATGAAGGGTGTTTTAAAGTTATAAATATTTTACACATCTGGCCATTTGCGTCCCTGGAAATGCATTTTTTATGGATGACTGATACCTGGGATCTTGTCTGACTGCCGAGTGCGATATGAAAACACAGGTCACTGCAAGGTGGCTTATGACCCTCACAAGTAGATTAATCATCATTAACAAGGAACAATTAAATTTCAGCCAATTCAATGCAATGGCAGAATATTTGATCATATAATTCTGTCATTGAATCACTGCCCTACTTGTCCCTAATTTAATTTCCCCCTGCAGCTTTTTTATAATCATTGTGATAATAAAACTGATTCAGGTTCTTTATGTTTCCTGCTTTTCAGAAATATATTGGCCTTATAATCTCATTGAATTAATGTTTTTGGTACACAATGAGACAGTTATTATGGTTTATGAGCTAAATTAAACTTCAAATTAACCTCCATATCAAGTCAATCAATCACAATTTGCATATAAATGAATATCATTGTGTTAAAAGTCAGACTGAAGACTGAATTATGTCAGTTGTTCATCATGATTTGGTTAAAATCATAATGATCTTTATACACCCCATTCCGTCTTATCTCTGTCTGACTTTTCTGGACCCATTTCCTACTTGACATGCTTATTTAACTTTAATATTTTACATGAGAAAATTAACGTTTCAAGTCCTCTGTAAATCTTTTTATTTTTAATTAGGTGGCAGATTTCAGGTAGTTAGATCATTTTTCTTGCCCTTTCTATGACTCAGTTTGCCCTTTGTTCCATTTCTGCACTATATTTATGTTTAACCCATACTGACCTATAATAACAGTGACGTGTAAGAGGAAGATAGTAGATTATCCACTGGTCTGTGCATCAGCAAAATGCAGGGAACTCTACACTAATCAAATGATTATCATAGTTCAAATTATTCAGCAGCTATCAGACATTCGTTCACAGAGCTGATAGATTACATCTGCAGTTCAGGGACCCTCATCACCACTTAAAGAGACAAGACACTGAGGCAATAAGCTAGTTTAGGGAAAAAACTGATAGAAAAAGACATATGTTACAGAATTTCTGGCAAAAGATTCCCTATACGCAGCTGTTAGACACATCTAAACTTGAATCTCATAAACGTCTATGTTTGAAAACATTTCAGAAAATGACAATAGGTTTCAAGAATATAGATATCATTCCATTTTTGGAATGGATACCATTTTTGATGACATGAGAGTAAATCAGAGTACTCAGTGGAAACCCATGAAGACAAGTGGAGAACTTGAGGAGAACGTGGGACTTCCAACCCACTGAGTTCACAATTAATAACACAAGTAATGCGAGAAATACCTGACAATACCACAGTGAAGTCTAGTGTATGATCTGACAGTAGAGTGGCAGGACAGTCTCATGACGGGGATCCCATTCTGAATCAGACACATAACCAATAAATTAAGATAGGGAAAAGCAATACGCTGTTACTCAGGTAATGACGTTGTGTTACCTACAACACAGTACCTTAAAATTCCAACCCAGTGCTTCAACACAAGATTTTTATCCAATTGTTTTGACGACAATTTGTGTAATTTAATTATTAACAGTATTATACCGGGGGCCCCCTCAAAGGCTGAGCATGTAGAGTGACAGTGAAAAGTGTGTGGAAGGTGGAGGACAGATCTATCACATCAGGCCTAGCAACTCTGAGCTTGCTAATGAGCAGTGTCCTGACGTAACCCCATATAATGTCCTGACGTAACCCCATATATTTCCCCACCCACTGCACCTCCATTTACCTTCAATGCAGTTTCAACCAGGGGGTGCTAAGGATTTAAGGAATTAATCTGTTCTTCATTAAACATGTAGTTTATGATGCAACCTCTTGTTGAATAAAACAACACTTAATGGATCATAATTTGTCATCTCCGACTCTGAGGCGAATCAAACAAGCAGCAGAACCCATCTCTTAAAATTCTTAATTGCCCATAATTTCCACAAACACTGAGGGTGTTTTTAATTTGTCAGGACCGAGGAAGCATCATTAGATATTTCTGCATGGTTCAGTCCCTCGTACAAAACAAGGTGAACGCTCCAAGCTTAGGTTGCCAAAATAGCAAACTGTTCCCAAATATGGATAAAAAAAGCCTGGAGGAAGTGGGGGAAAAGCCAAAGCCACAATCAGGATGATCCCCATCTGCCTCTGACTCGTGGAATCGGCTGAACTGCAGTTCATAATGGATTTTTCATCAGTCTTTATCTATAAGCAGACACATTCTCCAGAATGACAGAATTACCAGTGCTGTGGCCTGATAGCATTAAGAGGAAACCACATTGTGCTCAAAGCACAGACTAGATGGGCACACACTAGATGGTGTCTCTCCTGCAGAGAAGGTGAGCAGGTTTCTTATTGGCTTGTATGGCATCCTTTGTGGAATTCTGTTCCAGATAAAGAACGATTGATTTTACAGCAGAAAGTAGCTTTTCCAAAAGTAGTAAAGCAGAAAACGCAATGGATTTATTAATATGTGTACAGTGAAGAGTGACCTCAAAATGGATTTTAGGCTTCTCAAAACAACTTTAAACAAATTAAGAACAAAACTAAAACAAAGTTCAAACTGGGTGGTTTTAAATGGTATATAAAAAAATGACATTGTAATGAATAGGCAGAAATGTAGATACTGATCAATGAACCTCACTGATACATCAACCAAACATAATCAAACGTTGACATTAATGACTAATTTTTAATCAGATCACAATAATACAATACACAGACGGGCAGTTTTATAGCCTATACATATGAAATCACCATCAACATGCAATGTAGTTTGAAGTTTCAGAAAATTGCAGGTTTTGCAATGGGCTAATATGCTGCAAATTATACAGTACATCCCTAATTGCATCTTGTACTTTCAAAAGTAGCAAATTTAAAGCTATACATGAGAGGCTTCTTTGTGTGACTGTGACAATGGAATAATCGATGATTGACTGCACTAGAACCACAAAAGCAGTTAGCAAGTGAACATGAACATTCTTTAATTGCTGCTGTCAGACATCGACATAACAATCACGTACATTAGAAGACTGACGAGCATCCACAAGGGACTTGTAACCAATCAGTCTTGATCTAACTCCAATCCTGCCTGCAGCTGACATCATGCCATGTCTTTAAGAGCCCGACGGGGAGAGTGAAAAGTGAATGCAATTGTTTACCTGGTTAGATAATAGCCAACAAGTGATTTTATTTGCATTACTTAATTACCTGGGAGATGGTGACCGCAGATTCTGTCAGTACGGTCTCACTGTTATTGTTTCTGTTAATGGCAAAACCCAAATTATATGTTCTGGATCAAGGCAGAGGTTAAAAAGATTTTAACTGCTGAGAATGAACTCTCTTCATGCAGCTAAAGGCTGGCACGTTACAACTAAGGTGAGAGGAGCACATTTTAAATTTTTTTATTGAAAATGATACAATTTTAGAAGGTAAAAATTGTATTGGAAAAATAACCATAGATTGTGCACTAATGCATTCATTGTTTTCCTCCATATTGCCTCATACCTAACAATTTTCTGCTGTTAATAATATAATTCAGAGATATCTACTTAAATGGTTTCCGTAAAAAGCGTACAGCCATACAATGATCTGCTCAAGCGTTTTGTGATGAACCTGAGTTTCAGCTCAGCTGGTGTATACAGTATACGCTATCCGTGCATAGCTAACATAACTCAGGGTAGCACCATGCTGCAGCGTGCCCCTTTACCAAGAATGTAAACATCTTCACCAGCACTGTGGTAATATTAACAAATTGTTCACATATTAATATTAAAGTCTGCAAAATTCAAATCTTTTCAGGTCGTCGAGAAACAGCTGAGGATCCCTTGTTGTTAAAATATTTCATCGAGGTATTGCGAGGATTTTTAAGTACGTAGTTTCAGTTCGGAAACAGAACAATTCAGAACAATTTGTCTTTAGCATCATAAATGGTCTCCCATCTCTAATGGCTTCCTCACTGTTCCCTAATAATTAGTTTCAGGAGGCCTGCCACGTTGCTGGTGTGGCATTGATCCTAACCACATTAACAGGATGGAAAAAAGGTTTAAAAAAAGTGTGTGTGTGTGTGTGTATATATATATGTATACACACACACACACACACACACTCAGTAACTGTTATATATCTACTTCTAATGACTGTCAAAATTACCTCTTGAACCAGTACTATTTGCCTGGACTAATGTTTTTTTGTGATCAAATTTTTATTAAAGAATTATCAACAAAGAACAAGACAGAACAGAACAAACACACCTCATCGGGGGGGGGGGGGGGGGGGGGGGGG
>JAODKN010000041.1:18725848-18761101 GCA_026774425.1 Petrocephalus zakoni | reverse complement strand
TCTCCCCAAGCGAGCTTGATGGGCCGAATGGCCTCCTCTCGTTTGTATAGTTCTTATGTTCTTATGTTCTTATAAGCTCATGGGTTCTTATACCACTTCCTATAGCCAGGAAACTGATGGTTCTAATTCCTGCACAGGAGGAATGGACTAGATAACGGTTCACCCTGTCTCCATCACTTCTGTATTCACCTCCTACTAGTACACGGAACGTTTCAGCAGATTTAGTATTGATCTTCCCAGAGCAATACCTGATACCAAAATTCTACCTATATATCAGCCTGTCGCTCTGATGGCGCATGTGATGAAGACCATGGAGCGGCTGCTGCTTCACCCCCTGAGGCCGCAGGTCCGCGACGCCCTCGACCCTCAGCGGTTTGCATACCAGGAGAAGGTGGGAGCAGAGGATGCCATCATCTACATGCTACACCGGTCCCTCTCCCACTTGGGCAGAATCAGTGGTGCAGTAAGAATTATGTTCCTGGACTTCACCAGTTCCTTAGACACCATTAAACCTCTGCTCCTTAGGGACAAGCGGACAGAGATGGGAGTAGACTCATACCTGGTGGCATGGATTGTGAACTACCTTACAGACAGACCTCAGTATGTGCATCTCGGAAACTGCAGGTCTGACACTGTGGTCAGCAACACAGGAGCACTGCAGGGGACTGTACTCTCTCTGGTCCTGTTCAGTCTGTATACATCGGACTCCCAATACAACTCAGAGTCCTGCCACGTGCAGAAGTTCGCTGGCCACGCTGCTATGGTGGGCTGCATGAGGAGTGGCCAGGAGGAGGAGTATAGGAACTAATTAAGGACTTTGTGAAATGGTCATCTCCAGATGGAAGAGCAGCTTCAATGAGAGACTGCTGTCACTGTGCGGCTCTTTAATTCCACCGGGGGGGTAAACGTTAACATTACGCACTGTCGGTTATACCTGCATTTCTATCACTCTTAATGTATTGTTTATTAAGTCAATTTTTTACTTAATTTAATAATTTTGTGTAGTGTGCTGCTGCTGGAGTATGTGAATTTCCCTTAATCTATCTATCTATCTAGCTATCTATTTCTGTTCCATCCTGGATGTCGGCCAGTCAGTCCCCTAAACCAGGGTAGGGCAGAAAGTTCTGTTATCTATGTGGGTTCTGCAACTCCCTTATTAGGTTACTAATTAGAGGACTGACTGAGAGTCCTCACACCTGGGTTTGAACAGCTGACCTAAAGGTTATCCTGAAAACCTGCTTACACCCTGGCCCATTGTGGATAAGATTGCCCACCCCTGTGCTAAACTCATATAATCTTGTTGGAGTATGATATCATTATCTTTGTATCACTTGGAAGCTCATCAACTTACTATTAGTAATTTAAGGTGTAAAATTAGTAGGATGCTTTAAACAACTTGGCATCACAAAATGGATTTGGGAAATGGGTTTGTTGCCATTTCTGCATCTACCGTACCACACAGAACCTGAGAGTTCCAATCTTCTTGCAAGCTATCACAGCTGGAAGACCCAATGACCTCTACCTCTAGCAACTCTTGAATAGACGGTGTACATCTTGGCAATGTTGGGAGGAGGACTGCATAAGAATATGCCATCAGTTGCTAGGATACACAGAAAAATAGGCTGTGCACGTACACCCCTTGTTTACCCGTGTCTCTGTTAGCTCACTACCAGTCAGGTCCACAGGGAGTTCTGAGGCATTTCAACTAGGACCACCTGTTGCAGAAGACAGTCCACCTTGTACTCTTCTATTGACAAATTAATAGCAACAGCACATGTGTCAGATGACTGTACAGCAAATGCGTGTCCCAGCTTCTGAGAGCAGCCTGCATCATGGATAGTAGCTTTAGTACTTGAATAGTATTTGTGTTTGTGTATTTATTATTAGAGGAAATAGAAATTGGGTTACCGTACAACATTGTTTTGTCACGCTATGCTTTCCTCTGGCTAAAATCACCAGGGCCTATTTAAAGAGGATCCTGCCAACACCATTATGTGGCGCATGCTGAAGCCTAAGCAAGTAATGCAGGCCTAGGCACCAGCTCAAGCCTCCGTGCAGCTTGATTAGACCACTCTGGTTAACATTTTAAATTACTTTTATTGTGAAGCAGAAGTGGCTTTAATCATTATGAAGGGTTTTGAGGGGGTAATCAGGGACTGTACCAATCTGTACCACCCTACCTGATTCTCTGGAGCCTTTGCACTTTGTTAGTTTCACCCGTAGGTCTACGGACAAAGCCGTTTCCTTTGCCTTATGTAAGGTACTAGCCCATCTAGAGGCAATGGAGGGAAATTACGTCAGAAATTTGATTACAGCCCAGCATTTAACACTATTGTGTCCTCACTTCCATCCTTATTTCCACAGTAGTGTTACTGCACAAAAGAAGACCAGCAGAAGCTTCAGCGGGACATGCAGTCATGCCGAAAGGTCACAAGCACTGCGCTGCCTAATCTACCGGACATCCATTGCCAGAGCACATAGCCGAGGCCCACAAAATCACAGCCAATCCCAGCCACCCAGGCCCTAACATCTTAGCAAAAAAAACAACAAAGAGGACACTTGGCTACATTATCACTGTAGCCACAAGCAGACGCCGGAGGGAACGTCTGCATCCAAGGGCTCCTCAGCCCCACCCCAGCACACAGTGTTTGCCGATGCACATCCAGCACGTCTCACTCGCCGCTTTAGCAAAAGCAAGCGCTTTGCACTATTGTGTATGTTTATCTGCTGTGAATTTACTCTCATTGCTGATTCAAGCACCCATTGTTTGTGAGTGATATCCTGCGACAAGGGCTTGCACTGCCCTCGTACCTCGTTCATGACAGTAAGTACTTCCTCTGGCCTCTCTAAATCTGAATGCGGAACACGAGACAGCAGTTGGAGAGTTCCACCGCACCTAAACGCCAGGAACGCAGCCATTACTCCCATTCACCGTAGTGGGTGGAAATGTTTCCAATAATGTTCCCTCCTGCAGGTTTGTTACTCACAAACAGCACGGTATGGGAATGAATGTCCCAGGCACACAATGCCAGCAAACCTACCAGAATTCACC
This sequence comes from Petrocephalus zakoni, assembly GCA_026774425.1. Lineage (NCBI taxonomy): Eukaryota > Metazoa > Chordata > Actinopteri > Osteoglossiformes > Mormyridae > Petrocephalus > Petrocephalus zakoni. The sequence continues at coordinate 18,758,049 of JAODKN010000041.1, read as the reverse complement.
CACAACTACAATAAGGATACATTTTACACTGCGTGCGCCTAAACACTGGTCTGCAGCCTGGCACCTCCCACCATTTCTGTAATGGCCCATTGCATTGATTACACTGATGTGTAGGTCACCCAAGCTTTGTGGAAAAACTTGTATTATTATATAAACAAGTAACATAACGAAGTCTATACAGTGGCTTTCACTTTTACATATTTTTTTAATTATGTGGCTTTTTTTTAGGTTGTTTTTTAGGTTGTTATATGCTTGATTATTCCATCCATCCAGCCTCCAGCCACTTATTCAGGACACCTTAAGCCTACGCCGGTATAACCAAGAATACAATGATAATAATTTTGTTTTAAGCTGGAGGTCAGGGGGAGGAGAAAGGACGACGCTTGAAGGACTGAATGAAATGCAAGGCATGATTGCCATCCATGCTGAAGTTGTGCTGCAGTATTGATTTCCATCACGAGTCAAAGAGGATGTAAGCCAGTCCACTCACGCTCACTGCCAAAGGTTGTTGCTGCAAATTGATCATCTCCATTAACACACCGCCTAAGGTGTGACGGAGTGCTATTAGATCTGAGTGATGACACCAACATATGAGGACAGCCCAATAGAATGTCTTAAAACCTTTGTAAACATTCACAAATTGTGCATGTACACCCTCTTTTTATTGTTCCTACTTGGTCATTCATCTTTGGAAGCTGTATCCCCTAAGGTCAGAGAGCTCTTTTAAAACTTCCGTGCGCTATGTGACAATCCTTTATGACAGAATTTGTGTAGGACAGATATTGGACATGTTGTACTGTGTACACTTACCATGCCAGAAGATTAAATTACCACAGTTTATTTCTGATAGCAGCATTTAAATTGTGCGTTTTATATCCATCACGGTTGCTGCTTTATGACACGCAGTGATTTTCTCCCCGTCCATCAGCTAGCTGACACCATTTATTCCAGCTGGAGCTCCCAGCCAACATATGTTCTTACTTTCCTTGCTCATGGTGGGAAGAGCAGCCCACAGATACATTACGTGGACGACTCAGTTGCAGAGACTTTTGGGGAAAAAAAAAGTTTTTATTTCATCTTCCATAATATTTATTCTATTTCACTTGTCTATGTGCTGCAACCCTGTACCGGATAAGAGGTCGGAGGGTGGACAGATGGATGCATATTTACATGTGGTGTTTACACGGGATCACTACTCAAACGAAGTTGCCATCGGGATTAAGTTTTATTAGAATGTAGATGCAGAGCCAGGAAAGACAACAATCCTCATAAATAGCTATTGCTAACAGCATGTTCTGTCTATGCAAACTGCAGTCCTGTGTGTTTCTTGTGACTTGAAATGGTTTATTTGAGGCCTGTTGTACATTTTTTGTATTCTGCGCAGGATTGATCGGTTGTAGGGTATTGATTGTGATCTACAAGGCACCCCACACGTCTGCTCAGGCGCAACCTTTCAAATTAGCATAACATGGCTCATGTTACTGCAGGCCACCGGAGACGTATAGCCTGGAGTGATCGGATCCAGCACTGTGTGGTACTCTGTGTGCCTCCCCCCCCACACGGCCATATTCTCATTGCTCTCTTTGGACGGGACTCCCCTAGAGCTCAGCCAGCTAAGGTGTCCAGCGAGATCAGAGGTTAAATCCCACAGCCCTCACTGCTTTGCTCGCCATCATTAGTCAGCTCTGACCAGTAGCTCCGTCCTTGTGGAGCTTACCTGTCATTTTTCCACTGGGGTGGAGGGATTCACTGTGCCAGCATTTCTCAGTTGACTGCTGCCTCCAAATCGATCCGATACAGTATGCGAATTTAAAAACAGTGCATTTTGAAGTTCTACATACAGTAAACATGTATCCTGTCACTGCAGTTTCTGTAAGATGACAGAATACTTCTGCTGTGACATTACTTTCCTTATATTTACTGAACTGACTGAGGCTGAACGCAGCTTGAGTTAAAGTAAGGTAGTGAGAAAAAAGATGACAATGGGCTGTGAGGAAGGTTCTAAAGATAAGACCTGTGCTGTTTCTCTGTGATCTGCAGGTGAGCAGCTGGATTTCCCATATCATTTCAACATCACCCCATATCTAGGGCAAACCTGACAGTCTTTTATGGACAGCATGAGGACCATACGAATGTACCAGCTGAACTGAAGACTTTGGAAGAGGAGCGAAGGACTTCGATCATGCACATGGTGGAGCTCTGCTACTTTGCCTGCAGATGTCAGTCTGATAGTTCTTCCTTGTCTCATTGGTTTAGTCCCGATACTGCCCACTCTCCAAAGACATGTGTTTTAGGTGTCTTGGTGTTTCTATATTGCCCTCAATATATAGTTGAATATGTTGGTCTGAATGTACCCTACAACGAACTGACATTGAGGACGTGTGCCATGTACTTCCTGGGATGGGCTCGAAGGTCAACATGAACCATCACTGGATAAATGGTGTTATGGAAATTTTAATGGATGGTTGGATGGATGCATGGCTGAACTGCATTTAACAGGATCTCAGTTCTGAAAATGAAAGGGACCTTTCTTTCACCTTTATACGAAAACTTTCAACTTCTTTGAAACTTCTGGGAAACGTTCTGCAGCCCTTGTTCTCTGGCACCTCCTTCAAGCAACGACACGTACACTGCATGATGTAATGAACTGGAAGGAATAAGATAATGACTGAGTCCCTGACGCAGTCTTTCGCCTCGGCAGTCTGTGTAGAATTTTCCATCCCATAAAGAAGGGTAATAAAGAGAAACAATCTAAGCACGTCGCCGTCGTCACAATTATAATTTCATGCTTTATGCGGAGAGGGATGAAAGTGTTTTTCCAGATTTTTATTTCCCTTTTTGGCCTCGTAGTTTGTTACTCGTCTTAAGATGAATCCCAGAAGTGCACCAAAAATGCATTATTGCATGCTAAAGCACTTTCCATCTTTGAAAAAGAAGTATAGGGTAGTATGCTCCCCAACCTCCACTAAAGGGACTTCTCAGCAGCGGGAGCTGGCAGCTAAAAGATTTCAGTATTGCTTAAGAAATTGGGAAGGACATATTATTCTCAAACAGCATGTTGTCACTGCTTGAGGCTTTGGTAAGGATAGTAGACGTCCACTCAGAACACATTCATTATACATGGTCTGTGCCACTTGAGAATATGGAGTAAACATGGAGCACATATATGGAAAATGAATTACTGGCTATGAATTAATTTGACCACCTTCAGACAACGTGAATGTCGTAACAGTGGCTATTAAAAGATATCAGGAGCAAACTGTCTTCTTACAGTAATTCCACATGATGACATTTAAGCAAACGGCTGCTACCTTTTGGTATGATACCCACCAAGACATCCTCGTCACAAGGGGCTGCTTTCAGAAGGACTGACCTGCATTCACCAAGCTGGAAATGTTATCTGAATACATTATATTCATTAGTTTGATTTTTCAGTTCCAGGTCCTGTCACTTTTCATCAACACTTCTTTATTAGTTAGAACAAAATGATTCTGACATCTGTGGAACTGAAAACTAAAATTAGAATATGAGTTGATTACTTTATACTTTCTTGCAGTGATTCCAGTCAAAAACACTTGTCACTGAAATGGAAATAAAGGTGGCTGAGACCATAGGTCTCACAGAAAATATCTGTAAATGTCTGTGGCATATCTGTGCTTGCTGCTACGAGCATTAGAATCATGTAAGTGATGCTTTAGGTGTTTTTGTACTTTAAGGTAATGCATTTGATCAAGCAGGGGATGGGGGTAAACAAGCTGGGCGACAAACAAAAAATAATAATATTTAGGAAACTGTGTACCAATGCAGTACAAGGATCACATTTTTTGTAAGTACTTTAATGGGACAAATGTAGTGCTAGAGTAAAATGCCTTCATTTCTGAATAAAATGGCAGAATTTAATTAATGGAAGGCAATTATAGTATGTTAGCAAACAAGGTCAGGTGATATTATTTTCCATTAAAAGATTTAATTAAATATTTAATAACACCAAGGTCATGAAATCCCTTGCATGTATTGCTATAAATGCTGAGTTACAAAAACAAATAACAAATGATTACCTTTCTGTAGTACAATGCCATTCTTCAAAATCTATTCTACTCCTTCAAGATATTAAAGAATAATTTTCCCTTTCTGAGAACCTCTGGGTACTTAAAAGATTCCACCATTTTCCTTCCGTGCTCCAGTTTAATATTCTGCTTAATGTTGCCGTCTAAGAAAATACTTCCCCTCATGCCTCACACTGGAGGAAAGGAAACACTGTTAGCTGTGCTACGATATAAAAAATGCACGAGCCACATTGTGCTGCCATACCTTCCACATTCATTCTCTATCGTTAAATGATAACTGGCAATTTTAAGACTTAAATAAAGCTTATGCTCCTATGGATTATGCTCTTATTTTAAGTATACACTTACTGCAAATAAGTATGCATAGCAATGCATAGCAAGCTACTTCAGATTGGGGTTTAATGCCTTTTTAAATGTAAAACTTACCTGTAGGAAATGTTAGCACAGTGCTGCAATCCACTTCTAAAGTATTTGTAAGATCTTCAGCTGTAGAAAGCTGCCATGTGATTCTGCTTATCAATACATCACAATAAGTCGCATTTTTTTTTCTTTTTCGCAAAGTTTTTTCTTTAACAAAAAGTTTTTCTTTAAAATATATGTAAATGAAAATGAACATCAATGAACTTGTATTTACCAAACGACCCCGTAGCTGCACACGGAGCTGGGTGATGGTGGGTAGATGATATGCTTTTATTTAGGGCTGAACTGTTGGAATCACAACCTTTTTCATTATGAAAGTGGAAAATAATTACAGTGGTTCTCAAACAGAAAGAACATCCTCCTTACCAGGTACGGGATGATAACTTTTCCATTTTAATTAATCGCGAGCTCTCCATGTGGAACACCCATGGCATAGACGACTACATGAGAATAATAGTTTATTCAGCCATGCAGAATGCCATGCCAATTGTGTTCCTATGGTTACCCAGTGTTCCAAGAATAAATCTATATCCAGTTTTCAAAATACTCAAAGGGGTTCAATCAGATAGGGAGCAAAATTTTGCATACTGCTATGACCAGCCTCTTTTATTTAAGCCAGTTTGACTATTGGTGTATATGTGTATTTTTCAGTTGTTAACATCCCTAATTCATGTCCTATTTCTGACCTAAGGGAGAGATGTTCCCAGCACACACAACATGAAGTTGTACTGTCATTTGAACTGCATCCTACAGATATGAAAAGGTGGGTGGCACGGCTCCCGCCTTTCAGAAAACCATTGTGTCAGAATATTGCCAGCGGGATTTCTGCTTTAATCTGTAGCACTTTCTCTGTGCCTCTCCCAGCTAAAATCGGTCTTTACAGCTAGGTGCAAAAACACACACCCATCTGCTCAAATCTGGACAGAACAGTTCCTTATGACTGTTTCATATTTCCTTTGAGAGACCAGCGAAAATAAAATTACGCTAAAGTTCACTTAAGATGTGAACGTAGCGGCGATGAACTCATGTGCAATCCTTAACGAAGGAAAAGCACAGAAGTTGGCTTAAATGTTACCTTATCTTTAGTGTTTCTGCTTTAAAAAAACATTCCATGGCGTTTTGGGTCAACAAGCAGTAATCTTATTTCACAAGTGGACATTTCATTATCAAAGTACAGCTGCCCTGTTCCACACCCTGGCGTCAGAATAAATCAGAATTGCACAGATGGATTATATTGTATGTTTTGTGAAGTGCAATTCCTGAGCCAATCTTGGTTTTCAAATTATGATTCCTAACCTATTACTATCCATTCCATCCAAGACTGCTATAATTTGCTGCAAAATACATGTTTTTAAAAGTCATCCTCTATCTAGCTTGAGAAAGATGTTATAAATGAATCTGAAACCAGTCAAAATGAGATAAGTATAAAACAAAATGTATTATTACATCATTGCATTGACTATTGACAGATGTAAAAGATTCTATTCTTACACATGAAATTAAATGAGCTGACTGCACACTACACACCAGTGCCTTTGGTATTAATTCCTATTTAATGTACTATGTATACTCAGCAGGCACCTTACTACATACAACTGCTCATTAATACAAACAGCCTGCTCCTCCGAACAGCAAAGCTATCAGCTGTAACAATGTATATAGCAAGCAGACATGGTCAAGAGGTTCACTTCAACTAAGACACGTCAACTAAGTCATTTTGAATGTAGTGTGACTGTTGGTGCCAGATATGGTGTTTCCAGCATCTCAGAAACAGGCACCATCCAGGGATTTTCAGGCACTATGGTATGTATAGTTTACGCGGAATGATGTGATGAGCAAAAATGATCCAGTCAACTGCAGTACTGAAAATGTCTTGTTAATGAGTCCGGTAAGTGGAGACTCAAAGCTAACAGAAAGGCCAAGATTATAAGAATAACAGCTAAGCACAACAGTGGCGTGCAGAAAAAAAACATCTCTGACCCCTTGAAGTAGTTCTTGAAAGAAAAGCTCCTACCTGGTACTGCGTATGGATCCCTAATAAAATGGCCCCTGAGTGCATCTTCTCACATTTCTAAAGCAAGGTTTTTGCTTTCTTCTGCCTGCTGTTACAGTTGTGTGGCACTCGACAGGAAAACCCTGCAGGTTGTGATTCAGAATCGATATAATAGAATCGTTCTGGGTTTTGGGGGTGACTACAGCACTGTGAACTTCAGTATTATTTCACTTTCTGGGCCTTCATTTGGTTTATGGGGTGAGGAAAAAACTGACCTGAACAGACCCCATAACTCTGACAAAGATATGTGGCTGGATGGACTGTTAATATTAAGGACTGTTAATATTAAGAAGTACAGATGTTCCAATCAGAGTTGAAGGCTGCAATGAAGAGCCGTGCATCATAAACTAAAACATGATAAGAATTAGTTGCGCTGGTCTCATTTTCAGCTACAGGGTAAAACGATTGGGCTCAGGGTTGAATGTCTGCACAGGATGATGCTAAGCAATAATGACAATGAAACGGAATATGTGAAATTAAATATACCTAGAGAATAAACCCAAGTGCAGAGTGAATGCTCTACCTGGGTTTCCAATTTTCTGTTCCTGCTATACAATATCATCCAAACAGTGGCTCCTTGTTCAACCACAAAGTGCAGTTCACAAGACGAAGTGATCTTACAAGACATTAAAAACAGCAATTACTCAATCGATCAATAATGCGAGGGAGTTTTCTATCCCCTATGGGCTTCAATCAATAGGTAATTTTATACCTAAAAGTGCAGACTTTAAATCTGAGAGGAGAAGCACAACAAAGGCTATCTAAAGGACATGCAACTTCAGTAGAATGTGGAAGAGACCGACAGCCCCGGAAAAGGAAATTATATCAGCAAAACCCTGTTCAATTGGTCCTGTGCTGACTTAACCGTTTTTAAACACAAGAGAACAGTATTCATTCCGCATTAGTGTCTGACAAACTGGATCATCAGTTGGAGTTTAGTTCACAACTAAACTAAACTAAAGTTTTTATTTTTCTTGCAGAGGTTATTCAATAACAGTGCTAAAAATGGGATTTAATCCACATTGAGCTCAATCGGTGCAGACTTCTGTTATTATTTTGTACTTAAACCATTTACTTTATGAAAAAGAATATTAGAAAACACTCACCAACCACTTATGGCAGAAGGCAATGCCTTGGTTCTTTAAAAAATTGTTGTATATCTTGTAGAATATTCTCTTGAATGTTTATAAATGTAGAGGGGTGACAAGAGTGCCATCCAACCAAGCGCAATCTGAAACAACATTGTCCCTGTGTCCTGTCATGATGTTCCAAAGGTGATATTACACAGTGAAATAATGCTTTGATGACTTCAAATGAAGGCGATGATCCACCAAGAAGTGTGCGCAGGCACCGCAAAAAACCCTCTGCAGCACGTCTGCAGCGCCCAACATCCCCTGGAGGCAAAATTTGGGATGAAAAGAAGAGCAAAGAGGCAAATCCCTGTGATGGCAGCATTTCCCACCCTCAGCTGCCATGACACTGAGCACAGCAGGTTTCTGGAGGGAATAAATACGGAGGAACAATCAAAGGCACGGGGCTTGCAAGACCCATTTGCCGATTTACCTTCCTCGTGATGTTCTGTGAGTGACCCATGTTTACAGTACCCATCAGCACAAGCAAGCGGCCTTCTCTACCGCAGTAACTGACCTAAGGACAAAGGCGCTCCTGCAATTCAGGCAAGTCTGCCAACCTAGCAGTGCTAGGTCAATAAGGAGTGAAATTATAGACTGGTTTTAACAGCAGTATCACCACAGCTGTTCTCTTTAGGAACAAACTGGAGAATATTAACGCTAATAGATAGTAGTAGATCTTAAGCTGATAAATTACAGTGGTGGGTATGAAAGCCTTTAATTGCCATATCAGCTCCCATGATATGTAATTATACTCCACATGCATATCATGTGAGCGAAGCAGCCAATAGGAGACGAGCAGGAGATGAGGTGGTTACACATTCCAACTAAGCCTTCACCAAACAGGCTGGGAGATGTGATCTGTAATTTCTGGGAGATGTGATCTGTAATTTCTGTTGACAGACAGGCCGTCCTGTCATCCTATAATCCTATAGTTTGACCCATATGGACAAAAAAGGGAGAAAAAAAACATAAAGCTTTTGCACAAATGAAATAACTCCACAGAGTAAGTAAAATGGTGCCATTTATGACATTTACAGCTGAGCTGGAATGCTCTAAAATGTGTTATCCACCAGAAAATGCAGAAACCTTGTAAAGGCTAATACATGGGACGGACTGATGCGCTGGGATGCCAGGCTCTTGTTACCAAAAGTAATAATAATAATAATAATAATAATAAAGAATAAAAATACCTTTTGACACTGACCATGATAAGTACAGTAAGGAAATTGCAAAACTGATGGAGAAATTCTCTGTTTCTATGAATTTGTTTCAGCTCAGTAAGGTATTAGGTATACTAAGTAAGTACACATTAGTCCACAACTTCGTAGAACAGCTTGAAAAGAAAAGTGCCGTTAGATGAGGCTAGAAGGAACCCAGAAACAGAGGTTCACTTTCAGGTCGGATGGCACAGTATCAGCCCGCAATGGTACTGTCCGCTTTAATCACTATTTGGTCATTCAAGATAAGAGGCTTGGTAATGTGAAGCCGTGTGAGGCCAGTGTCAGAGTCTGCTACACACAACTGATACTCACTTACCTCAAAGACATTTAGGTAAAACACCAAGAAGAGACAGTGGGAAATAGGAAATTGGGAGGACTGTTATTGGCAGTCAACTGCTATAGGGCGTTTCCCATCAATCAAGCTAACATGTAATGTGTCAAACAAGCTCCAAGACTGACTGAGAGTCCACTGCATGGTGTATTGTCCTAATATAGCACAGATCACTGGGTATAAGTTAGCAACATTACCAAAAGATTAATAAAGTTATTATGAAGAAAAGGATCTTCATCACAGGAGGTAAATAATACATATGGGAATTTCTATGGTGTTAATTTTGCGTACGGTCACTAATTGTGCAACCCCATTAAGAAGATTAAATTACAAGTAATATCTTTTATATTACATTCCATAGACCGTATAGGTTTATTCTCGTAGTGACCCAGGAAGTATATATCAGCCATTAGACACCCTGGTGATCCGTCAGCTTGCCTGAATTAGCATGCCAAGGCCAGGGCAGATATGGGTTTCCACGGTGTTTCACGTCCCTTCAATTTGCAGTGTCCCTTCAGAATCCCTGCAGTCCCCCCCCCAACAGCTTTCTTGGCCTTATATAAATTCCCTGCTGCAGAGGTATGAAACAAAAATGACCAGATGAAAAAGGACGGTTTACGACCTCTGACCCTTGGTACTATGGTTTTACTGTAGGTGCAAGGCACAGCTCTCTCAGCAATCACACCTTCCCTTTGATTCAGATACTGTAGGAAACTAAAAACTATCTGGCTATAGATTATGGGTATTCTATCCAACCATCCATGCATCTTTCAGGTCACGTACAGGCCTGGAACCTGTCGTAAGCACCACAGGTACAACACTGTAGTAAACCAAATTTCGGATGAGTGTCTGTCTACAATGACCTGGCAACCAATGTGTATTATTAGTAAAATTACGCAATAATTTTGTCCAGCATACCTTTTATGTCTATATTTTTAATTTCACTGTATGACAGCTTTTTTGTTGTTGTTTAATAATTTTGTACATTTTATTAAATATACTAATTATATAAAATTATTTCATTTGCATTTCTGGAGATATTCTACATTCTGTACTTACAATAAGGGTTGCCAATAATTTTGACCAGGACTGTATATCACTTCAAATGGCAAATTTAGAATTTTAGATGTCAAGACTAACATTTTGCCTCAGACTGTGCATTTATTCTCAAACGGGGCTTTGGGCAAATCGATATTTGGGTTTTCCTTAAAATGACAACGCCAGCACTGTCAGATTGTGTATGAGAAGTTGTAAGGCCTTGAATATATCCTATGGATGTATCATTTATTGTATTTATTGTGTCATGTTCTCAAAAAGTCAGCTGTGACAAGATTGCAGACACATCATGTTTATCATCATCATCATTGTAATCAATATCCTAGGGCAGAAGAATGGCTTCCAAGACATTTGCCCTTGAAATTTCCACATATACTTTACAAAGCCCCCTGTAAAATGGTAAAACACCTAAATTATATCAGAATGCTGAAAACAGAAACAGTTGTTTGTTATTCAAATACACGAATAACAAATGACTGGTCAAAAAACCACCATCCTCAGTACCACTCCTCTCAGTATCAATGTCCTGTTGCATGGCATTGCTTGTTGCTCACCCAAAACCCTAATAATGCACATGATCTTTTGCCTCATATATTACTGACTTGCCATGTGATGGGTTGGCACCCCATCCTGGGTTATTTCCGGATTTGCTCACATTTTTTTCCGGTGTCATGTCCTGAAGGGAAGGCACGACCCAAAAGCGATGCAGGCAAAAACCCCAGACTGGGGACACACAGCAGGGGAGTACAGGTAACAATGGCAGAACTGGGGAGCACAGGACTGGGAAGCACTTAAATACAAGAGGCAAACAAGAGGCAGCTGTGAATGCTGGGCATGACATCCAGACCCCTGTTAGCCTGCACAGGACAAGCAAGTATGGAAAATGAATGAATGGAAGAACATTACAGGCGTATTAAATAAACCCAGGCTTAAGTCAATAGAGTAGGTTGAACTAAACCACAATGCAGTAGTAATACCAAAAAGATCACATGGCTATGAATGTATGAATGCAGTCTTGTGACATCAATATTTTAAGATGTAAACTTATTTCATGAGTTTTTCCTAGTTGATGTCATCGCTCATATGATCTTGGCCATTGAATCTCATGCTTAAGCTCCTCCTAAAATCTGAGTTTTCAAGATATCTGAATTAGAACAAGCTTCAGCACTTCAACATGGTCTTCATCTATTAGAAATGTTAACAGACCATAAAATGAGCTCATCTACCCTATACATTCAGAAGCGTCTGCTCTATAATTCACACAGCACCTGCATATTTCATAAGCATTATAACAGGAATTGCATTCATGTTCCAGATATTTAATCCCATGGCATGGTAGTCTTTGATAGGCTTTTCCGTTGACATGCACTGAACCCCAAATTGCTTGAAACTCTGGGCTTCCCTAATCCATTAAAGTGATGCCTTATTGTCATAAAAGATTTTTTAAAGAAGATATCAGTTATTAGAGGGAGCTAACAAAAGACTGCAGGAGATGTTTAACTAGGAGGCCTCCACCCCCTCAGTGCACTGGTTTTAGTCTTACAGCTCTTAAGAGATTCATCTTGCAGGTAGAGTAGTATAACTTAGATTTAACCCCCCTTGACATACAGATTATTCTGTTGTTTGCACAGCAGGTCATGTGAGACCTTCTCTGAATATTAGCTCTTCTTACTGAACTGAAACATTTCATAATACACAGTTAATACATTCTATGTAATGCAGTCACTGCTTAGTAATTTCTGGGCATTTTTAGGTAACACTTTATAATAATGTTCAGTTATACCACATATACAAGGCTTTAGGTAAACATTAACTAATCATTTACAAATTCTTAATAAGCCATTTATAAACATGTAGTTAAGGGCTAACTAATCATTTGCAAAACCGTAGTAAAACATTTATAAATGATTAAGAGGGGAAATGCTCATAAACAAATCATTACTAAATGATTACTAAGCCTGCAGTCAACAATAAACAAATCATTTACAAATTCTTAAGATATTTACAAGCAATAAGCATGCAGTTAAAGGTTAACAAATTATTTACAAAACCTTAACAAACACTTATAAATGATTAAAAGGATTAAAAAATATATCTTAAACTTATCATGGTAACACCTTACTTAAGGAAATAAAACCCACATTGTAGTAACACAAAGAAACACATTAATTTCTTTAGTAGCATATAGCAGTAAAGAAAAGTGTTAGTTCTTTTTACCGATGAAGGCTGCCTTGAAAAACAATAGGAGAAACTGGCCTGCAAGTTAGCAGGGGGCCCTCGCCCATTGACGCACACAAACACGCTAAGCCCAGCAACACCTCTGGTACAGACATACGCACTTCTGTGTATAAATACTGCATTTCATCATCAGTCGCCGTAAGCTGATGATGGTTTTCCACATATCTTCTTTATCAAAACTTTTATGAAACATGCTTCTGTAACAGGAGTTTCCAGACTTTTTTTAACTGATTTTTATCTTGAATGTGGAGCACTGGGTGCAGAATAAAAACTGGAGAATATACGATTTTAAGTTTGTGGGGGTTCTGTAGTAAGTCGTAGTGTTAATGACTTGAGGTCAAATAGTGAAGTTCCCATTAAGCTGCCTCTGGAGCCCTAATCAGCTGGTTATGGTGGACTCACACCTGAGGTGACTAATATTAGTAGACTGCAGAAAGATATGACTGCTCCTCACCAAATTAAGTATTACACTTCCATAATCACCCCAATCTCTAAGTCACTGAGATCACTCCATTGGGGACAAAGGAAGACTTAAAAGGAAAATTTACTCAACCATCTTAAGTGTTGACTGCTTGTCAATTAACTTTTTAACTCAGAACAGCTATACTGATTGTTTCTAATGTGATATATATTTTTTGAAAACAAATGAGCAAAGTAATTGTTTTTGTTATAAAAACTTGAAATTTCTATTATTTTACTGAAATAAGCAATTCAGTATATATCATGCAATTTATAATAAAGGAACTAGAAATGTGAAAGTTTACACAATTTTGGAGTATACAAAGAATTTGCCTATAATTTAGAGTATGCAAATACAAATTATACTTTAATTACACTGTACTTATAACTTAAAAACCAAGACACCATGACAATGTTAAATCCTTCAGGCCCATATTCAGAAAAACCTTTGCAATGTATTTGTTCATTGTCTATCACTGTGTGTCCCTGAAGATTTAGTATATATATTTAGGATATAGTGTGGGGATTTGTGCACCAGTCTGTGGCCAGAATTCTGCTGAGTCACAGAATGTGTGATGGCTTGCAGAGGGATTGGTTATTTTGCAAAAATAAATGCATTTTCAATTGTTCATGACCTCTTATGTTCGTGTGTCCTGTTTGCATCTGAGAAAAAAGGGAAACTGCAATATCCACCTGACCACGCTGCCCACCCCTGAGCTATTTTTTCGCTCCTCAAATCCTAAACTGGTCCACGGACATCACAACGCTAGAGAGCCCTGCTACACTAACGTCAGTGTAGTCTATCTGTACTATCTGCTGCAGCGTTTGTAAAGCACATTTTCATGTATGGTGAAAAAATTATAAGAAAAATGATAAGAAATGTGTCTATATCCTATTACTATACCCCTTCTATAACTCCATGTCTCCGTCTCTCCATTCAGTCCCCCTTTCTGACCATATAAACTGGTGACAGCGCTCATCCTTGCTCTTCTGTCCAGTAAAAATGGAGGGAAAAGGGTGCATTCAGCTCCACACAAGAAAAATAAATAAAACACAGAAGAAAACATGTTTGCTTCCAGCTGAAATAATGGAGAAGGTAGACAATCGCCGGTTACGGCAGTGCTGTCAAAGCCCCCGCGGATCCCCTAGGTTGGCACCACCCCCCCAACTCCCCCAAGGGCGCATGCGGGGATGCGTACTGAGGGACAACCGCCTGGCTCACAATGCAGTAGTATCATCTGAGTAAGTGAAATTTACTCGTCATCTCCAATCAAGTAAATAATTCCTCTAACCAGTCTGCGCGCGGGCCATCACTGACAGCCATATCAAGACAAGTCCTCCGGTGAGGGGTTTATCCACGCAGTGATGTTCGGAGTCACTGGCTGCACACAGAGCCCAAGGAGCTGCGAAAGCAAAGCTGGTGTTTACATCTACGGATTTTTTTGTTGTTTTGTGGTGGAGACGAGCGGGAATGTGGGGTCTCCATATGCATTCCAGCCCCCAGGCACCGTCAGAGTGGTCCAGATCAGGGAATAGGAGTGGGAGGCTCCGACAGGCTCTTACCGACAGGTGCTGCATCCAGGAGGTGATTAATAGTCTCTCTCAATAGAGATCATTCCCCTACTAAGTCTACTCCCCAGTTGGGATTTCCCTGTCTCCAGACAAGCATAGTGCCAGACACATGTGTGGGTCTCCTAATGCTGTCACCTGAATCAGCTGTATTTTAGGCCAATATAAGATGATATAAGATATATTTAATTGATCCCAGGGGGATATTATTTCTATTTTTAAGATATATTTTATAATTTAAGGTATACTTTATAATTTTGTTGAGTGTCCCTCCTATTTACCTAACCCTAAAGTGATGGGGGCCAGTCATATAAAATATTCTCCCAGTTTTTATTTGTGATTACTCTATTTGCATTGATCAGATAGTAAATACTCCCAGGTTATTTATCATGAGTGCCGCTGTATTGTCACGTTTTACTTCTTCTTATGAGCAGCTGAACATCATTGTTGTATTCCCCAGACAGGTTTTGGGACCAGTCTGCCACCACTGCACACACGTTCTCATTATTGCGATCACCTAAGAAATGTCGGTGGATCATGTTCACATTTGAAAAACATTGTATAGGTGACGATCTGGAACTGACAAAATTTTGAGACCAATCGCACCAAAACTGAAGCAGTGCCCCCTGGAGGCAGCAAAGGGAAGGGGGACTGCAGACAACACTTGACCTCAGATGAGAGGTTTTTGAGATTTCAAAATACCAGAATAGAATTCCTTTTGAAAATACTGTCAAAATACTGTATACCATGGTATAATTTAAGGACGATATGACAGTAGTGTAGGGGGGCTAGAGATTGTAGAGCTTGGGGTGTGTGGGGGGGATAGGGATTAGATGGGGGTGTCCAGGCAATACACTGCTTTTGATAGGACAGCATCTAGTTTTTACCAGGATTACAAATTGCACCTTGCTATAAATTCCTCCTGCTCAAACATATTTACACATAATCCTTGCACAAATATTTATATTAAGCTTGTGTGCATGTGAGCGCCTTGAAGGAAGATGTTTACCACAGAAATAAAACATTACAGAAAGTTTTAATTTACTGATAATGCTCACCTGCTAGTAAAAAATGCATTTGAATGCAAATTACCGAAAATACTTAATTTTGCTCCTCATTTGCTAATAAAGTCCTTTGTGCATTGTCCATATAGTGTCTTTGTTTTCATTTTTCTTAGATTAAAAATGCTAAGCACATGATGCATTGTGATAATTCCTTGAACACTGCCAGTGAAGGCAAGCTATTTAAAAGCAGGATTGTGAATCATCTATTTGCTGTTTTAAACAGCTGACAAAAACCCGAAGACATTAATGATATAAATGAATCACATGACGGGCATGGCTCTGGTTTTTAATCCATAATTTGACAATGAGGACCACCACTTTTCAAATAAGAAAAAAACACATCGCTAACAGTTGCCAAGATAGTTCAATTATACCAAGCTATCTAAGCAGAAATCAGTGTTTCAGTATCATTTGCACTAAGTCTACAAAGAAACACCAAAAACCACTTCACTGATCCTGCATTGTACTCTACTATAAGTGATTACAATGCAGGCTACAGCTAGCAGAGCAAAGGACTTATAAAGTCTCTCTGCAGTAGGTGTGTTTTTCCATGTGTAGGTGGTGAGGCAGGAGGGTGTGAATGCATTAAAGACACTCTGACTTCAGATGACTTTATATGACACCATCATACTGCTAAAGACTAATCTGACTGTCTAGCATGAAGTTTAATGCAGGACTCTGCATGCAAAGTGACTGCAAATTTAAACCTTCAGCCCAGTTCATCCAGAAGCAGCACCCCATTAGTGGTGAAGTACCTTGTCATGCAGAATGTTGATAAGTGGTTTGAAACAAGTTCAACAAGTCAATAGCTATTCTGCAATGTACCCTCAATAAATGCCAGCTATTGTAAAGAATGCAGCAGTAGTCAGACCTTTTCCAAGACAGCTTGAAAAATAGAAGACAGAACCGCAGAACTTTTGGAGAGAAATGGGAATACTATAGCACAATACCAAAAATAAATGAATGATATCTTAAATACTGTTTATCTAAGAAGAGATACATTTGATTGACTTGAGGCTTCTCAAGCTGCGTTACAAGCACTGCAAAGATGCTGTCTTCTTGCCTATAGAATCCATCTTCCCCGTTTTGGTCGAGCCTCGTGGCCCTGGAACTTCACTCCTGGACCAGGAATGTTGTAACAAGAAGTGAGTAAACAGGAAGTGATGATAGAGGAAGTCAGGGATCGAGACCTAAAGAACATTCACCAGGACCAAAGGATGAAGATAGGGAAGGAGGCCGAAGACAAAGCAGAGAGGCAAATCTATGAAAATAAAACCTAAAAGACTCAGAATTCTACAAGACAGAGGCTAGGAAGCCCAAGTTCTGTAGCAGGCTCTTCATATAAGCTGCAGAGGTGTTTGCAAAGCACCACTTCCAGTTCAGGTGCCAGGTCACAGAAGGCGTCTTAGACGCTATGCAAACCCGGCTCCCTCTGTAAAGCTGGAGGATTCATCACAAAGAAATCCTAAGTCCAAAAAAAATAGTAGGAGAATGAGCAATGTGGATACCACACATATATATATATCTAGCTGTCAATAGCTAATTAGCAGTATTTAGTAGTCTTTTAACAGCCTCGTGCTTCTTGTTTTTAATGGCCTATATACCTACCCAGCTAACATAAAAGAATTAAAATGTGATCTTCTCTTGTGCTTTTTAAACAGTCTCTCCCCACACAAGACTGATACAAGGCCTCTCCACTGGTATGCAGTCTTATAATATATTTCTATATATATTCTTTTCATAGGTCATAAAAAAGAAATGAACCTGACAACAAGTGGAGTCCTGGGGCGTAGGAATGCAGTGCAGTGCGTTGCACTCAGAAAGCACCGCACACCCTACTGTTACAATCTGCAGACTGGGCACTTTTGCTGCGGCCCAGCGGCCGGGATCACTCACACATGCCTGTGCATGCTTGACAGGGAAATGTGAGACCTGCCTAATTTGCCACCCTGCCAGAATTGCCAGGTCATAAACACACAACTTTGGCCATTGCCCAAATATGTTGTCAAAACGTGTCACTGTTATATGGTATATGATGAGTTACACAGTTCCAAAACATCCATTTCAATCCATGTCACAGTTGATCTGCATATGCATATTCCGGGGTTCAAGTGTGATAAGTTGTAACTGAGCTTTTAGTATTTAATATTTGTCTATAGCAGGCCAGTTGTGTATTGGCCCTTCCCCAGCCTAATCCTCAAACAACTTTTTTTTAAAGAGTTGTCTTGATAACAAGCTTGGCATGGGTAGGAGAGCTTCTCTTCTGCTTTAAAGAGAGAGGAAGCAGGCAAGCAGCATTGATTTGAGGTCCCCGCCTATTATTTTAGTCTAGACCTAATGATAGAGAATGATTCTCCTTTATTTAGTTACTGTTGTGCCCCGTTTTGCTTCATGCTAGCTTTCCCTCATTGGCTCTCTGAGCGTACAGCAGTGTTCCTGCCCACTTCCCCGTACAGAGTCCTGTGCTTCCTGTGGCCACCTCTCACCCACAGATGCTAAAACGGTCCGGATGTGAGAACACTCATTCCACCTGGGCAATCTGACATCTTCTGCTGAAATCTCCTTCTTTACAAGGATATAATTATAACAATAAAGCAATCACCAACTAATCAACTCACTGCCATTCTGGTTTTATTTCTCAACAGATTCCCGTGACAGATTGATTCCTGCTAAGTTGTTATATGGTGGTGTGTCACACCTTAGAAATTCATTTGTTCCTCAAAAATGTAGTAGTTGCTTAGTAACCGTGGCTCCATCTGAGTCTACCAACTATATCACATCCCAATCTCAACATTCATCTTTCCCAGAAGAACCCTATATATAAGCCTCCATCTTATATTAATTTCCTGCATTCTTCATCTGACAGTGTTCATCTGATTCATTTATAGTCACTGGCAGGAACTGATTTGACTGCCGCTGATGTGTTATAGCATCACGCAGAATGTTTGTACTGGCTTTGATTCCGGTATGTGTAAACTATAAGGCTGACACACTGTGTGTTAACAGTGACTTGTGTGAGTGTTTCTTTGTTTTTTTTTTTAGTAATGACAACCTGTTCCGAGTGTACTAAAAACTTCCAATTTTCCCATGGAGTTCAAACTAAGAAAATGAAATTTCAAAGGCCTTTAGAGATCTCCAGCTGACTCAACATAGACTGCCTACAGGTATTTCTGCTGTTTTACTATGAAGTCTGCTGCACACATGAAGAGGACATCCTTCAAGCATGTAGCTTAGAGGACAGCTTTCTCTTGAATATCTGCCCACATTTGAAAATCACAGACAAATTATCAAAACATGCTAACTAACCCCCCAACCTCATCATGTCCCTTTAACTTGTAAATGTGCCACTTTTAAATATTAATGAATAATTCCGTGTTGGGGGAGAATTCTGTAATGTGTGTTTTCTTGGGTGGGAACTTGGCAAAGATACCTGGAAGGTACCTTATAACATGTCTGTTACCCTTTAAGGAGGTGGGGCAGTTACTAAAGAATGGGGAATAAGACATATAAAAAGCACAATTTCACAAAAGGGAAATTCTATCACACCCATTTAGTGGGCTTCATTTTCAGCTGTATCATATATACTGTATAGAGTTGTTACTGTTGAAAAGATTTTAGTATCCAGCTGCTCATATAATACTGAAATGTAGGGGGTATCCATCACACAGCATGGAGACGCGCTGGACCAGCAGTGTAAATAGTGTAAATAGCTCGGTGTATTTAGCATGCAATGTGTTGTTATTGTGCCAAACGTTAATGTCATGTGTAGTGTTCATGTTAATTGTTGTAAACAGTGGTGTGTGTGGCCCACCATGTATCATATGAATAGTATGGATGTGCTGCATGTGTGTGTGTTGTAGGAGTAAGAAGCATACGCTCAGCGAGGCCATTTCGTATGTTTTTCTGCACTTTGACTCCGTGTCAATCGTTCCATGTAACCGCCATGTCCAGGACCTGCACTACAACACATATTTTGCGTATAGAGTCAAGATTCAAAGATTAAAAAACTTTATTGTCATTCCACATATGTTTGCACGTGCCATGGAGCGAAATTAAGTATTCAGGTCGCTGATAAGCCACAGAGCTAGTCACACAAACTTTTGAATATAATGATGAAAATTAAATATAAGGTCTTGGAGTATAAAGTATGGAGTATAAATTAGCAGTATATACAGTGACTGATACGCAGAAGCAGGCGTAGGATGGATGCAACATAAAACAGACCCAGGTAATTTACTATAGTAATAACTTAAGTTACTGTGTTACTCTAATACAATAAGTTATGTAACATTTGTCCTTAAGTTTTTAAGAGTTTATGAAAAACTAAAAAGTAAAACAAATAAATAAATAATGTAAGAGAAACTGAGAAAATGCCTGGAGCATTAGAAAGGCTTGGAAACTCTCTCGATACTCATACATTTCTTGTATTCTTTGGGATAGATGAAGACATCTTTTTCCTTAAGTCTGAGTGCAGTCAAGATTTCTGCTCAACACCTGGTGTGCACTTTAAAAGTAGCCCCTCTAAATTTTCTGCTAGAGAGCTATGCCTCTCTAGAGCCCCAATTAGCCCTATTGCACACGCCTGTCTTCTGTCTCTTTCCGAAAGTACACACCAAAAAGAATTCTAACTTGATGATCTGATTTCTTCAGTTCTGTTCGGTATTGTAGGGGAACTGCAGAGGGCGCTGTGTGTTTCTAGAATGTGGCTTAATTGGTTAGGACACTGTCCCTATGACTGGAAGCTTGCCGGCTCAAATCCCAGAGTTGCCAGACTGATTTCACTGTTTGGCCCGTGTAAAGACCTCAAAACCAAGTCTGATCCTGTTTTCTCAAAAAAAATGTTTCTAAATAAATGCAATACTTCTTTTCCCAAATTATAGATGGTGTGCAAATATATTCCCACAGCAAGATAATGGTATTTATCAGACAATGACAATAAAACACTCTCTCCACAATCCACAACATTGATCCAGTAAACTCTGAGTTTGGCTTATTATAGTTTGGGCATATTAACTTGTGGCACATGCACCATTCAGGAGTATAAAACATTGATTGAATGGGACAGGGCACACAGATAAGAATTAAATATACAGGGGACTCAGCATCGCTCTGGCACTTGAGATGTGTGGTCTAAGACGGGTCACTTACAGGGATGAAATGCAACCTTATCCGCAGCCACAGTCATCCTTGAAAGCTTAATGGGAATTGACAACTGCTCACAGTGAAAATAACCTCCTGTTTTCCCTTGCTGTCCTTCTATGTGCTGTTATTTTGGGGGACTATTCTACTTTGGTAATGTGGTGACTGTTGCAGTGAGATGGCATGGGGGTGTGGAATGGGGTCCTGCCTATCTGTACATCTCTGGCCAAGGTCGGCAGAAGTGTCAACAGCAGAGGTTAATGAAAAAGGACAGGGTTGATTTGTGTTTCAAAAGCCATCAGGCAGAGGTCTTTGCTTGGGACGGTGGGAGCGTGGGCATGGGGGGCCTCCACCTGGGGAGATCATAGGGAGAGTTACCTTGCCGTGTAATCATTTATATTTCTTTTTAATAAAAATGCCAGATATTATTCATTATTGACATATGATTAACTATCAAATGCAGTTAGTAAGTAAGTAAGGTAGTAAAATTAAGTTTAAAACTACAGATTTCAAAGTACTGTGGCTTTAAAATTCATTTGGGCACACATACCAATTAAACACCAGGTAAAATGATGCACTATGCTAATATTTTCATATAGCAATTAAGAGGTCACATTGATTGAACAGCAGGACAATTTTCACCCATTATGGGCTGGTGTTTTACTCTCCCAGTCTAAACAGTGGAGGCCTAATGGTTAGGGAATTGAATGTGTTATCAAAGGGTTGTTGGTTTGAGTCCCTGACCTGCAAGTACCATGGGGGTACCCTACGCCAGCTACTGCGCGCTGAACTAGCTGCCCACTGCTAAGTGACATATGGGTCAAATACAGAGGGCACATTTTGTTGTTCTGTGTTGTGGTGTCCCAACAATGACACTTAATCACTTGGTTGGTTAATTTCAGGCTATGTTACTAAAGCATCATCAGAGCAAAAATCCGAATAAAAGTTCTGAAAGTATTGATATTTACATAAAAAGTGGGTGGCAGCATTTTATCGAGTTAGTAATGCTACATGTATCTGAAATTCTAATCTTGCATTAAAAGTAACTGGCTGTGCATTTGTATAATGTAGGGAATTAGGAATTAAACCCATGAAGTCTCCAAAGCTTAAATCCGTTTGAACTCCAAGTAGCAGCTAAACAGGTGGGCTCAAAGACTCCTATTTTATCAAAACAGATGGTGACTGAAACCAGAAATAATTATATATTTATACACAAAATCCATATGTCTAAGAACATGTAGTCTCTCACAGCTCAATTTGTCTGTACATAACACCATATGAGGTGACTGAGATAGCTGAGATAGCTGAGGTGACTGAGATAGCTGAGGTGACTGAGATAGCTGAGGTGACTGAGGTAGCTGAGGTGACTGAGATAGCTGAGGGGACTGAGGTAGCTGAGGGGACTGAGATAGCTGAGGGGACTGAGATAGCTGAGGTGACTGAGATAGCTGAGGTGATTGAGGTAGCTGAGGCGACTGAGATAGCTGAGGGGACTGAGATAGCTGAGGTGATTGAGGTAGCTGAGGCGACTGAGATAGCTGAGGTGACTGAGATAGCTGAGGGGACTGAGATAGCTGAGGTGACTGAGATAGCTGAGGGGACTGAGGTAGCTGAGGTGATTGAGATAGCTGAGGCGACTGAGATAGCTGAGGTGACTGAGATAGCTGAGGTGACTGAGGTAGCTGAGGGGACTGAGATAGCTGAGGGGACTGAGATAGCTGAGGCGACTGAGATAGCTGAGGGGACTGAGGTAGCTGAGGTGATTGAGATAGCTGAGGTGACTGAGATAGCTGAGGTGATTGAGGTAGCTGAGGCGACTGAGATAGCTGAGGCGACTGAGATAGCTGAGGTGACTGAGATAGCTGAGGTGATTGAGATAGCTGAGGCGACTGAGGTAGCTGAGGTGATTGAGATAGCTGAGGTGATTGAGAGGCTGGTGACGGGTTGTGGGCTTGAATCTGGACTGACTGTAATGATTCCTTATTATGTTTATATGACTGACTCTCAGGATTGGTCCCTTTTAGTCCATTGTTTTTTCCATTTGGTCAGCAGGGCTCGCTGGCCGTCCCGGTCTTTCTGTGTTTAGCACCTTCCATGGTTCCTAATGTGTTCTCCTGCTTCCGGGCTGTCGTGTGGCTGAATGAGCTAAGTATATGCCTGAGTAACTATGGTATCCAAATGTCATGGGCTAATGACCGGCTAGAGACTGAGCTGCTGAGTCATGGAAACCTCTTGTTAATATGTTCTTGTATTTTAATATAGGTCCTAGTATTTGTATCCTTGTTTCTGGTTCTCCCTACCAGTGTTTAGTCAGGCAACCCTCGTTCCTGGTTTCTATTGGTGTCTGTAGTGTTGGATAATGACCTTCACCTGTTCCCTTTAGTTCTGAATCCCTTGTGTGTAATTAGTAATTGGCTCACACCGGTCCCTTGTCTAGCCTTGTTACTAATGTGCATATGTGCCCACCTTCGCCCTGTTTCTTTGTTGGTCATTGTTGATGTTGTAGATGTATGTCTGTTTTTTTTTCCTGCTTGTTAGTTTTAGATGTAAGGCCGTGGTTTGCCGTCTGTCCCCTATTTGTGCCCTTTGCTGTAACCCCCTTCCAAGTTATTGTTATTGTTTAACCTGCCTTTGTACAGACCCCTTGTGGTCCTTTTTGCTTCTGTTGTTCCTGGGTTTAATTAATAATAATAATAATAATAATAATAATAAACCCCTTGTTGTCTGCAAGCTAAACCGGAATCATCATTGAACTTGCCCAATCATTACACTGAGGGGGTCCAATGGGCTTCATCTTGTATGCTGAACCATGTGACACTGGTTTACTAAAGTAAAATGAATTTATGTTTCCAAGAAATAAACACACAAGCATTCTGCATCTCCATCCTTCTTGACACGGGAGCCATCAAGTCTCAAGTCCATACAATATATACAATATAATATTAAAACCAGGAATGACGGACAGGTTGAGCTTTCCTAAGAGAAACAGCGGCCCCACCCATCCCTCGTCCTGTTGCCACCCCTGCCCCCGCCTCCCCCCGGAAGAGGGTGACGTTACAGGCATTAGATTTTGCAGGCTCATGAGAGGGGGGCAGAGCCAGATACCATAAAGTTGAATAATGGTGCTTGGTTGTAGCAGATGGTCACTAGTGATTATACTAGTGATTATACGGGCTACTAGTGTCACAGCATTTCTTTCAGAGGTACTGTATTGTGTTACATGAGCTAAGAGCTAATAGCTAATGTAGAGCACATGGACACATGGAACCACTCTGCTGCCTGGCATTGTTCTGCCTCATCCCCCTGTTGGAAGTGCCTGTCCCCAGCTAGAAGTAGGCTTAGAAGTAGCCCTATCACGACAAATTACCCAACCACAGACACAACCTCCCCTGTTTTATGCACATTTTTTTATGGTTTTACCATTCCAGGGATGTGATTGGCTATCTCCTGGGAGGATGTGTTATCTGCGCAGGCCATTGGTCGCAGGATGATTGCAGGATGACCCAGAAATCCTACGAATGTGATGGGTAATAACTGTTCTGTGCAATGATATCATCAAGGGCTGCACCACCTGGAACATGAGGGTGAAATGGAGTGTACAAAGCCATAGAAAGCAACTTCTCATTGATGTGGGGCGGCGTGTACACATAGCATTACAGTGTTTGGGGCATCTCCGAAGGGTATGTCACACCTCAATTACTCCCATTTCAGTCCGTTCACCCTATATACAGTAGATGTTGTTTGTCCCAGAGTAAATATTAACAGACAAGCTTGTCTGTTTTGGGCAATTCTGGTCCCAGCTCTGGGCTTGCAATGCCGACAGTAGCTGATAAGCTAGGTGCCAGGAGGTTGCCATAAATCTGGAGAACATTACCCAAGAGCTAGGACCAGAATGGTACACTTTTCCATACAGCCTTAGTACAGTTTTTAATCTTTAACAGTCCTTTCTTCTTGGAAAGTGAAGAATGAGACCTGGTGTGGTGGGCAAGAGGAATAGGAGTCAAGGATGCTGGCAAGTACCTATAATGAGTGAGGTTTATTAATGGAAAAGAGGTTAAATATACCCAAGGGTCAGCTGGCATGCGACCTTCCTCCAGAGGTCACATGTGCCATAGGCTTTCCCTTTCCTTTTCTTTTGAAGGCTTTCTTTTTTCCTTTTCTCCCCAGTGCAGCCTAATGCTGTCCCCTGTTCGAGACGATTACCGGCCGCCAGTGGCATCCCATTTGCCCTCGTTACAGGCAACTATGAAATGACAGTTGCAGAAGGCCCGTGTGCTGCTGGTCGCCCCCTGCTGGTGCATGGAGGCTTTCCTTTGGAAAACTCTGGAGTGGCAAATTAGTAAGGGTCAATTATCTTAAATGTTTCATATATGCGTGAATTAATTTCTGTATAACAGACTTGAGTACTGAATACATATTAGCACCAGCAGACTTTATATTCAGTAATTTACACAGTTCAGGCATGTTTGTGGCCTGATCTGTTAGAATTTCTATGGGTATGCAAACATACTTTTATTTGCAGTGATACATTTTAAAGAGGTAGAACTTCTGGGCGTCACGTCTCCTTCTCTACATTGTGCCATCTGGGCTAATCACGTACTTAAGATACATCGCAATTATATTGAAGGGGATCTCTAATCGCAGAAGGAGCTGTAGTGGTGCTTTTGGAACCACATTCTGAAATAGCTCAGACATCACTGATGAATGTCTGTGTGAGTCCCTGGCCAACAAAATCCCGCTAATGACCTTTTGAATGTGTTTTCCTCGCCTGCGAGCCAGGCCATTATGTGCTATGATGAGTCACCTGAAACAATATTTTAGGAATCAGCAATCATGTGGCTTCCTCTCCTGGGTTCCGTTTTTGCGTTCCCCACAGAGTGGAAATTATTGATCATCTACATAATGAATAGTATTGTCACATGTCTGCTGAGGGAGGAAGTGTCAAAACAAAATACATCGTTAGCATTTTGGTATTGATTCCCCAGCCTACTGTACAGAAACGTTGGGAAATATCCCCCCCTGGAGTAGCTTTGTCTACCCTCCCTTTACAAACTTCTACAGATTTTGAGATAACTTCTTAGTTGACCTACCAAAGCATTTTTAATTCAATCTTCTCCCAAACTTTCCCAGAAGGGTAAGAATGGGCTGACCACAGACAGTGCACTGTATTGTACACTTATCCCAAATATATCAGGATCTTAGCTTAAAAAAATACTTAAAATAATACAGTGCCATCAGCAAACCCTTTACAAATTCTCCTAAATCCTCTGCCCTGCCTAGATGCAAATGAGGCTGTTCGCATGGTGAATCTTAGTAAGGTCTGAAAGACACTTTCGCTCTTAATGGTATCTGGCATGTCTTTGCTAGCTGGGGAAGCGTTCGATGGGGCATATCACAATACTTCCTGCACCCATTTACGGTATCTTTGCTAGCCGGGGAAGCGTTCCATGGGGCGTATCACAATACTTCCTGCACCCATTTACGGTAGATCATTGACGGTCCAATTACTGGCCCTTCACCTGGCTTCAGGAAGTCCCAGCGAAGTAACATTTCCTCGTGGATCTTAAACCGGAATTGATAACTGGCAATTTGCTCTCTGAACATTCTGTTTGGCAAGTTGATCCACAGGTACAGGGGAGCAACTACTCACAAAAATGCCTGTTTTACAGTTCACTTACTGAAGTTTATTTAAACAGATTTCACATTTTTCACCATAAAAAAAGGAAAAAAGTAAGAAAGTAGAGTAAAAAGTAAGATGTTTGACCTTTGACCAAGTTCAAATAAAAAGTCTCCAAAATGCAAATACTTCAGCAAAGTACAGATGCTTCAAAAAAGTGCATCAGTACAGCAGCTAATTAAAAGTATTTTGGTACTATCCAGTCCATCACTGGCCGAGGGATACAGTAGGAAGGAAGTAAATTGTAACATGCTGTGCCTTGGCACTTGCTCATTTGTCAAGTATAGAATCAAAGGAAATAGACTTGGCCAGAGTATTTTCAATAGCGATCACTGACGTTACTCATGGTTGACCGAAGGTAGGTCTTTATAAGCTTCAGCTTGCTGAAGGATCTCTCACCTGAGGCAACGGTCATTGGCATAGTCAGCAAAACTCTGAGGGCCACAGTCAAATTGGGGAAAACCAGGTTGAGATTTTCCTGTAGGAGATTGTCTAGAGCCATTTTGTATTCCTTTAACAGGAGACTAGCAGGATAGAGCTCTTGAATTATGTCTCTAGAGACATCACTGGTAGAGAGAGCATATATGGTTACAGATTCCCATAATTATGCTTGAGTCATCTGTTCCATCCTGGCTATGAACCTGAATCTTTTGGACACAAGAAACAGATTTTGGAATCTGTCCTACAGCTCCTGGATGACAGTATCAACAATAACATTGAAAACCATGCATCTGAAGTTCTCTTCTGACTCCTGCTGCAGATGTTCACTGCTGCTGGTGTCATCATAAAACCTTTTTAGTTTTCTGATACGTTTTTGTTTGAATACTGGACATCCGTCCATTTCAACTGCTAACCTTCATGCAATGTCAAATGATTTCTGGAACCCCTCCTCTCTATACTTCAGCATGAATTCCTATAAGGAATTAATCATTCTGATGGCCATGTCCATTGAGACATCAGCTGCTTGCAGGGCTTGCAAAGCTGATTTCAGACAATAAGTCTTATCAAATTATGAGGCACACAAGGAACTCCATGCAAGTAATTTCTGCAGAGTGATTTTGCATCTGAGACAGTTTTGCTATCATCAGAGGTTTCCTCTAGCTGCTCCAAGGCATCAAGAATGCCCCCTAATTGATAACGTACAGCTTTAACTGACTCTGTTTTGGCTTCCCACCTCGTGTCACTCAAAGGCTTAAGGGTTATGGCCTTGTAAGACATCCCACCTCTTTACACAGGATGATAATGTTGTATACAGTCTTTGTAGTCTGCTAAAGAATGTCAGACACACTTTGTTTGAAGAGGCTGCATCACACAGCAGAAGGTTAAGACTGTGGCCCCTAAAGTTAGCTAGATCCAACTCCAGACTGTCCAGAACAGGAGACAGGGTGTCAGTGAGGCCTTGCCCAGTGATGTTCTTCACAACAGTGAAACCCACAAAGGACTCATGTATTGTTGTTTGTTTTCGTCTGTATGCGCATAACGAATAATTATTGAGGCCTGTTCTTGTTTGGAGATGTCAGGAGTACAATCCAATTCCACTGCAAAGTATTTGGAGGCTTTTACCTGAATGCAGATTTTGCCAAGTACACATTCAGCAGTAGAATGTAAGAACTCATTTTGTGTGCACCATGACAGGTAACTTGTTGTCTCTTTGGAGGCTACCTTTTGTAAATGCTCTGCCATGGTGATGTCATATCTGACTAAGACCTCAAGAAAACCCAATACATTTCCATTTCTAGGACTGCCTAATTTAGCATCTATCCCCATCAGAGGGAGGTTTTGTTCAGCGAGGAAGAGTATACAGTCAACTACCCTGGTGAGCACACCTCTCGAGTGTGTCTTTTCACGGTCTAGTGCCCTTTGTATGTCATTGTCAATTGTTTTCCCTGAGCTCATGCGGGATGCTAGTTCCTTCCACATGAGGTAAGCATTTGTGTGACACCTGCTGGTTTCATGATGTTGTAAGGCTTTGGAAAGGCACTATCAGATATTGAACCCCACAACAAGGTGTGTATCAACCACTTCAGCTGTACCAAAAAGCTTACATGCAAAGCAATACACTTTGTTTGTATTTTTGGAGTACAATAACCAATCCCGATGTACTTTTCTCCATTTGATAAAATGTGTGAGCAATAAACTTTCGAAAAACATCTTTTGCTTTTATCCAATCTGGGGTCTGGTCCATCAGGACATTTCTGTGGGTCATTCTCTGCCATAAACTGTCTTAGAGAGTCCCCTATCTCATGTGGTGCAGGCCAGTCAGATGGGTCTTGTGGCAAAGTTCTCTAGTTCCTAGCAACTCCTCTTTGTTCCACCTCCACTTCTTCCTCTGACTCAGGTGGCTCTCCATCACTCTCCGGTCTATTATTTTCCAAAAGGACACAGTAAAAAAGCCAGTAAACAGAACTTCCAACCACCCTACATTAGGTCTGATTTTGTGTGGAACTAATAATCAGAACTAAAACGCTTCCTACCTGATGTCATCATGGGCCTCCTCCTCGCTACCTATTGGCATCTCTATGGCCTTCTCTGTCTCCTCATGGGCCTCCCTACCTGTTGGCAGGCCATCTCTGTCTCATCATGGGCCTCCCTACCTGTTGGCATCTCCATGGCCTTCTCTGTCTCCTCATGGCCCTCCCTACCTGTTGGCAGGCCATCTCTGTCTCCTCATGGGCCTCCCTACCTGCTGACATCTCCATGGCCTTCTCTGTCTCCTCATGGCCCTCCCTACCTTCTGGCATCTCCATGGCCATCTCTGTCTCCTCTCTCTTTTCCTCCGCTGCTCTCATGCCCTGTCTGTGTGTTCTTGTCAACTAGCTCATGTTAAACAACCAGCTTAATCACTTTGCAGACATATTGCACATGAATTACACATCTATCTGATGCAGTCCTACCAGTAATCATAATAAATCAGTTGAATGAGTTTGTATTATGGTCAGTACAGATTAGAGTGACTGCCCTACACGTCCACCTCATATTAGACCTACAGAGGAAGTTGCTTTCCCTTTCATTTTCTGATCCTGTCTCATTGTCTCCATCCTCACACCTGAATTAAATTAGCATAGCATTAAGAAGAGTTGCTTTACATATATATTTACATATAGGCCTAGTTGCAATGTACATTAGTTCACGGTGTCGTATTACTGTACTTTCTGTCAGCCATGTGTTAGCTAGCTATCCATGAACGGTGATTGCATGATCAGGTGCTAGTCCGACCCATGTTAACGATACGTTTCATTCACAATGCACACACCACATTTCAATCAATTTGACAAACGGCTTCTAAATCTTTGCCTGTAGCCTGTGTGCATCAGCAAGAAATCACTATGCAATTTCAGCTTGCCTAACCCAAGTAAGCTAGCCAGCTGCAGCACTATTTAGCCTAGTTTTCTGTGAAGTTCATAGCCTAATCCCTGACCCTGGGCACACGCTTGCACATAAGTGACATTTGTTTCCATCACAGTTCATACCTGTTGCTGTCTTTCACCCACATCCCCTTGCACGTCTTCTTCTTTATGCATCCCCTCGCACGCCTTCTCCTTCATGCATCCCCTAGCCTTCTCCTTTTATTTTTTCTCTTTCTGCCTTGAGCACCTGATAACTTTTTTGCTCTCTCCATCCTGCCACAAATACATGCCCCACCACGCCAATGAGCAACAGGCTACTCCCACTCTGGCTACTACTAAATAGCCACTCAGCAGAGCCCCCCTCCCCCTCCCTCCACTGGGGTGAACAAGCACTGAGGAAAGTAAAGACGGTGTCCATAGCAGCAACATTGTTGGTCATAACATCTACTGCCAGTGGATGTCAATGATATATATTTTTTTTATTTATTCCTCCCTTTGCCCCCCACCCAGATGCCCCGCATATACTGCATACCCCATTTTTGTGCCACTGCACAGGTACCCAACCCCCACCCCACAATTGCCCACACACAACCTCCATGCCAGTTATTCTTCTTCCTTCTAAACTGGAAAGACCTGCCAGGGAAATTGAAAGCATGGCCAGTGTGTGACCAGGGAACATGTGCTGCAGTGGTGGCTATGGGAGTCAGCAAGTCTCTCCAGTGGCTATGGGAGTCAGCAAGTCTCCCAAGTCACCGTTTGACCTATCCATCACTGCTATGTATAAAAAAAGGGTGCAAAAATATTTTGGCTGATAAGCTATTGCAATATTGACTGGAAGACCGTAACAGAGCAACAGCGGACTCTTCCCCGTTAGCATTTAGGGCACAGGTCAGCTCCTTACTGTTACCTCTCTGTGGTTAATCTCCACATGGGACCCATTTTACAGGGGTTAGCAGCTCCTAGCAATGTCCCTGAGAAAAAAAAATCCCCGAAAATCAGCTACTCTGGAGTTTTGTTTTCTTTCTCTACTGTGCACTGTTACACCTGTCTGCCAAAATCAGAGCGCTTACCAAAGGCCCATAAATATGAAAGTATTTTGTCTTTCAAGCCAACTGAGTATTCCCGTCATATCTTTTGCTAAATATTTTTATAGGAAGTTATATTTAGGTATATGTATATTGAGTATATTTTAGGATATATGTACAGATATTTATTCCCCTCTCCCATTTGTCCTATTGTGAATCTGTCTGAAGTGCTGTCTGAGTGATGTTGTCCTACTGTGTTGTACGTTGCACCCTTAGTCCTGGAGGATGTCATTTCGTCTCAGTGTGTACTCTAATGTAAATGTCTGAGATAAATAAAGCGCTACTACTACTACTACTACTACTACTACTACTACTGCTATATCTCTGCCCTTCAGTCAGGGGCATAGCAAGCGGGGGGGGGGCTGTGGATGTTTCAACACCCCCACTTTTACTGAAATACGATTCCATTGCCCCCGCTTTTGTCGGATTAAGACTAAAATATGCGCTGCTAGGGGTACAAGAGCAAACTTAACTGTAGCTCTGATCGGGGAGGGAAAAAACACACATCCACACTTAGACTATGCACATAGGTCCGTTAGTTTGATTGAAGGCCCATTCGGCCAATCACAGCAAAGGTATCAAAGGTATCAGTGACGAGGGAATGAAAGCTGCTGCAATTCAAAGTAAGTAAATTGGCAACGTGCTGTCCTGTTGGATTTGGGAGGAAAGTGCGGTGAGGTTTGTGTCAGGTGAGGCGCTGGTTCTTTCAGAACAATAATAATAATAATAATAATACAGAGTGCTATAGTGAACTTCATTTTTATATTTTTAGCCAGCGTACCGGCAACAGTAACCCCGTGGGCTCACTCTGAGGCAGAGGTGCTGGCTGCCTCACCACTTTTTCGCTGCGGTTTTGTATCAGATCAGAAAAACCGACTTTGTTATACACATGCACGAAATACATAATATATTCTATGGAAAGTGAGGGCATATAATATAGGTGCACTGTGTGTGCAAACACACTGAGAAAGCAGAAGGCGCACGCAGCGCAAACCGATGATGGATCGCGTGCCCTGAGGCTCCTCTCTGTCTGTTTGTAGCACAGAGCAGTAGACAAATATTTATATTTATTTTATGATTATTATTATTCGCCGCCTCACCTGCCTCCCCTGACTGCACATCCCTGAGAAAGTGATATCTGAAACTGCATCATGCTAAATTAGTAAAACATGTCTTAACGTCAGCATTTTCTACATAATGTGAGACAAGGGCTAGAAGAGGCGAATTATCCCTGTGAGCCCTTGCTAGCCAATGGCATTGCATTTACGTCAAACTATAGGCCAATCAGTCTAACTTGTATAACTGGAAAAGTTATGGAGGCTATAATCAAGGAGAAAATGGTA
>JAODKN010000041.1:18671166-18683446 GCA_026774425.1 Petrocephalus zakoni | reverse complement strand
AGGTGGTCCCCAGTAAGCAGTGCTGCTCAGGGTCCATGTGGAGTCCTAAATCCCCAAAGTCAGGGCCCCTCAGAAGGTGGTGGCCTAGGCGGCCTCTGTCACCCAGTGCTGGAAGGAGCTGGTAGACATTTTATTACCAGACAGCAACCAAAAGGAAGAAGGAGGAACTGACTCACTGACTCACCAGCTGCTCGCCATCAGGGTTACTCTGAGCGCTCTGCTGGTGACACCATAACTTTCATCTTATCTTAGGAGTTTTTGTATTATTTCCTTATTGGAGAGGCCCTATTAACTGAAGTAGACATAAATTATGTATTTAAAGAGCTGGGTATTTACCGAAGCACTTCAGGATCAGCTCCTTTCGGTCCCTTAGACACTTAACCTCGGCACCCCCTGCTGCACCAGGTAAAACCGTGATTTTGGAAGACATGATTAATTTCCTTCTGTTTCTGTTGTTGTTTTTTTTTTGGTCAGCATTGTAATTACCACTGTAATTAATGGATGTAGCAAGAGTAAATGAATTACCTTACAGTGCAGCAGGAGAAATTCCAGCATCCTGTCTGGATTTCAAGCCTACTATTTTCGGGTGACCACTTGATATGGATGCTGTACCAAAGGCATTACTCAAGTCTGACAGGCAAAAGGCACATTAGCACTAATGTGTATATTTGAGCCCAGAATGAGACCTGTTTACCACTCAGATAATTTAACTTAGCTACTTTGGTAACACTTCACTTGACGAGGCACAAATACTTAGTAATAACTCAGTTACTACTGAAGTATAAATCATGAACAAATATAGTCACTACTTGAGATAAAAGATGCATCATGATTCATTAATGACGAACACGCATGAGATCAGTATTTCACTTGTGTTATTCGTCATTTGTTCCTTCAGTAGTTCACAAAGGTTTACAGAATTAACAGATATAGTAACAAATATAGTATCTGCATGAGATAAAACATGCATTCAGATTCATTAATAATAAATTAACACGGGATCAGCATGTAACTAAGACTTTGTTTGTGGTTAATGCATAAGTGATAGCATAATACTATATTATTATGCCCCTTCAAGTAAAGTCTTACCACCACTACTACTTTATATGCCCTACAGTATATGTCTGTCTGGGGAGAAGTGTCAGTTTGTCATTTACACCTTTGTTTGTGTCATAAGTGTTTCTGTGTGTCTGTGCGAGCAAACACTGGTCTGTTTATTTATCCCTCATTTGGTATCTCATCATCAGCTTCCTACCCTTAGAGTATCCCATTAAATGCATGGCCTGCCGTGTGGCTTTGTAGCCGTTTGTGGCAGAATGCGTGAAATTAGCACGCTGTGCACAAACACCATCATACTGCAACGGCTTAGCGCTCTGCTGCTGTTTGTTTATATGTATCCCTGGTGTATTCTAATAAAGAGTAATGTGGAGATTTGTCCATTACATTTGGTGGCCTTGAAACGCAAAGATTTGCAGACCCTTATCCTACTCCAAGGTAATTATTAATTATGAAGTCCTTTCGTTTTAGTCTTGATTATGCACTTCCATGCACATTTTCCAACATTTTGTCCTCAGTTTTGTTGTCTTGACTAGAATAGACATGACTTCATGTAGAAAGAACAATGAATCCACATTATGAGTCTTTTTCAGATTAAGAGGTATCTTGACTTTCATGAGCTATGAATGTCACAAATATCTAACGTCACTTTAAAAGTTCAACCTTATTTACCATTGCTCAGAATGCCTGATCTTCAAAAATCTTAATATTGTTAATATTTTTCTTTCAATTCTTGCAGCAATTATCGACAAAAACGAAATTGTTTAATCATGTATTGATCTGTTGAACTACCCTAATCAAAGTAACAGTTCAGCCAAACTATCAAACTCCCCAAGTTTTCTTTTAATAAACATATTATGTTTTAATCATTCAGAAAAATAATGTAAGAAGAATCACCAGACCTTCCGTCCTACCCTCCTGAAAATTCAGGTTCTTGCTGGTTAAGTTAAGAATAATATGTATGTAACCAACACTGCTTTTTGAGTGCTGAAAAAATATTTTAATTATTTATAGACATCAACAATGCTCTCTAGGTTCTTTGGCCTTAATGTCCCAGTGACGCATGCACTGGATAGGTGATGGAAGGACAGCACTGCGTTATACACAGGAAAATATAACATCTAGTAACTTATTTCACTTGTTTAATAATATTATGAAATATATCAAAAATTGCAATATGCAGCTGAAATATTAAAAGCTGCAGCTCAGGTGGATCAGTCGATTGACCTCTGTATGTGGCAGTGTGAGTGAATTCACATTTTTGAGTGCCTGCCTTGTGCTGTGTGCTATCAGAGATTACATGCTCCAAGAGGTTTCAGGCGACCTTGAATCTATTTGGATAAATGGTTCTTCAAAGTGGAAGGCAAATACTCTGGATTAGCCCAGATTAAATTTCACACCGGTACATTTCCAGCTAAGGTTTAATTCATTGTCCTGCTGTGTATGTGTGTGTATATATGAGCAAATGAATTTAAAATGCATGTACTGGGGCATACTTATAGCAAAACTACCAATGCCATTTCCTTTGGTTACTTGCTGTGACAGACCAGTGCACTGTTGCATAATCCCTATAATTTAACTGTCCATGATTACAAACCCCTTTAAAACAACTTAAGTTTTGTACGTGGACTGTCACGTATTTGTGACTTCAGTTGATTTAAAGGTGTCCAGAGTGCATTCAAACTGTGGGAAAGATGTTACCTCGTTTGTTAAAAGGGTATTATTTGGGTTTCCAAGACTATCTTGTGTGAACTGCTACATATGCAAAAGGCTGCTGTTTTCCACACTACTATAAGGATATACTATGAGAGTGGCATCAAATTACAGAAAAAAAAGTTGTAAACGTCTTTTTTTTTGTGACAGGCGAGGCTCAGGATTATCGTGACATTAAATGGGGAAAAATATCATATATAACGGACGAGTAGCAGAGAATCTAATCTAAATGACTGATGTGGAGGTTTTCGATGTGAAAGACTGCATAGAACCATCACCCACTGTGAATAACCCAGGGTCCTACAGCCGGGGTGAGAAGACTTAATGCTTCAATGCACTTTGAAGGAGCTCTGATCACTCTGTTTAAAGTGATCAGACAGTCCTTCACACTGGAGCTTCTGCTTATGCAGAGCTAAGAAATTGCAATATGAGTCCTGCTGTCTTTGAGCAGTGTTATTAAAGGCTCTATTACCTCTTACTCATCGCACGTTCTCGAGTGAATTCCCCCGGCAGTGAAACGGCTTCTGTCCACCTGTAAAGGGTGTGTAAAAAGTGATAGAGAGTGGTGTAAAAATCAGACAGGCCGCTTATAAAGACTTTTTAGGTACGAAGCCTCAATCTTCATTACATTATCTGGCAACCTTAAAGCGATGGCGAATGGTGAGCTCTTTTATGGGGTGTGGCATGCCAGCTGGACTCCAGTCCAAAACCTGGGGAGAAGGAGGGGATGTAGAGAAACGGGGAGCAAGCCCAAGGGGAGAAACTGGAAGTTAAAGGCCGGATATTAAGCGGAGCGGCACGCAGACCACTGGGGCGCTCGGGACGGCACTTTCACACATTACCATTTGTCTATAAGCTGGCGACACAGCCGAGGCCTGGCAGGGAACAAGGCAGTGAGGGTCACTGAAGGGCCGCTCCATCGCTCTTCCCATGCTTACGCATCCACCTTTGCGTCCCGAAGGGAATTTCACTATGCGAAACAAGTCACACGCACTTTCAGGAGAGAACTTGCGCTTCTATAGAGAATCAAATCCTCTAACGTCGCCACCAGGCATTTCTGCTTGCGTTCACATAACACACAAATTTATGCATTGTGCAAATCGGTTTTGGTACTTTTCTGATCTCAGTGTGTGTTCTATAACTGCCTTCTATCTATCTGTGCATTATATATTTCTTAAAACACCATCTCTGTATTTTGAGATCCACCTAACACTGGGTTTGTACTACACAACAGCTTTCAGAAATTTCCCATGAGTCCTTGCCGCTGTGAAGTGTTAAACAGTAGGCTTGATGTCGGAGAAATCCTTACTGAAAATCGTCTGAAACTACAAATTACTGTCTGTGACCCTCATGCGAGGAAACATAATGTGAAATTTTTATTGCACATATTGTTCCACGGAGGGAATCAGCTTTTATAACCTTTAGCAAGACACTTCACTTGAATTGTTTCAGTGGGAAACCAGCTGTATAAGAAGATAAAAAAGCATAAAGCTGTAAGCTCTGTAAATTTCTTTGGATATAACAGTCTATATTAATGATCTCCAAGGGACCTCTCAAAGTCATCTACAGCCACCTGCGTACAGAGCTTGCGTTTTCTGTTAAAATAAAAATACCATAATGGGCAGGTTAGTCACCTGTGATCCAGATCTGCTTATGTAAGTGCCGGTTTATCATTCTGACTAGAGGTCACAGCTAAAGACCGCGAGTTTGTTACCCAGAACATCCCCAAACTTCGGGGTGCCCAAGGGAGCTGCTGACCCTGCCCTGATATTGTGCTGCGGAGCACATGGAACCTGAGGTTTCTCCCTTTCAGTATGTGCTGACATTTGGGGAGGATTCAAGCCGACTCCGCCAACCGGCCGACTGGCATTGTTCCTTTCATCCTTCACTCGGCCCTTTTGTTTCTTTACCTGAGAGCGAAACGGCGGCCTTCTTAGACCTTTAGGCCGACGCTCCCCCAGAGCCACAAGCAGTTCCCCTACCAACGCGATGCTGAAGTTGTAACTGCAGCTCCATTGGCCGAGGATTACAAGTCTGCCTTGGCGTGGAGCTGCCTACTGAGAAAGAGGGAACACCTGTCCATTTCATGACCACTTATCCTAGTCAGGGTGGTGGTGCCGGGTGCGGGGCGGGCTGGACCTCATGTAGTGCAGCATCGAGCACAAGGCTGAAGTGCCACCTGGACAGGATGCCAATTTATCGCAGGGCACACAACAGAGGTGTCAATTTCAGGTCCAGAAAGTAAAAATCCAGACCAGGATTTTGTTTCAACCAATCAGTTGAGCATATAGAGTCACAGTCACAAAGTGCTCAACTAGTTGGTTGAAACAAAATCATGGTCTGGATTTTTACTTTCTGGACCTGAAATTGACACCTCTGGCACACAAATATACACAAAGATGATCATTCCAAATAAGTCTAAATATATTAGAAGAGACAGAAGAAGTATATGCATACACATTGTCAGCATTTCAGTCTTCATCCTTCAGAAAAAGATCCAAAATCCAAAATTGGCTCTTGGCTGCATAACTGGAGGATCCCGGTCTGTGAGTTCCAGCAGGGTATGGCACACTGCTCATGAGGCTCAGATGTGCGTGCCCATTCCATTAGCAGCTTGATAAAACAGCCATGATAGATTAAAACACAATAATCTATCATAATAATAAAATTCATCAGCACAGTCTTCCATTGCCTGAAATATCATACCTTCTTGTGTGCCGAGCATCATAATGTATAACCTTAGACTGCACCAGCGGTTGTTGGCAATCCAATATTAATGTAAGCGAGATAAACAGCACGCAAACAGACTGAATG
Source organism: Petrocephalus zakoni (assembly GCA_026774425.1). Taxonomy (NCBI): domain Eukaryota; kingdom Metazoa; phylum Chordata; class Actinopteri; order Osteoglossiformes; family Mormyridae; genus Petrocephalus; species Petrocephalus zakoni. Next base: position 18,677,863 of record JAODKN010000041.1, on the reverse strand, counting down.
CCTTAGGCAGTGCGATCAAAAATTGACCATGTTTGTGCATTTGTGCTGTAACACGTCTTACACTGTCAGTGGGAAACGCTGAAAAACACAATGTGACAAGATGAAATGGCATCTGAAAATGGGGTTAGAGGGGTAATCACAATGTATCATGTGCAGAAATGTTCATGAACCAAACAAAATATATACAACTATGGAACAACTACAGGGTGTGTGTATATTTATAGTATACATCTGTTTGTGCGCGTCTGTAAATATGTGCCCCCCTGACCTTGACTAGCAGGAGCGGTAGGAAATTGTATTGATAAAATTGAGTAAATGGCGTCTCCTAGTGGATCATGATGATAGTACATCGCTGCTTCTCTTGGCCGCTCGTCGAATTAGGTGCCAGAAATGATTATTTATGCTATATTAATGCTACAAAGAAAGGGAAAATTTGTTATTTAACAATCATGATCCCCAAAGTCAATAGAAAACATATCTTGCTTACAAAATTCTGGGCGGGAGTTCATTACACTTTTGTGCTCTGCTTTACCCACGAAAAAAAAAATCTAGGACATTCCGAAATACATTAATAAGGCATACGATAACCAAATATCGATTTATATAACTGTTTTAGAAATAAACAGAACAATGGAGACGCGTACAGAAACATTACTGTTTCTATCGAAACGTCCCTTGCGGATTCTCCAAAGCCGCAAGACGCTGCAGCAATTTGCAATCAGCAACGATCGATTGTCGTAATTAAACGATTCGCGTGATTCTTAATGCAGAGCTGCTAAAAAATTAACTAACATGTGCGGAGACGATTAACGCCGTTATAAGTTTAATACTAAGTATTTGAGTCGATGCATTCAGCCTCTAAAAGCTGCAAGTTCTTTATGGATAAACAGAAAGCAGTAAATGGAAAATAGTTTGTTCGTTGGTTCAAACAGCCTTAAAAGGTCAAATGGATCGTTTTACGGCGTCGTCCCAAAATGAACTTCTCCTCTTACCTCCTCAACTACCGTACCCTAAAAGGTAGGTGCATTATTTGGATTTGAAACATTATAATTTTCTTAATGAATATTAACTATTGATTGTAGTTTTAGGTGTATAAACCCTAATAACGGGGGGACGTCATTGGAAATAAGGTAAATGGTGTTTTATTAACAGTTGCAGCCCACTTATCTCTATAATTCCGCGACAGGCATGATTCCTGCGACTCGGACGAGGAGAAGAATCTCAACGATTTCCAGAGGAAGATGCGGCGCGAGCACCTGCGCGCGCTGGCTCACATCAACAAGGCTTGCGTGTTCACCGAGAGGGTCCGCAGGTTCCGCATCCAAGCTTCGCTTTGTCTAACTATCCGCGCATGCCACATTTGCTGCTAAAATGGTACAGACCTGTATACAGGGATGGTACAGGAACTTGTAAGCCACTACTGGGTTTGTTGGATTTTGCAAGGTTGCCAGATTTGGTTAGCTGGAAATGTGTATAGGCATATGGCTAAGAGAGATTTTAATTTCGAGACAAGTCTGCACACACATGCACAGGGTTTCACATGTATGTAACTGTGGCATTACCTTGTAAATTAGTATGTAGAGTTTGCAAAGTAACTGAATGCTTTTGGTGTAGCTAATTTTAGGCTTATAATGGAATTGGCTGCAAGATTTCGTGTGAGTTGGCAACCCTGATTTTGCAGTTTTTTTTTTTTTTAATCGAATTCTTGTCCTAGGAAGCGAATCACCGTCAGCTGCAATAAGCTCCGTGAGCTCCTGCCCAAAGTACAAGGTACCCGCAGCGATATGGTGACTGTGCTGGAAATGGCTGTCGCCTTCCTGGAAAATGTACAAGAGTTTGCTAAGGAACACCAGTGCAGGGAGGTTAGTACTTTGTTTGCCCTGGGGACTGTAAGTTTGTCAAGATCGTTGTCATTATTTAAGGTATTGTGACTTAAAGTGTAATGTATGTATACTCTAAATGAATCGGGTGGGGTTGAGTAATTGCTCGAAATGTTTAAGCACGTGGGAGATGACTGCATCAAGTGGCCTCTTGTAAAACGTGCCTTTGCATAAGGGCAGTAAAGGTATGACTTGATATCGCCCAGATCCTGTATCCTCCAGAGCATCTATACTGCAAGTGGCTGGTAGAAACACAGCTGAGCAGGCAGGAATGTCAAAAGAAGAGCTGTGAGGAGGAACAAGCGCAGAAGAGCCAGCATCAGAAGAGCAGGGCTCGGTGATTTATGCAAAGGCCCGCCCTCAACCCCTCTGCTCTTCCGCTATTGGCTAACAACTGCAGCTTAACATATGACCTCATCATCCAGGCTACTCTGTACCTGCTGCTATTTTCAGTGTTCATTTAGGCTGACCTTTATCTCTCCTCTTCCCCTCCTGTCCTGTTCAGAAAGGGTCGTCTTTTCAGTCCCATCTCTGGACAGGGCCAGAGTAAGTTCTGTGCTTGGTAATTATTGTAAGAATGTTCAAAAGCCTGCTTCACAGTCGCTTCCTTTTTTGTAAGGCGCTGATTCTACATTGATAAATGCAGGAAGGACCGAGATTCCTTCTGACTCTAATGATCACTTGGAGGTGATGCGATGTTCCAATCAGCCACACACTGGTAAGGGTGTGTGTGTGTGTGTGTGTGTGTGTGTGTGCTTGCATAAATCACTTTTGAGTACCAAAATGTCCCCAAAGTGTGGTAAATCCTGAAATTTTCCTTCTTTTCAGGTCCCCATTTGGAAAACCTCAATTTTGTAAAAAAAAGTAAAAATGCCTTGTATTTGGGTTGGTTACTTATGGTTAAGGTTAGGGCTGGGTTGGGGTTAAGGGTGTTGTGATTGGGATTAGAGTTTTTTTCCATAGAAATAAATGGAAGGTCCCCATTTAGATGGGTACACCGTGAGGGGGGGGTGTGTTTTATTAATTTATTTATTTATTTAGATATTGCCAGGATGAATTTGCCACTGGTGTGTGGTGTCATGTTTCACTGGTCATTAGATCCATGCCCCCACCCTTAAACTTCATGTATTAAGGGTGGGCAATATGGCAAAATTTATTTTATCTCTGTTTTGTTTCATATCAGTCTAGTGATAATGAATTTTTTTTTGTGATAATTGTTTACTTGGTTTTTTTTTATTTTTTTTTTATTTTTTTTTTTTTTTAAATACACCAGTGGTACCCCCCCCCCCCATGTAATTCTGTCCCCTTACTCCAGTTTGAATACCTCTGCCTTAACCCAATTCAGAACATGAAGAAGATGCCATTTAATGGGCGTTTTTCCTTTTTTCTGAATTCAAATGTTGATTCTAAAGTGCCCTTCCCGGCAAGCATTTTTAGTGACTCACATAAACTTTACTCGTATATGTACATGGTGGATGTGACTAACCTACTGTAAGAGGTAGAAGTGTACGAAAATATCACCGCTCTAACTAAAGATATCCTCAAACACTAGCTGTGATCATGCTTTCATCAGAATTGCGGTTCAGATATCAGGATCTCTATAGTACAACAATATTATTCCTATAATACAATTCCAGGAGACTCAGTTGCCTGCCAGTCTATCACGTTCCAAAGTCATTTGAGTTTGATTTACCTATATTGAGAGAGAAAATCAGAAAAGCCTGTGAAAATGAGAAATTCGCCAGCTCTGTGTACTGTACTTGGAGCTGATGCTCTTTTAGAGCCCACAATACTTCAGGTGTGATGGCTTTTGAGGAAGGCACAGGGCCTTGTAGTGATTGATTGTAGCAGTGCTGCCTTACATGCCTGCTGTGTGTGTGTGTGTGTGTGTGTGTGTGTGTGTGTGTGGCGTTTGCAGGCTCTCCCCATGTCGTGTGGATTTCCCCTAGGTATTCCGATTGCCTTGCACAGTCCAAAGACCTGCAGTTAGGCTAGCCTGCACCTCGAGGTTGCCTGTTGTATATTATAGTATGCATGTGCCCTGCGATGAACTAGGATCCCGTCCAGGGTGTACCTCAGCCTTGGGCCTTATACTGCCTGAGTTAAGCTCCAGGTTGCCCATGATTATAACCAGAAAAAGCTGATGTAAGAGGAATGGAGGAAGGTTACTGTTCTCGGCACTAAGCCCGTTATTTGTATCTGTAGTGCTAAACGGACAGCTTTCACGCTGACTAAACTGTTACTTATTCACAAAGCATGTTGACACTCTCTCTAAATATTCAAAGAACTCCTAACACCTGACACTCTCTTTTTCTGCTTATATGAAGCAGCTGGTGGTAACAAGGTTTGTTTTTGCCCCACAGAACTCCCCTGCGAAGGACAAAGCATCGGTGCTCCAGTGGTTCCCTCGGTCCCGACAGACCGAGCGCTGGACATGTCTGCCGCTCCCTCCTTCTGGAGTCCAGCAGCACTGATGTCCCCAGTGAACCCAGTTACCCAAAGCTTACAGGCAACTTCCTGGGACAACTGCACAACACCAGTGGTAGGGTACTGTACGCTTAGCTGGAGATGTTTGTTTTGGCCTGCACCATGGAGACACCTCCTGTATGGGATTAAACCAAACCTGTGGATGGAGGAATACGCTTGTTGTGTATGCTTAAAAAAATATATTGGCTTTTACCAGGTACAGAGCATCTTAATGTCATCTTGGTGCTCATGAGCAGGTAGGTGTAACAACATAAATTGTCATTTATGTGCTGTACTTTGTATAAAATAAGTCTTCTCTGCCCTCCCCCAACAGGGTTTACATATTGGACACCATGAAGACTGTGGCTTTAGGTCACACTACAGCTAATATTGTGTGGGGGCAGAAATTTAAGTGCCCCATTGGAAACTAATCTATGCCTTGACCAAAGAAATTGCTGAATTGTTCATGTTGGAGCCCTAGATGATGATGTATGAGAAATTGGACAGGTAGAATGGATCCAATTTTGTACCTCATTTCCCTGTAATATAGCCAGCTTTGGTCGGGGTGAATGTTTGAGTAAAATTTCTGTTTAAATTGTTTTTGTGTGAAGAAAGACCACATTGTCATATTTGGCCTGGCATTTAAAATAAAGATTATTCTGTTAAAAGCAAACCATTTTAGCCTACTTAAGTAGTTTTAAAGGTGTGTGTGTGTGTGTGTGTGTGTGTGTGTGTGTGTGTGTGTATATATAAAGTGTGTGTATCTATAACAAAGCAGGGATGTAAATTTCGTATTAACATTGGGGGATATATCAGGGTCAGAGTTGCAGTGTCAGGTTGTATCATGGGACGAGTCATCATGCTATATACAGTGCTTTTGTTTTAATTCACAAAATATCGCTGTTGCCAAACGTAAAGCAATATTCATCTTTCCATTTTTACTGATATTCATCTTCACTTATATGGCAGATTTTTGTGTGGTGATGTCCAGAGCTGGGAAATCCAGGTCCAAAGAGTAAAAATCCAGACCAGGATGTTTCAACCAATCAGTTGAGCATTAAGAGTCTTAGTCAGAGTGCTCAATTAGTTGGTTGAAACGAAATCCTGGTCTGGACTTTTACTCTTTGGACCTGGATTACCCACCTCTGGCGATATTCAGCATACATAATGCAGGACATGCAAGAATTATTAAAATTTATGCAAAAATCGTGAGGTTCCACCACGAATGTCAGGCCTTGCACTGTGGAGAAAATTGCCTCTCCTCGGGGTCCACTATGATGCACAAACTAAATGCGCACACACAACAGTGACCAAGAGACCAATAGATATAAGGGATTTATTGAATATCCTTTTAGCAATAAATGGGACTTCCTGTCAGCACTGTTTATGAATTCAATGATTGAGTTTCTGGTAACTTTAAAGTGTTTTCTAAATAAATGCCAGGTCTGCCCACATTTTTTTCTGGCCTGACACCAAACACAATGTCACTGACACAAATGATATTTACTGCTGTGTTATCAGCAGGTATGGCAAGCCAAATTATTTTTTAATAGGAGACCAACTTGGCCTAACAAATTTTACTGGTCTAAACTGAATTTTTTACTAGCAAATATGAGTTTCAGATATCCATATTTTAATTTTGAGTAGTACATGTATTTTTTTTTTACTAATTATATTGTTACTAGTAAACATTCACATTATAAATAGCTATAACTCTAATAGTTCTACTCTTTATCCAAAATTCAAATTTTACTAGTTAAAACTCATTGATTTCTTTATTTTGATTAGTAAAAATTCAAGGTCCACATATCCATAATTACTAGTACAACCCCTGGCAAAAAATATGAAATCACTACTCTTGGAGGATGCTCAGTCAGTGGTTTTACTTTGTAGTCCAAAAAACAAATCACAGATATGACACAAAACTATTTTACCAAACAGCTGAACACTCTGGCTGTGTAAAAAATACCTCCAAAAAAGTCATTGTTGCAATTAATGGTGCATCTTGTTTCAGATCAAGTTGAGGAAAGAATTATGGAATCACTCAATGTTGAGAAAAAAATTGTGGAATCACCCTGTAATTTACATTTCTGAAACAAATACCTGCACAAGTGTAATTATGTAAATGAGTCTGCCGTTAAAAGAAAGTGCTTGCAGACCTTAACAAGCTGTTGCACCTGGCTGATTGGCAGGAAGCATGGCCCCAACAAGAGAGCTGTCAGCTGAAACAATGGAAAGGACCATAAAACTCCTTCGAGACGGTAAATCAACACTGAATGTACCAAAAGATGCTGGTTGTTCCCAGTTAGCTGTGTCTAAAATTTGGAGCAAGTGCAAACAAAATGGGAAGG
>JAODKN010000041.1:18623952-18640228 GCA_026774425.1 Petrocephalus zakoni | reverse complement strand
CCTAAATGTGCTGCTTCTTCTAAGCCTTCTGCTTCTTCTTATTTTTATAGGTTAGTGGTTCTGTGTAAGAACTGTGTTTGTGTAATTAAATGAACAATAATAATAATAATAATAATAATAAATGTATTATTATTATTATTAACTATGAAAATATTAGATTTATAAATAAAGAATCCTACTTTGCGGAAATTCACTTTTCACAGTAGAGTCTGGAACGGATTAAACGCGATAAACGAGGGACGACTGTACAGGTAATTCGGTACAGTGAAAACTGCTTACAGCGATCACGCTTATCTCAGTGAGATTCATGATCACTATAATCTGATGACCATTATAACTTTTTTCTTTTTCTGTGCCTCAGGCAGATTGCCATCTAATTGACATTGGTATATTTGCTACATTAATATAAGGTAATAAAACGGACAGTGTCACCATTTACTGAATTTTATTGGCGCTTTAATAATACAGTACAGCTTTTTCGATTGCTCTCGAAATTATAGTACTGTACAAGTTAAATTACTTAACTGTGTGTAATTCAAAGATGCCATAATACAGTGCAGTACTTTATATAAAATGTAGCTTTTCGTAGTTTCGTTTTTGCATAAGGTTTGTTTTCTTTTTACTGTCATGTTTTCTGTGCATGCAACATTAGCCTCAGGAAGCTAACCGGAAGCAGACGGGTTACTGCAAGGCAAAGTAGGGCTATCAAAGTAAAAAAAATTAAAAATCACACAGAGGAACATGCACACTTGACGGCAATTAGAGCACTTTGTATAAATTCTTTAAAGTGTGTTTGTTTACTGACTTCAGTAACTGGAATATTAGAAAAAAAACATAAGGTAAGGCTAAGGCAGCCTTAAGGTAGTTTATAGCATGTGCCGCTGGGTTTATACTAAAAAACCAGGTGCATCCCAGCACTAAGGGTAATAACTCTGACTTGATCGCTACATCTATTGTATACTCTTCTTTCAAGCTCCCTGTGACTCACTGACCAGCTTGTTCCCTATAAACTCCCAGTCCTTCTGCCCTTGCTCCTTCACACATGGTACTTTTGCGGCTGACTGGTACACCTTGAGCCAGGAAGAGAATGAAAGTGCAGGGGTCTCTTTGCTGAGTAACCCGCCTAACCATGCAGTCAGCTAAAGCCGGTTTCTTTGCTGCATATCTGGTACATTATAAAGAAGATTTTTGTTTTCTTTCTGTGTTTCAGTTGGATCTAAAAATAGGTCTCTGGAGGCCTTTGCATTTTGTTTTAGAATTTGGAATTTTTAAATATAATTTCACACAGTTTCATAAACTGAACTACTATGATACATTTACACATTTATGACACTTTTAGTAGTTTTGTTGCAATTAAGTGGTTTTAAATTTCCCTTTAATGTAAACATAGGAAAACATTAGTCAGTACAGATTACTTTCAACTAAAACTAGTCATCATCTGTTTTTTTGCTTTCTCCAATTGCTTATAATAATTTTTGCCATTTATCTCAGTTTTCCATTTTATGTGCACGGCTGAGCTTGCCCTGTTACCATGGCTGCCTGGATACCACTGAGATTGATATACTGCCCTGAAAATTAATTTGCCTTGTTCCTCCACACTTCCTCTAGTATACGTCTCTGCCGCAGGGTACCCTGCCCTATGCCCTGTACTTCCCAGACAACTGAAGCTGAAACTTGAGCATTTCTGAGTAGAAAAGCTTTGAAATGTCTCAACACCACAGTACCGTGTTGTCCACACACCTGTGCTGTGTGTGTTTGGCTGTGCAAGAAAGACAACTAAACTTTGCAGTACTGCAGGGAAGTGAACCTCCCAGCTAATTTCTTGGTTATTGTCCTGCTTTGTTTTTTTTGGCGAACCCTGGAAGTTTCTTTCTGCTATTTCAGTGCACTGTCTTGGTTCTGGGCACCATTGCTTTGTTCTTGTCACTGGAATTTTGCAACCCTTCCTGGAAAATGGAAATATTTCTGCAAAAATAAAACATCAGCATTTGCATAATTAATTAACCCTGTAAGACTTAACATTGGTATTTCATGCTGAACGTCAAGCTCAGTTTACTGGCCAGTCTGCAGGTCTAAAACAAAAACAAAAACAGATCCCTTTCCTCGTGTGGAGTGTTTGGGGAACCAGGAAGGCTTGTAGTGCAGTGACCCTGCTTATAGAGTGTGCCTTTTCCCCCTTCTCTGCATGCTCGCTTTGTCTGCATTCACACGTTCCACTACCTAATATTTTTAGGCAGACGGTATGCAGGATCTAATGTTCTCAGTATGAGGTCAGTGTTCCCGGCTCTCCTCAGTTCAAGGTTTACCAACTTCAGTATGCCAGCTGCTTGAGATATATTTAGTCATAAGGGGGGCGAGCGTGCGTTTATAGACTGCAATGTTGGTCACTTTCTAAAATATGCTTTGCAAGGCTATGCTGGTCTTTTTAGTCTTTGTGGAGTGCTGGCATTGTGTGTTACAGGAGTGCTGTAATCCTGCATTGGTGGTTAGGTACAGGGGAAGGAGGGATATATCATTCAGACAGAGATATCTGCGTTAAGCAGAGAGGTTACTGCCTGTCTGTTATAAGTAAATATTTCAAATGGGATATTATACTTTTACATACATTGAGTTTTGGCAAATTTTTACTGTAGTCATTTTTCAAGTATGTGGGATTTATATATTTATCTATATCACTGTCTTGTCTCTCAAACACCCTGTTTACACTTGGTTTTAAAATACGTCTTGGCCACAAGTGTAAATGCCCATCTATAAAGATTATGATCTGATCAGTCAAACCACTTGCTGAGGTGGTCTGGGACGTATCTGACCACATATCTTTTGTAGTATAATCACTAATGCATCCTTATGTGTCTCCGACAAGGATGTCATAATTACTGTGTGCTGGGCCGTTTGACCTTCTAGCGGAAGTGACGTGGGCAGGAATGAAATCTGAACACAAGTGGTCAGCTGGACATCTTGGAGACACTTGACAGACACAGGTGTAAATGGACATGTGTCTCGCCTGTCTAATCATGATCTCATCACCCAGGACGCATTTTAAGGCTAAGTGTAAATAGGTCCCCCTTCTGTCTTCCATTCCGTATAGCTAGACAACCGTGCATTTCACTGCACATCACTGCTCAGTGTAATTATTATTGTGATTAATGAAAGTCTGAAACTTTGAAGTGATATCTGTCATTCATAGGCAGAGAATAAAAATGATAAACAAAAAGCAGAAGACATTAACTACAGATGTAGTGTAGCTCACATGAGACTTTTTACAGAGTGTGATTATGCTGCCCCTTCCATCTTTCCATTCTCCGGCTACCAGCTGGATGGATAAATGGCTGACAGACAGCGTGGAGGTTAATTAATAGTCCGTTGCATGGCTGTCGTTGATGGCGTAGGTTGGATACGTCCTTTATCTCCTACATTCAGGTAATTGGAATTGCTCCACTGGAGAAGAGAGGCGAGTCTGGGGTAGGGAGGGGTGTGCAGCTGCCCCAGTACACTGGGTACACTGTCACCCGTGACATGACTTGGCCGAAAGTGTAATGGAGAAGTACACACCCAGTACTTAGTCACAGAAGCAGAAACCGCTGAAATCAGGGTGTAAATTAAGGAAACCAGCTGCATTGCATAATCTGGTATGTTGCTGGGTTCTGTTTTTTTTTTTGCTTGTGTGTTTAGTTTGATGTGGGAAATTTACTTTTTTATAATATCAAATGGGGATAAATAAAATGTGCAATGTTCAGTTCATCTTCCCATCTTCCATACCACTTACCCAGTACAGGGCTGAGGTGAACCTGGAGCTCGTCTCCAGAAGCGCAAGGCACAAGGGCTTGAAAATTTTTCTGTGTTGAATGGTTCGAAGAGCTCCCGATGAAAATATTGTGTGGGAAGACGTGGACATCCTAGGCTGGGCTGGAGTCAGGTGACCACCCCCCTGCATTAACCTGCAGCCAGTTTCCAGCAGTATAAATCCTGTGTTTGTCTCCGGGCCCCCATGGCACTTCCCCAGGCGTCCGCTTACGTCTCTGTGGCTTTCCTCATGTGTTAAAGCCAGTACAACAGTCTTTTGTTCTACTTTCACCCCACTGTTCTGAAAACCCGTTCCAAAATAAAGTCGCTGTTCCTTCCTCCCATTCCCATGTCACATGGACCTGTCCACCATCCCAAGCAAAACAAGTTCTATGGATACGTCTGCAGTGAACATGTTGCAGTGAGTGGATTTTATAATAAGCATAAAAATGACATTTGTCAATGAATTTGTCACCTGTATGAAATATATGAAATAGTAATATACATATTCTGTGAAGCTTTATCATTGGGCTAGACAGCTTAAGATTCAGTTGCAAAAATATATCCAGCATCAGAAAATGAGCACAATTTTCTTTTTGCGATTAGCGGTGACCCAGGTTTAATTGTAATTCACCAGGATGCAGTGGAGCGGTGAGGACCTGTCAAGGATCAAAATCAGTAATAATAGAGTAATAATAATAAAGGTTAAGGGTAAGAGATGTTGCTTTGAAGGCGGTGGTGTGGATGTCAGGAAATATTTTCTTGTACACGCTAACCATCATTCAAATGTGTAATTTAGACATCTAACGCTAAAGGATTATTGAGGTAATTAGTTTTGCGTTAAGATTTTTTGTATATGTAGAGCGCCCCTGTGTTGCTCCGGTTTGGATAAGGTGGGACTTGGAGGTTTGACTGATGGTGACGGTCTTTACCAGGGGTTTTATCCTGGCAGCACTTATTGGGGGGTTGGGGGGGTGACACTTCATATATTGACTGAATTTTAGGCAGACATACGCAGGAAAGAAATGTGCACCCCCCCCCCTTGCCCCCCACCACCCACCATGGTGCAGTGTACAAAGCTGTAACCTATTTTCCTTTGGAGGGGTCCCAAGTTGAAAACCCTTGATCTAGACCATGATGCCATACCTACAGTATTTTACATGAAAATTGTTCTCACATGAGAGCTATTGCGTAATGTCCCTGCCACAAGCAAATACATGAGGTGCTAATGAATTTCACATGTAAAGACTGCAAAAATGGTTTATGTCTTTAACGGTAGATTAATGATTGGTGACGGTGTTTAAAGTGAGGCAGGCAGCCGTGTATTTCCCAGGCATTAAAATCCAAATATGTCTATTCTGAATATTTGTTCTACAAGGAGAAAATAACTAGCATTAAGTGACAATCTGGGCTTTACTTTTAGGTCTGTGAAGCTGGACTAGCTCACCAATACCTGTGCAGTGTTTTTCTATCACCAGCAAGGGTGCAGCTTGGTCATGCCCAGCGCTCATCATTTTCTTATAAGAAGCAAAAATCGTAGGTCTCCGCAGACCACGTGTGCCTCAGTTGCCTCATTTATATCAGCAGATAAACAACGTGTGAGGCCGTGCACTCCCCACGTGCTTCCGTTTTTTAGAAGCGCGACGAGCACGGCTGCACTACCAGATCTCTGAATTCAGTTACCAGTTTTTCAGTGGAGGGGTAGAATGAAAGCACCCTTCGTCCTCAGATGACATAGCAACGCCAAATTGGGGATGATTTTTGGTGTCTGCAGCTGTCATCGGCCTCATTATGTCCAAGACAATGGAAGATTTTGCTACCATGAAAAATATGCTGAGTGACAGGCAGCTACATACCTATGCCTCCATCCCCCCATACCTATGCCTCCATGCCTCCATCCCCCCATACCTATGCCTCCATCCCCCCATACCTATGCCTCCATGCCTCCATCCCCCCATACCTATGCCTCCATCCTCCCATACCTATGCCTCCATGCCTCCATCCCCCCATACCTATGCCTCCATCCCCCCATACCTATGCCTCCATCCCCCATACCTACGCCTCCATCCTCCCATACCTACGCCTCCATTCCCCCATACCTACACCTCCATTCCTCCATACCTATGCCTCCATTCCCCCATACTTATGCCTCCATCCCTCCATACCTATGCCTCTATCCCCCCTCCATCCCTCCATACCTATGCCTCCATCCCTCCATACCTTTGCCTCCATCCCTCCATACCTTTGCCTCCATCCCCCCATACCTATGCCTCCATTCCCCCATACCTGCGCCTCCATTCCCCCATACCTTTGCCTCCATCCCCCCATACCTATGTCTCCATCCCCCCATACCTATGCCTCCATCCCCCCATACCTACGCCTCCATTCCCCCATACCTTTGCCTCCATCTCTCGCACATACAGGAAGATACTAAAACATGTTCTCCTTTCAGAGAACGGGGGAATTTAATATGTATTCATTTGTAGACGATTCTTTCCAGGGAAGAATGTTACCAGATCTGGTAACAATGGCTGGGGGGAGTTTGCAGCACTTCTGCATGACCATGCATGCCCCTGATTAATTTCCCCTGTGAGTAGAAGTTTTTGGAGTTTTAAAACTGACACATTTAATAGGAAAGTGTAGTCTGTTCTACACAATATGACATACATTAATAAAATCAGCTATGATATTAATAAAATGAGATAAAGGACCAATTAATTACTTTGAATCTTTCCAAGCAAATGAAATGTCAATTTCATTTTTGTTCATAATTTTTTTTATTTGATACAATTGCCAACTCAGGAATACTTCAAAGCATCCACTGCTTATTTCTGCAGTGCTTTATTTGTATAAGCAACAAACAGCTTGTATGAAAATCTGCAAATAGATTTAAGGCTATAGCAAAAAATCTTTTTTTTTTCTTCAAAATATCTATTGCCCAGAAATGGTAAAACTGAAACAGGTCTGAGAAGTGATCCGGTGGATTAGGACTAGGAATGGTAATGTTTAATATGACCTGTAATAGTCAAAACTTCTGAAGACTCTGCTTACATTGATTCTGATACTATAATTAGCCACCACCGGGTGAAACGGACAGAGGACTGTAATGAGTTTGATAATGAATAGGTTGGTTAGAAGGTCTACGTCTGGGAGATGAGGGGAGTAGGGGTGGAGCCTGTCATGACCAGGCTGCCCGTCATTGCCGGATGCCCATGTCTCAGGTGGAGACTTTGGGGAAAACCCAGCATGTCCTCCCCAACCACCTACGTGCGGTTAGCTGTTTGGGTGTGCCAGCTGAAGTAATTTTTGGGCTGTAACGTGGCTAATGGACTTCCCTTCTGCTTATTAGTGTGATGAAGTGAGTTCTCCCCTCAGCATGTCCTCAGATACATTTACTCACTGCTGCCTGGTGGGTTGTAGGGGTCTCTTTTTTACAGGCTTCATATTATTTTGTTAAATCAGTATTGATCCGTATTCATGTTGGCACAGTGGTTAGCATTGGCTTCATACCCACGGGGCTGTTCTCCTTGAGTCTGTTCGGGTTTCCTAGGCTGCTATGCAATGCAATGCAATTTTATTTATATAGCGCATTATCACAACATTACATTGTCTCAATGCGCTTTACATTCCTGCCACGCAAAGACCCCCCAGTGAGTAAGCCAAAGGCGACGGTGGCAAGGAAAGATTCCCTAGAAGGAAGAAACCTTGGGAGGAACCAGACCCAAAGGGGGAGCCCCTCCTCCAGGGGCCGGCAGAGGAGTCAATCAAACAAAACAAGACAAGAGAACAAGATGATAAACAAGATGGGCTGCTCTGGCCCATTAGAGGAGTTTAGGTAAACTGGCAACTTTTAAACTGCTTGTTGTTTGTCAGACTATGATGGACAAGCATCCTTTTCCCTACCTTGTGCCTTAAGGTCTAAGCGGTTGGTATAAATATAGTCTAGAATGATTTATCTTTGGAAGTATATCCTTTGGGCCTCCAGAAGTGTCACGTAGAAGTGGAAACATTTGGTGAAAAGGAAGCTGCAGTGAAGGCTTGTGACAAAGTTGTCACTCTGAGTGCTTCAGAGGTGAGACCTGACTAAAGACGCCAGAACTAGAGCAAAGGGTATCAACAACCAAGGTGAAAACCATGACAGCTGTGTCCTTGGGTCCGGATCCAACAGGTGTGGTTCTCTTTCAACCAACTGACTGTCCCGCAGATCTAAATATGGTCATTTGGGCAATTATTGAGAGGCACATTTGCATGCTATTGCAAAATTTGGACTGTTGCACAGCTAATAAAACTTTTAATAAGAACAAACAGCAATGAATTAAAATGAGATTGCCAGGTCTTTTCTCCCCGGGGCAAAGATGGCTTCCTCACAAGCTGTTTGTTTGTCTGCAGAACGCCTTGTCTGAGAGTGCTGAGCATTTGCTAAAACACTCTGGATGACAGAGCAGCAATGAGGCATTAAATCTTTACTATCTATTAAGGCGGATGAAATATCCCAAATAATATGCTATGTGCCAGATCACTGCACAATGATTCCAAAGAATCTGAAAAACAGCAGAGGTCATTATACCCTTAAAGTAGTTTATTTTGAATTTTTCCCAGATGGTGTCCTTATATGAGTTCAAGGTTAAAGTTAAATCAATTAAATTGATTTAACTTAAAGTTAAATCAATTAAATGATATATTTACGTGAGAAAAAGTTGATGTTAGCTGTGAACATCCCATATTTTGTACTCAGTTATGAATTGTATGGATTATAATAATAGTGGTAATGTTACACTCTGTACGCTGCCCTGACTTTGTTTAGATTGTATACTGCCCCCTACCTTTGTAATTAGCTTAGTGCTCATCCACAATCCCTGTCCACTAATTTACAGCCTCCTTCACCGTTTAATATCCTCAGACCGGTAAAATGGCATCGGTCAGTGATATCATAAGTTTAGCAGTTTCCATTTTTTAGATGTCAACTGTAAGCATGAACGTGAGGGATTGTATACTATTGGAAAATATATAGTTTATTGTTGGAAATTAAACAAACCCCTCCGTAAAACCTTCAGTGTTCTACAAAATACTCGCCTTACGCCGGTACTCGCCCCTGGACATGATGTAGGGATCCACTACTCTAACTAATTATCCAAGCCAAGTGAGTGCTTAGCATAGCTACCAATGAGGCACTTTTTAGCTTGCAAAGGACTGGGAGAACAGTAGCTGTGGCTGGCAAGGTACTGTCTGCTTGGATAGGTGCCATGCAGATCTCCCACTGTCGTCCCCAAAGAACCCAAATGCTGCTTCACACTCAGCACCCAGGTTCTGAAAAGGAGCGATTTGACATCATACCTTGCTTTGTGCTGTAGTGCTCGCCCTAGGGAGGAGATCTGGCTTTCAAAATGGTACTCAGTTAGCTTTCAGGATGAAATATCAGAGCTCATGAAGACTCATTGTCCTGGATTTACTGAAGTCTTTTCGTTACTGCAGTCTGCCTAGAGTTTTCTTTCCTTTTTTTTGGTACATAGAAGTAGCGTGAGACAACTGATGGCCCATTTTCCAAGCCTGCATGAGAAATCCATCATTATTGCTCTTATTTTCATTCTTGGCTTACGTTGCAGTCCAGAACAATTTACAATTTTAATCCCCTAGGGTATTTTACCAGAACAATGAAGGTTAGATATCTTACACAATGGTTTAACAGTTAGAAACCTCCTGGGATTTGAACTAGTAAGCTTCAAGTCATACTTCTGAGTCCTTATCCTTCCCCCTACCAGCTGGAGAAACATTTTGCAATGTGTTTTTTGCTCAGGGTTTCAGACTTTGCCTCACTACATCGTTAGGATTGGGTGTCTTCCGCTGTACTTTGGGACTTGAGACTTTTTCCTTAGTGACATTATTGCAGTACAGTGAGTGAAGAAACCCATTTTACTGTGAGATGCCTAGACTTGACAGCCAAAACATTCCAAAGCGGGTGAACCCGGAACACATATTCTTGCTATGCTTTCTGTAATGCCTTTGGGTGTTTGCTAACTGACTTTTTACAAGATCACGATCAAATTCTTATAAAGGTCAAGGTCATTGTCATATGGGCTTTTCATTCAAAACTGTCTCATTATCATAAATCCAATCATATAGTTGTTATATGGTTAACGACTGACGAATATAGATAGCGTTGTCAAAATAGTGACTGCAAGCTTGCTATCATTAAGCAAGCACGCTTTTGTTTTTTAATGGCCAAGGGAATTAAAATGAAGAAGGCCCAATATAAATGAGATGCCTCTGAGATGTGTTGATACCTGTTTTGTTCAAAATGTGCTGTGGTTTCCAGCGCTCTGCTCTTGATATGTTAAGGCAGGTGAAAGGCAACAGTGTTTGTTTGTTTGATCAGTGATTCACTGTGGCAAATATCAGAACTGTATATATTACATACTCCCAAGAGTTAACAAGTTAAGACTTTCTGAGTACTGAGATTATGCACAGTCTTTCTCACTGAAGGGGGCATTTAAATTAAAGTTATGTTAAAAAGGAGTCCACCTGTTAAGCACTGTAAGGGTTTTGGTAGAGGGCAAAAGAGAGAAGGCAGGGACCAAATGGGGAGGCCCTCCAGGACCACAGGACAGTGATGCATGTGTCTGCTTTGGTCTCCAATGAGCCTGTGGCCCAGGACCCTGTCTGAGACACTTTGAGCACGCCGTAAACAGAGCAGACCAGCTCTCATTCCTTCCACACGCCAGAGAGGCTCTATTTATAAACTTGCTCCCCTCAAAGGTGTATGGGCTGGCAGGCCCACATGATCACTCGAGGTTCAGCTCCTTCACTCTGCTTGTGGCAGTAGGCGAGCAGGTGGCCTGCGGTCTGAACAGCAGCCTTTAGGTGCAATGCCACTGTGCTGGATTCCCCTTCTGTCTTCTAATTTTTGTCATGACGTTCGTTGGACTTTCTGTTTCTTCAGCACAAAGCTAAACATAATTCATTGTATTGAGTACTTTTGTAGGGCAAGTTTCAAAACTTCCAAATTCTGGGAAATTTTAACCAAAGAGAAATGCACCTTTTCTTCCTTAGAGAGGTCATGCCATTAACACCAAACCTTAGTGAAACAGTGCCTGGAGTGTTTGCATGAAAAAGGGGTTCTGTTGTACAAAGGGATCACAGGTTCAATGAAAGTACTTTTTGTTGAGTTTTTAAATTGAATCTGTTGTTCTTGTCAATATCCTGCTTTTTCTGTTGTGAAAGAGCCAGTGCCCCACCTGCCATGAACCTCACTGCATGTCACTGCACACTCACTGTCACTGCACACATATAGGTTGTACTTCAGAGATGAATGAACCCACTGTAAACATAGTCATTCTGGTCATCCGGTGGTTTGTGAAAAAACGTTTGGGCTGGAAGTGACATTTATCTTACTTTGGCAATAATTAAAGACTGAAACTGTCAATCAGGTGCCACTTTGTCTCAGTCTCCAAGACTGATGACTGAATCCTAACCCTGCACATGTCTGAGATCGCCGTACTTTCAGCAAGTGATGCCTGACCTCAGGCTGTCATTAACTGTGCCACAGTTTTTTTTTTTAAACTGTGCCACAGTTTTTTTTTTTAAACTGTGCCACAGTTTTAAATTGTGCCAAAGTCGCATGGTTTTTATAAACGGGAAATTGTTTCCGTTCTTGATAAATATGAAATATTTGAAGAATTGTGAAGTTTGATTCCATGGTCAAATGAGATGTGAATGTGTATCTTATTTAGATTTATTTACTCATTATTACATTGTTTAACAAGCTTAAATGACTTGGCCATGATTAATTCTTTGAAGATGTAAGAGGGCTCCATTATGAATGGCAGAAAACAGTGGTAATTGCGTGCTGCAAATGAAGGAATCCTTTAGTATTCTTAACTTTTTAATTTCAGAAAGCATAGTCTCAGTGCAGAAATGCAGAAGTTCATTCAAGCTTGTGAATTTGCTTTTGGATTTACACTTCATGCCATGAAGATGGTAACTCCATGGGAACTCTGCTGTCATCGACTGGGCTTCTTACTGGTGAATGGTTGTGTTTTCCATCAGAAATTCTAGTTAATGCTTAATTTGTTGATGTAGCTAGGCAAGGTCGTAGTATTCTAGAGCTTTTCCTCATCTGGCAGCAGGGGCTTCCCTGAACTCTTGCTAGTGATGCTTTATGACAGCAACGTTGCTCCCTCAACCCCTCTGCTGTCCATGTGCCAGTATTGTAAAGGAGTGTTTGTGAAGAAGCTGATGACCAAGTTTTTGCAGTCAGGGCTGTTTCTGAGTATGTTGCACGTAGGACTGTTGTGAGGGAAAACCGACTGATGGGCAGCTGATGACCCTGTGAGGCAGCCTTCCGACAGCACGGGTAACTTGCTTACTCTGTTCTTTTATCATTTCTGGGTTTTCCATTTACAGCCTGTATCTCTTGATGTGCTCAGTGTCTTCTGATCATGTGTCTTCAGTATGTAATGTTTAAATGAAGATGTAATTTTTTTTTGTATTGAGTGCAGTGGCTTTTAATCAGAGAATCCCATGGATGTCTGTGTACATTTGCCAGATTCCTTCCCATTCCACGTGTTCTGTGCCTAGTCTGGTGTCATAGTGGAAAAACTGGATTCTTGTACCCAAAAAGTAATTTCCACAAGGATACTGGGCAGTCGTTTTTGTGACTTGGCACATATCATTAAGTGAATCGGGGTCTTTCGGCTGTTATAGCACAATGTGGAGACATTTCAGTTAAGTACACAGCTTATCCAATACTGTGATTTGTTTGGTGTTCTGGACTGTCTCTGGACAGAGACGGCACATCTCAAGTGTTTGCTGGGATTCTCTGGAGCGAAAACATCAGGAAACACTCTCGGCACTTCTATGCCTGGCTGAGGATGAGTCAGCTCACTCCTTGCTTACAGACCAGTATGATAACACAGAGGGAGGTGTCAGCAGTGTCGGGCAGACAATAAAGGAAGGGGACGGGAAGCCGGGGATGGTGATGAAGTGGTTGTGTTTCTCTTTCCTTTGGCCAGTGTTTCCTGGTGTCACACCAAGGTGGAGAAGTACGGACATCTGGGGGACCGATGTACAGAAATTGTTGCTTTAAAGATTAAACTGATGGTGTTGCCGTGGTGACTATTGTGATTGCGTTTTGCAAAACAGTACCAAACGCATGGCACATGTCACGTCTTCTCTTTCTTTAGTGTGACATCAGTCTGTTTTGCCTGGACTTGGAGAGTTCGAATGTCTGGACAAGACATGTTCTCTCTCTCTGGGGCTAGATTAATCTCTAGAGACTCCAGTGACCACAGTGTCCAGGATAATCACTTGGCCATCGACCGTTGCCTGTCTGTTGGTAGCAGCAGTGTAGTGAGCACAGATATTGCTTATGTCCCCAGCAAAAGCTAGAAATGAGCTGCGACAAACTAAATGGCATTACTGCAATGACAAAAGAGCCATCATACTTCCCCACTTACAGTCATTATGACCCCACTATAAAGGGAATACTGTGATGTTTTATGTTTAGTGAATGTACTGGCACCTGAAAGAATAAGAGATCAAATAGCACGTAGCAGCACTTTGACTTTCTCATTATAATTGACTCTGAGGGTGTCACTTAGGGACATTTTAAATGGGAATTCCCAAAGCTGTTTGTCATTCATCCCACGCAGTCTATCTATTTAAGCTACATACTGTCCCACATTTCAGCTGTGGGTGCAGCGCATTTTGCATATGAGGCATTCTAAGTCAGTATCACATTGCGTATTCCTCAGGATCTCTTTTGAAATATACATGTAGATACAAAATGACCAGCAAATCCCTGATATTCAGTTTAATCAAGAGGAAAAACAGTTGAATTTTTGGACCTTGTAACTATAGAAACTAACACTGTAGCACTGAGCTGGAAACTGATAAAACGGTCTAAATCTCGCTTTATCCTCAGGCTTATCACATGTGTCTCGAGTGTGCTTCTCATGCCCCCTTTGCTGGTTCACTCACTGTCCCCGTGTGATAAAGCACGTCAGAGAGCTTAGGCTTCTATGGCAGCCAGCGATAACTTTTCAGCTTGTGGCCAGAAGTTTCAGTTTGTGGCCAATTAAATGCTTGTGTCAGCTGCTCGTTAGTTGTTACCACGGGATGCGGGATGTTTGACCCCGAAGCGAACTTACCGGAAAGTTTCCAAGCTTTTCAGAATTTTAATAAATTAATTCTTTTTTTTTTTAAAAAAAAGCTTATTGCTTAGTGGAACGTGGGGTTGTTTTCTACCAAAGCAGTAGCTGCTGAGAGATTAAAGCCTGGTGGAGCTGGGAACAGTGGCATCTCTCACCATTAGCTGACTTTAAAAGGGATGGGTAACACTGCAAGTTGGTGACAGTGATATAAATAGCACAGCACATTTACTTTAGCCTCCAGAGCACAATAGGTGTCTGTGCCTTTAATGGGTCGGGACTGGCTCCCTTTGCGTGACTTCGTGGGGGCAGCTGTGGCGCTGGGTGGGTGGGAGAGCGAACAGCAGTGCCCCAGAGCTGCTAGCTATCTTGCCGTCGGTCCTGTGCCTGTCGGGGCTTTGAGCAGGGTCAGGCCACCGGGTGCAGCTATCGCGAGGGTGACGTGCCGAGGGACTGCCCCCACCCTCGGCACCCCAGGCGGCTTGGCAAACTCGCAGATCCCCTCTCAGGCAGCTTTGATACAACAGTGGGCTGCCCCAGGTCGAGAAACAGGAAGACATGCTGCCAATGGGGAGCAAGGTAAATGGCCATATCGTATTGCGAAGGTAACAGTGGTTGGGAGGGGTAATTAATGGACTGAGTGGTTCTAATTAACCAGATGAGTTGAGAAGGTTTGCTGTGACTGATTTGCAGAATTGTGTAGGCATGTCCCGTATGGGGACAGAGAACTGGTTGGCTGAGATTTGGTGCTGGGAAGGACTGACCTGCATTACTAATGGAGTTTGGTTGTATTAATGGAGTTTGACTCAATTTCTTCTCTCCTACCTCAAAAGAAAAGACTGATCAAGAGAATATAATGCTTCTGTGTTTTGGGAGACTGTGTTGTGATTAAGAGCGGTGGCCCGCCTTTTACATACTGTATGCTCTGTGTTGCATATATGTTTTTCCTTGTTCCGGTGAGGTCGTCAGGGTTGTAGTATGAGATGGGGGACTCTGGAATACTCAGCAACTTCAGCAACCAGTGCAACTTCCCGGCAAACTGCTAATATTCCGAATACTTCCGGTCATCAGGTACGATACCTGTTTCCCTTACTGCTGTTTAACCTAAAGTATGAAATGAAGGGCACGTCTCGAGCAATCAGTGCTGCAAGGAGTGATTTGAGTAACACCAAAAGAGGCCAATAGAGAAGTATGAGTTTGAGTTTCTTTTCCTATGTGGTGCAGTAAGTGAAAGGGCCCTTCCAGTTGGGTACAGTGTTTTCCGTTACCTATTCACCAAATTACCCTATTTATAAGGTTATTAAATGATGTGTCCTGCAGTAAAAATAGAGGTAGGCTTCAGGAATATGATCTAAATGGAAAATCTGAATTTTTAATATGTATCGTCTTAGATATGACACTCCGGGGGATTATTATATATAACTATATAATGTACTGAGTGATTATGTTTTGTGATGTTATCGCAATAGCTGGTGAGTCAGATGTTTTTAAGCCTATTTGAAATATTCTTTATTGAAAGTGAAAGGCAATATCAAGACAAGTACAAAACGGTGCATTACGATAGACTAGAATAAATGTTTATCTGTCACAGTATCTAATATTGTGAGTCCAGCAAGCTGATAGGGGAACTTGCAGAATTCCATGTTGCCTGATGACCAGCCTGAGGTCTACTGAGGAGTTGGGGGAAGAGCAGCTGCCCCAGCAAAGGGGAAGAGGATCAGCTCTGAAGGTTCCTGGGCCAAACCCCACGAGGGTCACTGCACCCCAGAGTGCAGCTAGTGAATGTTCACTCCGTGAGAGAGAGTGTTTCTGAAATGCTATTCATAATGTGTTAGCCAAACCACTGTCCCAGCAGATAGATCAATACGGGCTTCGGCACTTGGCCCAGTATTTTGAAGTAGCTTTGCTGTGATGCAAGTAGGCTTCCCGGGGTGTGTGACACTGCAGCTATTCCATCATTCTCCTCCTGCTCCTGGGTTCTGTGTACCGCTGACCACTGTCATCATTGCCATGAAAAGGTCAAAGGGCATTCCAGTCAATACTGTGCATGTAAATTAGTAAGAGAGTACAACTATTATGGTGATTATATACGTTACACAGTTACACTGCAAGAAGCATCGTCGGTCTGCACAGTTACAAAACACACACTGACCTGCTGATTTTATCACAAAAAACACACATAAAGGCATGCTAATACTGGGTGAGTAAGCAGTGACATAAGGAGATGTTCATAATAATGGGTGTGCTGAGTAAGCAGTGACATAAGGAGATGTTCATAATAATGGGTGTGCTGAGTAAGCAGTGACATAAGGAGATGTTCGTAATAATGGGTGTGCTGAGTAAGCAGT
>JAODKN010000041.1:18606362-18623852 GCA_026774425.1 Petrocephalus zakoni | reverse complement strand
TGTGCTGAGTAAGCAGTGACATAAGGAGAAGTTCATAATAATGGGTGTGCTGAATAAGCAGTGACATAAGGAGATGTTCATAATAATGGGTGAGTAAGCAGTGACATAAGGAGATGTTCATAATAATGGGTGAGTAAGCAGTGACATAAGGAGATGTTCACATGCTGAAAGCACTTTGTTTTAGCAGGGGATTCATCGTGTGCTGCTTGTCAGCAAAAGTCGTTTTCGATTTTCCTCAAGCTTGGGAAACTGC
This sequence comes from Petrocephalus zakoni, assembly GCA_026774425.1. Lineage (NCBI taxonomy): Eukaryota > Metazoa > Chordata > Actinopteri > Osteoglossiformes > Mormyridae > Petrocephalus > Petrocephalus zakoni. The sequence continues at coordinate 18,623,599 of JAODKN010000041.1, read as the reverse complement.
TGAATTTCTTATGATGTCTGGTCACCAGTCAGTTTTGTTACGTGCTGCTTGCTTTCATGTGGACTCTAGCGAGGTCACACCTCGGTGCATGACTCATGTTGCAGGGGGACATGCAGGGAACCCCAAAGGGAAATTCTTTTTATTAGAATTAGAATTAGAATTGTCATAGCATGATGGCTTAATTTACTCTGGGCTAGTGTGTGGACCGGTACCGGTCCATAGCCATTTTCCATCAGTCTACGGAACTTCACGTTCTGTTCGCAACTGCAGTTGAAACTGTTAAACTTATGAAATCAGCAAACAATTTGTCAATAAGATGCCAACATGGGCATCGAAGGTTGGGAACCCCCTACTCTATGCTACATACAGTATATATCACCTATAAATAAGATGCCAACATGGGCATCGAAGGTTGGGAACCCCCTACTCTATGCTACATACAGTATATATCACCTATAAATAAGATGCCAACATGGGGATCGAAGGTTGGGAACCCCCTACTCTATGCCACATACAGTATATATCACCTATAAATAAAAATTTCAAATCTGGCTAAAAAATAACCAAAAATAACAAAATAATAAATAAATACAGATAATATAGACTGTGGGACAAATGACTAATAATATAGAAGACAATATTGAATGACACTAAGCTTATTTTGATCATAACCTCACATACACTGAACAGAAAAATAACTGCTTTTCAAATATGTTTCTTTCTGTTATCACCAGATTTATGAGCTTATATAATATAATATAATATAATATAATATATAATAATAAGCTTATCAATTAGAGATCTGTGCTCGCAAGGTTGCTGGTTTTAACCCCAATCGCCAGATGAGTAATTCCCAAAACCACTCTACAAGTACTAGATAATTGGCTGACACCAAGCTCCAATGTCACTATGATGATGGGATACATGACAACCAAAAAATTCTGAAAAACAATGTGTTTGTACAAATATAGTATCAGTGTTTGTAGACACTAACATTTATGCAGTCAGCAAATTCTTTACTGTCATGTTGCCATGTGTATTCCTGGTTGTTTTATTTCAGTGTACTCTGTGAACGTTGAATCACATTTACAGTTAAATACACGGCAAGACATACCAGTGTCCCATTTGAGACAGTTTTCTGAGTCACTGATGTTAAAAAAATGGTAAGAGTACACTACATTATGATGAAATGCTAACTGGGAATTTCATGAGACTGCCAACAGCCGGCATTAATACACATGCCAAAAACATTATACTGATGTGCGTGTTCTCCAGGACTAAGCAATCAGACATAATGAGTCAAGGTGTGGCATCATTTCAAACTGATTACAACATCCATCTGTTTTCCAGCTGTTTATTCAGGTCATTGTTGCTGGCAGCCCAGAAGCAGCCAATCCCTGGCGGCACAGGGCACAAAGGCCCCCAAGATGGGATGCCAGTCCATCACTGGGCTCATACTCAAACTTTGCGGGTTATTAGCAGGCACCAGTTAACTGTGCATCTATACACCGTGGGAGAATACCTGTGCGTCACAGAGAGACCATGCAAACTCCACTCCCACAGAACAGCAGTGGGACTTAAACCCCCAACCCTTGAACTGTGAAGCAACAGTGCTACCTATTAAACCACCCTGACCAAACCATTATTCCAGGGGCCTGTTTTGCGGAGCAGGATTTCTTAACCAGATAACTTGTCCGGTTTACGGTAGTCTGGGCTAAATGTAAATGAATGAAGATAAAAGTCCATTTAAATTGGGGTACAATTGGGGTACTGGCAAGTTATCTGGCTAAACAAGAAACCTGGGTTTATGATCCAGGTTAGGAAAAAAACAACAACACTGGCTACTCAACAGGGATGCATTTTCCCATTTAACTTCAATATTCTGCTCTTTCAGTAAGGAAATTAATATAATACGTTTTATTACTCTTGGCCTAGTTTTATGGCTGAATTTATTTTTTTTTTTTTGTGGTTAATTTTGTGGTTAACTAGCAAAATGATATTTAAGAATTTAGTCCGTGCTAGATATTTCAGAATAATAGTGGTGATATAAATGTACATTTTGGCTCTAGTGTATAAAAATGAGGCAGAGCTGCAGTAGTTGTTCTCAGAATGTGCCAGACAACTGAAGGTTTTTGCACAATGTGTGGTATAAATATGTCAGAATCACAATATTGCATTGTACTGGGGTGGTTCCAGTTCTGGCCTTTGTGGTGTTACGCATGCTGTGGCATGGGCATGGGAGCTGCCAGTCTGAATAGATCCAGAACTGCTGCAGTCACATTCACACCGGCCTTGTTTCTCCCCCATTGTGTTACAGGATCAGTTCGACAACTTGGAAAAGCACACGCACTGGGGCATTGAGTTCGTGGAGCGCTACACCAAATTTGTAAAGGAGAGATCTGAGATTGAAATCAATTACGCAAAGCAGATTAGGTAAGTAACCTAGTGACTGTACTGTGCTCCACTCCACATGGAGGCTCTTATACCAAGACTTTAGCATTGGCATCTGCTCAGGTCTCTTCCTGTGGCTCATTGATGTGCAGCAAGTTTCTCATGGTATTATTTTCATTTACAAAACTGTTACAGTCCTGTCAAGAACAAAGCCAAGTATCATAGCAGAGGTGACTGGTGTACCTGGGAAGTCCACCACTTCATGTCTGCATTAGGGAATTCCTACCTTTCTGCTTGTTTATTTTACACTCTGTTGTCCTCCAGCTTCTGACATGTGACGAGCTGACGGGGCGGGTGTTGCTGCCACATGCTAGTCAGTGTTTGACAAAGTAGAGCTGTATGCAAACAGAACCAAGGCCCTGCTTTCTGGGGTCCGTTCCCACCTGATCATGGGGGGATTTTTATCTGCACTGTGGCATCTGGTTGAGTGGAAAATTAGCACTAATAAAATATTTGCCATTTTACGTATAAAGGATATGCAGGGGCATAGTGGAGATGTCTGCCCTCCAATATTTATTTTGGATTAATTGATCTCCTTCAATAAATAGACCATGGCATTTAAATTATTAAGTTGTGCCCCTCCATCTGAGTATCAAACTGTTCCACGCTATATATTATGCATGTTTATTTAGCGTATTGCAAAATGTTCTGGTATTCTTTAGATGCACAGCAACTGAAACTTAATCCAGGATGCACAAAGTGAACAATAATATTTATAAAATGAAAAAAAAGAGTTATCATAATTTGCAGAACAGGCTAATATTTATTTCCACTGTGAGATTTTATTCTGAGGAGGCCACAGGTAGGAAAATGTGGTCAGGTGGGCAATTGGCTGTATATACGAATCCCACAGGCACTGTGAAGCGAGAGCAGCCCGACGTCACAGGAAATGAGCTAGGCAGAGGCAGAGTGGGTTGCCATGGCAACACGGTTTTACCGTTGCAGGCAGCCCTGACCCATATTTTATAGTTCTGCCTCCAGCGATGATGTGGGGTGGGGTGGGGCGTGGTGGGGGATAGGGGGTGGAAGAGTAAATAGACAGTGGTGATCCCTGGCAGGCTGGCTCCCGGTGAGAGGGGGGTTGTAGCCCTGACCATGTATCACTCCCCTGCATTGTCCTGCAGCAGCATCGTTACCCATATCCACGCAGCCTCAGTTCTTCCTGAACCTTCAGAGAGTCGTTTTATTTATCTTTATTCAAAACAATGTTGCTTGCAGTTCAAATTAAGTTGCATTCTGTAGGATTTTATTTGTAGAAATGTAATTATTAATAGCTGCCACAATATTAGGTTTACCCACTTACTTATTTCCATAAATATTCTAGGACCCCTGTTGTGCAGTTCACAGCTGGCACCGTGCCATTTTTATTCATTCCGGGAGTGAATTAAAATGCAGTGATCTATCAGCATCTCTCCATTACTGTCATGAGCATTTAGTCACACATTATTTAGCTTAGGGGAAAACACCCATTTATGTCTGATTAACAGTGAAATACCTATGCTTTTTTCCAAATGCATAAAAAAGGATTGTTAAGTATTTTTATCAGAAAATGCAGCTGACTGATTTTTTTGCTTGACCCTCTAGACCATGGGATTTTTATCCTAATCTTTCCCATTTTGGACTGAGCTTCCCAGTGAAGCACTTATAATCAACACAGTCATCATAGCATAGTAGTCATACAATGTAGCCACTTAATAACTCTAATCGCCAGTTAATTCCAGCCATCAATGTGCCTCGCTGCTTAAATCCTGGCTAAACTCCACTGCGATATCCTGCTGTAAACAGACAGGCACAGCAGGGGAATAATCTGCCTAGCAACGGAGCAGACCCCAGGGGAGCAGCTAGCGAGATGTAACGTGACAACTACTGAATGGTTTTTAATCTTGTGTGTTTAAATATATATAATGTGTGTCTATATACATATACACACACATGATTGTATTACTGTCTTAGTGAGGACCATCCATTCATTTCTATGGGAAAAACCCTAATGCCAGTCACAACACCCTTAACCCTACCCAGCCCTAATCTTAACCATAAGTAACCCAACAAAATACCAGACTTTTGGATTTTTTACTTTTTTGATTACAATCACAGATTTTTATTAAATGAAGTCTGAAGTATTGAGATCCGGCCGCATGCCTTGCTATTCCTCGGTTTTTTCCAGGATTTGCTATACTTGCAAGGTCTTTCGTAGATGCAGACCATTTTTCTTACTCTAAGCTTAATTAGGTCAGTCAGATGAAATTTCTCCAGTACTTTAATGTTAATTTAACAAATGTTATCAAATGTCTTATTGGCTAATTTATTTCTGTCTGTTGCCAGGTAGATCTTGATAGGCTGGTCTGGTATTCGGTACTTAACTGGTCTAAATAAAAGAAAATGAATTTATTATATTATGCAAGATGAGAATAGGTCAGCAACATCACTGTGGGACTGTTTTTGGCCTTTTAATGAAGGTTTTATAAAATGAAAAGTCGACCAATTCACACGTGCCTTTGGGGTTCTTTGGACTAGATTGAACCTTATGAGATTTAATTAAGCAAAGCCTTTCCTTGTTACTATGATATTAATGTCATTACAATGACACCTGCAATATTTTATCGTAAATTAATCCTAAGTACTGATTTTGCTAAAATAGCCATATTGGCCTGTTATTGGCAAGTCTCCATGCGGAAATTACATTGTTAAAATATAGAAGTATTTACTAGTATTTCCCCTGGTTAAGCAGATTGCATGTTTCTAAATCCTGCTCACTTTAGCAGAATCATATTTTCTAGGCCTCTCTTTAAGATGCAGTATTGAAAGTGTTTTTCCTCTTAACTTGTCTACCATGAAGTGGTTTATGGAGCTTCTCCTGCTGGATTACACTGAAGAATATTATGAAAAATGAAGCCTGATCATAGACAGATTATCAGGTCTGCATTGAGAACAAACAATGTCCATCAGAAAGAACCTTGCGAAATGCAGTTGAATGTCATCATAGAAATACATATGCATGTTAATCATTCACTGTCATGTGTGTACTCTCGTGTGGCCTTCATGTTTAATAAAAGCTCTTCACTCTCCTATGCTCTCCCTCTTAAAGCTGCTCTTGTGTCCTTTGTTCCACAGGAATCTTTCAAAGAAATATCAGCCCAAGAAAAACTCCAAAGAAGAGGAGGAGAATAAGTGAGTTTTGCTTGCAACTTGCAAAAGATTGTTTGATTCACAGGATGTACTGTATATGAATGTGGTCCTGAATTCAGTTATCCTATATATAAAAAACTTCATTTCTACCAACAAAAAATTGTTCAATACCATACAGTTTCCCTGTAACAAATTCCAAAAATGACACAAAACAAAAGGAGCAGAAATGTTTATTACTACATGAAGGAAACTATTTTGCAGCAATTCATCCTATATATATGGAGATATACAGCAAAATAATGTCGTTTCTATTACAGGTACTCATCATGTCGGGCCTTCCTGACGACCCTGAATGAGTTGAATGACTACGCCGGGCAGCATGAGGTCATAGCAGAGAACCTCACCTCACAGATCATTTGTGAGCTGATGCGCTTTGTCCAGGAGCTCAAGGCAGAGAGGAAATCGGTAGAGCTCTGTTTCCTGTTTGCTGTTTCACATCCTGAGTGCTTAGTCCCCTAAGAATAGTGCGCACCTAAGGAGGCCGCATTGGCACCACTTTTCTGAAGCTACCTCGGTTCTTCCTACATGTATCACCCGAGGTTCAACTCGTACGCTTTATTGATATGTTTCACGAATAGTACATGTCCAGGTTACATTATTCAACTGCTATGACAGAGGTAAAGAGTGTTTTTTAATCATGTAATTTTCACATTTTGTAAGGTGAACTCAGACCTGGATTCATTTAAAAGTTATTTTTAAGTTTCCATGGTGACATTGTGAGTGCCTTGCTGTACAGTTTCTTTCATAAAGGACAGGAAGATACTATGCCTGACCAAAAATAGGTCTCTTTTATCAGACTAGTACTTAATTCTTTCCTGTAGCTGGCCAAGCCAGAGAGGAATTACTGACACACCAATATAAATGCATCTGGGGTTCTTTTGGATCAAAGTTACCCTGGGAGCATGGTTGTGAGTCCTGCACTGTTTACGAGCTTATTATTATAGTTTTATTTCTCCTGCTTAAAAATAAGTGATTTTTTTCCTGAATAATTCTTAAGTGAAATTCTGCTCAGCAGGACTTCACTGTCTCCCTGTGCACATGGTAGCACCTGAAAGCAACATACTTTGGCTTAACCGTTCTCATTGTGGGTTTGTGGCTTCAATTTGGTTTTTAGGTACATTTTAGACCTTTGGTTTTTGTTATATAGATATTGATAATAAAATATATCCCATCCATCTCCATATGTATTACAAGCTTGGTGGGGGGGGGGGGGCATCTCTAGGTCCTCATGTTCCTGTGTTCTGTGGAGTTCTCTTTAGTGGGGTATTTCTACATTCCCATTGGTTGCCGCTGAACTGCATCATAGCTCATTACTATAAAGGTACCGGGCTTCAACTGCATTTTGACACTCTGACACTAGCTGCCCGAAATGTGCTGTGCCGCCTGCCGGCGTGCCCTCCCATAGAGAAGGGATGACTTCTGCTCGATTTGACGCTCTCACCACTCGCGGTGTGAATGCAGCGTAACTCGGGATCTGTGAGGCACCGGGCTTACCCACCGGGCCATCATGCCACCCACATTGCGGCCCTTACAATACATTCGTAATTGGCTTTTATAATTGGTATTTGAATTGTAATGTGACTTCTTTAGGTCCTGCTAAAATTCCCTCCCACACAAAGAGCATTTACTGAATAAATATGCACTAATTAATGTTTGCCTTATAGCAGGAAAGAGGCATTTGCACAGTGAGTGGTAATAGTTGATCCTTATCAGTAGTCTTAAATGGTCTCCTTAGGAAAGCAGGATCACAGACGAATCGTATTATTCCTGTGATTATACTAGGATTGGTTTAAAGACAGATTGAGGATGTACGGATTCAGACATAAGGATACAGCTGTATACCATCTGCTGGATGAAGCTTCTCTCTTACAGTGACCTTATATAGGTTTACGTCTAAAAACAAGCAAGGAGAACAAGCAACTCGAGCGCATGGTCTGCCACTGCTTGGATTTAGGGTAGTATGATGCCTGTGCAGCCTTCCCTAGGTCGCGGAGGGATTACCTCCCATTAAACCAGTCGAAAGGCGAAAACATTGTAAGCAGTACTCCCAACCTAACAAACATCATGGCCTAGCCTAGCCTACCTACGTGCTTAGAACACTTACAGCCCTACAGTTGGGGAAATTAATAACATAAATTCTATTTTATAATGAAGTGTTCAATATCTCATCTAATTTATTGAGTAAATATACGATGGGAACCTATCTGAAAGACGAAATATCATAACACCGTCGTGTCCCGGAGAGTAGCAGTATTTAGCCTCTGGGGCTGTGGGTTTGGCGCCTTCCCACAGGCTTTGCGTGCTCTCTCTGTGCATGCATTTCCCCCATGCTTTCTAAACATATGCGGATGTAGATTGGTATTAATAAAATGTACGAAAGAATGTGATGGGCTGGCATCCCCTCCCGGGTGTCCCTTGGCTTATGCCCTGTGCTTTCTGGGGTAGGTGCCAGGAACCACAACCCCATACCAGATGAGCAGTTACAGGAGATGGATGGATGTCAGAGTTTACATTACAGCCCTTAAGTAGTTTTGCAATTAAAAATAGCATCTTTTGACACCCTTTGCAGTAGTATTTTGTATATGATTTCTGAGTTAGCATGCATTAATTTTCAGGTTAAGACACGGCTTCCAGCTAAGGGTTTATTTAACAACGCAATTAGCTGATAACAGCATGTTCTCAGGATATGATGTGTGAAACTCACTAAGAAGCTTTCCAGTCCAAGGGCGTGACCGCTTGGACCAGAGGGGGGATGTCTTGTTTGGTCTTTGTGTGCTGGGAGCTTTTTTGGGGGGGTTGCCAGCCCTGCCCTTCCTATTCCCTGTAAAATGTGAACCGAGCTCCAACTTCACTGTGTTTAACTTTTAAAGTCGTGTTAACTGGAATGGCATGCAGAGTGAGATTTTCATTCCACACTGTTTACTCTGCATATGACAAATAACTCTGTAGACTATTACTGTATAGTGCGTAGATACCCTTATGGACAGGTTTGTGCTACCTTTGAGCTGTTGGCTGCTCTTTTCCTTTGTGCACCATTTAGTCTATGATTTTGACTGTGGGATCATGATCATTTGATGGGGGCCTTCAAGGCGGAAGCACTGGGGTATCTCAGAGAGGGGTGGCGGGTGCTGTGTTTGTCTGGCGAAAAGGCTATGATACAGAGGCTAGTCTTTCTCCTCTCCCTCCATGCCCACTGGCTGAGATCCACCCTGCACCTTCCTGGGCCAACTTGGCCTATTTCCCAGGGGGCATCAGTGGGGAGCAGGATGGTGTGCAGTCTCCAAGCTAATGCTGACCGCCTGGCCTTACCGTATGCTCTCCCCTGCCTGCTCGCTGGCTCCTTTGCCTTGCGAATGGCGGCCCAGATAAAGGCATGGCTTCCGGAGAACAAGGAAGCCCTCCTGTACCTTTAAGTGTCCCATGTGGTGTCCTGGGAACATTCTGACAAAGCCTTAGAGCGTGGTTGACCTTTCCCCAGCCTTGTCTCGTGACGGCTTGCTGTTGTCCTCGACTGCCCTATGGGAATTCACCTGACCTTCTCGCTGAGGTTTAATGGGTCTTTTCTTATCTGAAAAACACATTCCCAAATCACTGACCTTACCCACAGATAATCTGGAATCTACCCCACAACAGAGCATAACCCACTGTACGCAAGCCGGATTATTTTCGCTATTCATTTTAGCCTGACAGAAGGTATTTAGGTCATAATGGGTTGATTTCTAGTAAAAACTACAATTTATTGTTGTTGTTGTGAAATGGTAAAAACATTGTAATACTGTGAAATAGCAAAGCCACAGTAACTTAATGAAATATTAAACACACTGTAACAAAATGTAATGGTAAAAACAGTGTAACAGAAATAGTAAAAACAGTGTAACCCAATGAAATAGAAAGAATTGTGAAAGAGTGAAGATGATATGAAATAGTAAAAACATTGTCACTCAATGAAGTAGTAAGAACAGTGTAACAGCAGAATAGAAAGAACACAGTGAAAGAGTAAAGAAGACATGAAATGGTAAAAATGCTCTAAGAGAGTAAAGACTTTGTGACATGGTGAAACTGAGCGGCATTAAGTCCCACTGGGGGATCGTCAGGCTTCGGGGAGAAGGCCAGGCAGCAACTGGGAGGCTTCTGCTAGTCGGCCTCCCATTCTGGGGTCGCGCTGGGCTACAAAGGGCACTCCATGTCGAGCACAGGCACAGACTGTGGCAGCTTTGTCACTCTTTAATAATTCGCAGGGCGCCCTTGGAGCAGTGGGAGGACAGGAATGCGGAGGGGGACGGGAGAGCAGGGATGCGAGCCTGCACCCCCCCGCAGCAGGCGCCTTCATGCCAGAATAAATGATATTGCTGGACGTTGTGTGCCTCTTTATTTGTCTGGGCCACACGTGACCCCCCCCCCACCCCACCTACACAGCCGCCCGCATGGAGCAGACGGACACACACGCACACACTCGGGGGGCCTTTGTTGATTGAGCTCGTGAGGCTGTCACTGTCTTGCCCCCATATACAGAATGTGCCCCATTGTGCGTTGGGTAGACAGAGTGCAGTGTAGTCTCTTCTCTGTCACCACTGTGCTCCACTATCTGCCTTTCCCTTGGCTTCTTGTGTAAACAACATCTCCCAACAGTGTGCCTATGGCTCTGCTCTGGAATTGCCTTCGGTATCGTACACATTGGCCATTTGTTGTTCATATAAAGAAACAATTTGCCCGAAGTATATGTCTTGTCATTATTTGCAGACATTGGAAATCTAAAGCTATAACTGAATTGCACAATGCTGAATTGATAATCCGTCTCTGAGAGACACCTAGCAGTTCTTTGTGCTGAGGCTCGGTTCGCGTATAAATTTGTAGATATCCTATTTGGGTTGCTCTTGTTAACTCTGTGGGGTCGATTGAGAGCCAGGCCATGTGAACAGAACTCTCGAGGCTCTCAGTGTCTGACGGTCATGGGTTCTAGTGTCGAGTTTCTGAACGAGAACGGGATACTGTGAAGACCCTGTAAAAGCCCTCCCATGCAGTCATGTATAAGACATATGTGGTACAGAGACCATCTGTGGATATATGACACTGAATCTTGTGCCCTGCTCGAAAAGTAAGGATTTTATCATCTTCACTAACTGCTTCTGCACTGGCCCAGTTTGTCCGAGGAGCAAATTATTATTCCATGCTGGCTGAACAGGAAACGAGGCTGGGGAATGTGGAGTGTCGGTGACACCTGTTTTGTTTGGACTGTCTGCCTTGCGAACCAGAACTGCTTCGCTATTTTGGGGCTGAATGGCCCGGATACATCCACCATGTCTGTCTACTGTGCTGTGGCTGGGCTAAGCAGCTGTGATACTGGGGATAGCATACCTGGTGTATGGCTACACATCCCTGATAGCATTATGGAGAACCCAGCCAGACACCTATCCCTGTAAAGACACAAAGTGATTCTTCTTCTCTTTGATTTGACTCGATCTCTTATTGTCAGTTCAAAGCTATTGAAGAAGTGAAAAATAGCTGGCTTGAGTGCACAGAACATTGGGAGCACACCTACTAAATCTGGTAGTGAGTTGATTAAGGTTTCTTTGAGCAGGAACATCTGTGAACTTTGTTGGATTTTCCAGGACTGGAATTGGGGAAACCTGGAGTAGAGCATGAACGAGTACTTCTGGAGAAGTTGGGCTTAAGGGCCTTGCTCAAGGGGCCAAAAGCAGTATGTAGTAATCATGGGTTTTGATGCCACAACCTTCTGGGCATGGGCACAGATCCTTAATCTGCTGAGCTGCACTCTAACCTCTCCTGAGTACTGTGTGGATGCTTTGATGGAGGCCACAAGCCTTAAATCTCATCCTCGGCGTGTTAATGGTTTGGAATCTGTTTATCAGCCTCTGTCCACATAAACCGGTCAGGTGGGGCAGCGCTGAGTCTTGCTGGGACATAGCCTACCCCCCTCTGGTGTCTAGACTGGCTTTTAGGATCTCCTCTGGTTCAATCCAGGCTTCACAGCCTGGCTCTCCAGGGATACCATTTGGGATGATATCCAACCCTAAGAGCTTTAAAAGCTCCAGCTTGACCTGTCTGAGCCAATACTTTTCTTCCTCCTGTTCCTCGTGGTTCTGTACAGGATAGATATTCACTGTAATAACCCTGAGTATTGGTAGTGTTATTAATCATAAACATAGCTCAGCCTGTTGTAAACAATATTATATCTATATATATTTACACACACACACACACACACACATATATATAAAATTTCAGCACGCACAAAATATTTGCGCTTGTTTTGCACTTCTCCTGTCCATGAAAGCCACACATGCCAGTACCATTGTACCACTGTGTAAAGCAGATCCTTAATGTTGGGATCTAGCCTCTGAGCGTCAGTTTAACAGGCCGGTGCAGTGCCATGGGCCTTTGAGACACCCAGGGCAACTTCTTGGGGCTTTAGGTGATTATCCTCTTTGCTGGGCCACCTCACTCCTGAAAACGAGAAGCACAGGAGTCCAAGCCGCACTGCAGAGCCCACAAAATGAGACAGACATTTGGGCGTTATATTGCAGCACACTTTCATTCAGTATTTACGGCGGTGCCTCTGTGCCCTTTACCGTACAGGACAAAAGAGCCTGGACTGTACTCTCCACGCTCTGTGACTGTTGCCAGTTGCTGCAGAATGGCTAAGCTTACGGGGAGGGGGGCGGAGCTGGGAAGGGGTTCAGCAGGGCTGCAGGTGAGTGTGCTATTCAGCCATACTGGGCTTCCCTGATCTGGGAGAAGGTCGTTAAAGGAAGCTACAGCCTCCCAACAGCTCTCTACAGGCACCTCAGTATCCCAGAGTGATAGGGTTCACAAGGCAAACTGTCCTATTATTAGAGAACCCCCCCCCCCAGTGACAGCAAGTCAGAAATCTGAGGGGCGGATTTAAGCTAGAGATAGTTCCGGATAATTTAATCCACAGTGTGGGATCAGAGCCAAGTGGAGCCCAGCTGTTGTGTAGAGAAACGCCGAGCTGTAAACAACCAGAGAAGCTGATGGGGGAGCTTGGGCCACCGTGGGCCTGCTGCCGCCCCGCTCCAGGTCTCTGCGCCGCGCTGATTCCCCCCTTTTCTAATTCATCTTTGATTGGATACCTCCTCTATTTTTCATTGAATGGCCTTTGGGCTGCATGCTGTTTAACTACCAATTATAATACTCCATAGTATCTCATTGCTTACATCCAGATAGCAACCTTTCGTCTCCCATTTTAAATGATTTGCCCTGCATTTCCCCCTCCTGACCACTCGGGGACGCTGCCACATTTTACTGCAAGTTGTCCTTTACTACTCTTGTATACGGTTTTCTGTGTACGGCTTCTGGCAAAATGGGTAGGCATTCCTATGCACTTGCTGCATGTGGCCAGTGAATCTTGTGCCTGTTAACATTTATTTTTATTGGATTATCTACTTGATGAAAAATCCAGTGAAACGGTTACCATTCTGACCCTATAAAGTAAATATCATGCCACGAACCATCCCCCAGAAATCAAATAACACTGCTATTTATTTATAGCGGGCTCTTGAAATAGAAGCCACTGAGTCATGGTTAAAGTGTTTCACGTGTTCTAGATATGGTCGTGCCTGTAGTTTTGAGTGGACAATGTGCATTCCGCCTTTATAATTTGCATCTCTCAAATGTTGTCTGGTAGATTGCGAGTGTGCTTTCATTAAGTACTTTAAATGCCAAAGGCTCGATATTATGACTTAATTAATTATCTGAGGGGTCAGTTCAGACATTTTACAGCATGTTCGATTGGTGTTTTATCTTGACACTAGGTGATGGGCGAGCTTTTCCGGTGCTGCTCTGAGTGAGTTCCGGCTCCGGTTCCTGGACTAACATCAGTATTCCTCCTTACGGCACAGGTCACTGCAGGCAGCTAATGTGACAGAAATGGATGCCATCTATAGTTGTATCACGTCTTCCGGTTTATTGCCGGGTTTCCTCTCGTACTGTATTCTGTTTTTTCTTACGGTTCTTGTCCAAACGTCCACTCTGTGTCCCCGTGCGACAGTGAATGTTTATTAGAGCTACATTCTCTCCCCATGAATTCTGTCCTGCTGTCCCTCTGATGGGCTGCTCACATTTGTCGAGCCACCATAGATTGGACATTTTGTTGATCTCTTTTGAGGGAACACACTGCGAGTCCTTAAAGGCCCCTTGCCCATTTGCTGTCTGTTCCAACATGCATCAGTGTGAGCTGTTAATGTCAGCCACCATTGTTTTCTCTCAAAACTCTATAGAAGACTGTAGAAGCATCGCTGGCTGTTTTCCTGCGTTTTTTCTGTGACAAGCTGAATTGTAGCGAAACCAAAAACTGTACTCAAATAGTATAATATGGATGTTAAAAAAAAACTTATACAGCGCCTGTAAATGTAGCAGGCTTTAATATTTTCATTACCCGTTTAGCAGTAAGTGCAGCCTTTAGTGGTATGTTGTTACCAGTCTCTTGCACTTTAAAGTGGTCATTTTTCACTCAGTTGTCTTCACAAATCTTCTCGAGTTGGTAAATGCAACTTCAGGATGGGCACAAAACTTTCTTCAACCAGTTTGGTGTTTTCATCGTCGTCCTGAATGACAGGTCACCGTCCCCTAATTCCACGCTTGTCCAAGGAGGCCCCCCTATTCCGGCTTATGAAAGCCTACCTCATTCCATTAAGCCACCTCTCTTGCTTCAAAGTGCAGATGATGTTTCCAGAGGGATGAGAACACATTTTGCATGAAGGCCAAGTAACTGCAGCCTTAGCCCATCACACCAGAATGTTGTCCCACAGCATCGGAGAGGCTCCATGTACTGAAGACGGGACTCCATGTCAGCCTTCTTCAAACATGGTTTCTCTCTCGCCATACATGCCAGATCCATGCGTATTTTTAACCCGCACAGCATATGTGTGATGATACGTGTAAGCCAAAGCCCCGGCCATCTCTCTTTTCAGGATTTCATTGCCAAGATAACACCAAAGATGAATTTTCATGGAAATGGTAGTTGTGGCCATTGAAAGTGATTTCACTGGCTAAACAGATGTTCATGTACGTTAGGGGTGTGTAAGTCTGTGTCTCCCCGCTTCCTGGAGATAGCAGAACGTCCCTGCATATTTTTTTAAATGCTAATGTCACCCTTTCAGCCGTTTTAATGGCTAGACCATTAAAAGGCAGCACCAGGACTCATTAATGATAATTTTTTTCCTGATTCTTCCAGCATTTTCACGATGGTCGCAAGGCACAGCAACACATTGAGAACTCCTGGAAACAGCTCGAGCTGGTAGGTGTTGCAGTCAAGAAAACATCAGTCTTGGCTTGAGACTGCAGCAGCCATGTAAACCTTTATTTAGTCAATGTGTTATAGGCAGTAAAACCATTCTGTGTTTCAATTTCTTCATGTGTTTTTAGCCTACTACAAAAATCTTTATTAATAACATTGTTAGTAATAATAACTAAAATATTACTAGTGATACTGTATATGCACATGGCTATTTTGTGTTTTGGGATGTTCCCCTATATCTCATTATGACATCGTTCTCATTTTCAAAAGAAATATTAAATGTTGTTATTGTCTGAGGAGGAAGATGGATGACAGACTAAAGGCTTTCGGTGGTGCAGACAGGGGAATCTGTTATTTTGCCAGCTCATTATTATATCCATGTTAAGAGTATGGCCCTGTAGTCAGTGTTACTCAATAACAGTTGCTGAATTAAGGCTTTATATGCTGCATACTGTGCGGATACCGGATCTCTGGTGTGCAGCTTCCCACTATGACTCCCTGTCAGTTTTGTACATTGCCCTGTCTGCTCTCATTCCCCCAGAGCAAACGGAGGTTCGAGAGGGACTGCAAGGAGAGTGACCGGGCCCAGCAGTACTTTGAGAAGATGGATGCAGACATCAACGTGACGAAGGCGGACGTGGAGAAGGTGGGCAGCTGGTGTATCAGCAAAGGCCAGCAGTGACCATTCCTGTTGTCTCATACATGCATACTTTCACTTCCTAGTTTCTGTGCCTGCAGACTAGAATAGAAAGCACTTTTCAATTTCTTGACTTTCCATCTGCCCAAATCCATTTGGGTGTGTAAACTTTTATCAATCTGGGTGAATCAGAGACCAGGTGACTTTCTTTGCTAGAAAAATAATATGCTACTGTGACCTGCTTCCTGGGCCCGTGCTGTTCTGTTTTTAAGCAGGGATCGAGCTGCATTGCTGAAACACTTTGCAGTGAGTGTATTTTCCCTAAAAATGGATAATTGATAAAGTAAGACATGAGTGACATTAAGTAGACTTAATAGTTTTTCAGGTTCAGGTTTTAAGAACAGGGTCTCATCCTCCTTTGTACTTGTGCTTGTCAGCAGAGACCGTGTTTCAACGGAGCCGGGCCTTTGGGTCTCTCTTTTCAGTCGAATGAGCCAGGTCTTGCTTCTGCTACCTTACTTTGAAGTGGCATGCAGCAGTAGCGCGTCCGTTTGGAGACTAATGGTGTCTGAGTGCTATTGTCTTTTACATTTAATGGGATTATATCTGGATTCGATTTCCTCGTCGGCTGCATGGAAATACATCACAGTTCTCCGTCTAGCATTAACACAAGTGCATATTGAAATTATATAAGGAATACAATGTCAAATGGGCTGCTCAGTAAAAGATTAAGTTGAGTAGCACTTTGAAAATCACCTTTACCGTTCTTCATTTTAAAACATACATTAATTATGTGTCCTGAAGCCCCTTTTAAAGTTATTGTAGTACCTGTTTGGAGAGCGGATGACTTTTGTCATTACTATAGAAAGCATCTGGAAAGGTCACTCAAAATGTGTATTAAAGTTCAAATCAAATTAAATTAAATTAAAATTCTCCAAGCCTGTAAGCTCAGCGGACTTTATTTGAAAAGGTTTATTTGTAGATTTTTGGTGCGTTCCACTGATGGGTCCCCTGAGATTAGTCAGGGAGCGGACAGGGACTGGAGCACTATATTATTCCTCTTTTTGTATAACAAACCTGTTTGTGTGTGTGCTCAGTACACTCCCCGTCGTATGCCTTCCGCCTGAGCCACGCACTACTAGGATCACTAAAAACACCACCAAGCTGCTCAATAGGATGCTTCTTCATTTTAGCAGTACCCCGAGGGCAGTTCCACCATGTAAAAGAGAACTATTGAGAGGTCATAATGACATGTTTGTTCAAGATGAGTGTGAGCGCGTAAGTGTTCTCCTGCGAAAAGAAAGGAAACGCTTGTGTGGCTGCAGAGAAGTGCGGTAAAAGCAGCCCGCGTTTCCACGTAACGGTAACCGCTGAAAGCTATTAGTCCTTTGAAGCGCTGTCCTGGTAAAACTGGCCACGTTCTCCATGGGGGCGCTCTCGTCACTCTGTGCCTTGTCGAAGAGGAAAGCGACTCGAGCGTCTCATTATTGTATTTGCGTAGTTATCAGTGTAGCTGCAATGTTCTCGACGGTGTTTTTGCGACTCGCGGCATGCAGACTTTGAAGTGGCATCCATGCAAACCCATGACACGGTTTTGCTACCATGACGTGCTAATGACTTTGGGATTTCCAAGCTAGCTGTTACCTTGGGTGAATGGTAATGTCACCAGACTTACAAGATATT
>JAODKN010000041.1:18575465-18590148 GCA_026774425.1 Petrocephalus zakoni | reverse complement strand
TTATGGCAGCCGATCAAATAACATAGACGTGCTTAAGGCACGGGAGGGAAGCGGATTCAGTTCGTACAAAAGGAAATGAAAGGAGCACATCCCCCCACCTGGATTTCAGCTTATTAGCCAGCAGCTGTGCTTGGGTGCTGGTGACACTGTGCTGCATCGGCACAGTCAGCTCGCGCCGTAGGGTTTCTGTCTAACGCTAGCAAAGCCCTGCCTTCTCCAGGATTATCAGGCTCCTGTTGCTCACTGGTATTTCTGGTAGCCATGGCAGCATATACATCTAAAAATAAAAGCACAGCTTACAGGCTGCTTGGTGTGGCCTAAAGCAGAGAAATCTAGGAGACCAAATCTAGGAGAAGTGTTAAATAAGCGTTACTGTGCTCTCTCATCCATGGGACAAATCTGCTTACACTCACAAGTCTATACTGTTCATTCATAATGTTACTGTATAGACTTCTGAGTATAATTAGGTTTGTGATGAACGGGGAGGAATTCAAATCTGTAGTAACCGTGTGCATGGCGAAGTTTCCCTCCTGATTTCAGTGTATTGATTTCAGGCCTGCTGAAAAGTCCATGCGTGTTATTGAAACTCAAGTTGTTTAACGTCGGGCTGCATGAACTGAAATCCAGCTTTGCCTTCCAGATAATGTGTTTTTCTGTTACAGCCTTGATTTGCTTAACGCGAATGTTCTACTTACTTGAATATATTTTTATATTGATCTTTAAAAATATTTTAAACAGCCTTGTATTTTTTTCTGAAAATACTCATATTAATTTTTATTCCTTTTTTGTACATGTGTGATAAATTTTGTGCAGCTCAGTAGTCAGCTGTGTGAACATGCTCATTTGTTTCAATCAGCTGAGAAATAAGCCAATACTAAAGCAAGCAAGCATGCAAGATAGCTAGCTAGCTTATAATTCGGTGATACGTATTAGGAACCCAGCTTAGTTTTCATTCGATTGTGGAGATGCCTGGTTCCTTATATGTATCATGTAGAACAAGATGTTTGAAATCAGTATCAGGCTTTCTTTAAAGGTTGGAGCCCATTGGGGGTGGCAGGGAGTGCCCCAGCACCTCCCACCCCCCCCCCCCGCCCACCCACTGCTGTTGATGGGGGAGGCGGCTGTCACACCTCAACGTTTGAGTCCCCTGTCTACCTGGGGGCACTGCATGCCCCGTACACCCCCACCGTCCGTTTGCGTCCGCGTGTGTGTGTGTGCGTATATGTGTGCTCGTCTTGTGTTTTTGTCATGCCGTGTTGGTGAAGAGAGTCTGTAATCTGGTCTCCCCCCCACAACTGCCTGGTTAGGTGGGTACTTTGGTAACTCTGACTATGCCATACCTCAAGGAGTCACAGAGTCACTTGGGAATCCTGTCACTGGCCTTCACCATGTGATCGCAGGGAAGAGGGCAGGGGCCGCAGAGGAATTCGCAGAGATTCATTTGATTTGTAAGACTGTTCAGATTCAAAAATTTATAATTTAAAACAAAAATAAGTAGAACATATTCTTGTAGTTTCCTCCTACACTAGTTAATTTGATGTAATTTTATCTCATAATAATAATGATGATTTGCTCTGTCGCCTGGTGAATGCTCAGTGCAGCTGTGACCAGGAGGCTCTTCTTACCGTGTAAGCTAGGAGCAAACTCTCTGCCTCTCAGCCAGGGACCCCCCGAATGTGCCTAAGATGCTTGATGTCCACCTCACAGTTTTTTCTCTTCTCTCCTCTTCTTTGCATTATTGTCCTTCTGCCCTGAAGCTTTCTCTCAAGCTGGTAAGCAGGACCGCGGCATGCTCGCCATGTGACTGACACACTACTCTTGTATTTGTCCTTCCTGGTTTTGTTACCCAAGTATTAATTGCCGACACCTGTTGTCTCTTTTTGTTTTCTGTTGCTGTGTCCTTCTGGTTCTGTGTATCTGTCCTATCAGAGCACTCTCAATGCTCAGGTCCGGAGTATAATCGAGGTGATCAGAACCATTCCTTACTCTACTTCCCGCCTCCTAAGTGTACTGCTGAGCGTGACAGTTATAGCATAGGGTTCACTGTCATGTGACCCTACAGGTGGCCTGTGCTGCTAGGGTCAGTGCAGGGTGCAGTGCTGAGAGTCGTGGCAACCAAGGGGAAATGCGACCAGTCCAGTGCAGCATGCGACCAGTCCGGCGCAGCACATGTGCCGCAGAGCAGTGCACTGGTTTGAGGTGCAGTGTGAAGCGAGGCACTGTGCACTGTCCCATTTTTCACAGGAGAAGCACCGCAGGGGGCAGCGTGGCGGAGAAAGTACTGGTGCAGTCGCTGTGTTTTTCGTGTTTAACGTCGCAGAGAGAATGACTGCATGTGCCCGCGCTTCTCTCGATTCCCTTTAAACATGAGACGTGACGTGCACGCTGTAATAACCACAGCCCTCTTTCTGGACGGACACTCCTGCCTGGCAGCAGGTTGTCTGACACATCTGTGGTGCAAAGTCTAGCCCGTGTACTGCACAGTGTGTGGTGATTTTCACCTGGAATCCCGGGAAGTGAAACTGAGTCAGATGTCACTGACTTGTTTTTTGTCAGTGAGCTGATTTCAGATAAGGAAATGGTTCTCTTTCCCCTTAGGTTACCATCAACAGCTTTAACCGATAGAGCCCTGGCTTGCCTTCTGTTCCCCTACGCCTGGACAGAGAAGCAAATCAAAGATATTTATATAATAATCTTCCTCTCAAAATTCCCATTTCACTTGAAAATGCAGCAGTACTGTAAATGTTTATGGCCTGAGTCCATGGCACCCTGCCAGAGTCAAAATTGTACATGCTGTAACCCAGAGGTGTCAATTTCAGGTCCAAAGATTAAAAATCCAGACCAGGTTTTTGTTTCAACCAACTAGTAGCGCACTCTGTGACTGACTCTTTATGCTCAACTGATTGGTTGAAACAAAATCCTGGTCTGGATTTTTAATTTCTGGACCTGAAATTGACACCTCTGCTGCACCTTATTTTTCATTTGCACCTTCTGATGGCACAGCTAATATGAGCATATTGAAAACCTTGCTTACTTTGCCCACCTTACGTTCCTCAAGCTAGTAAGCAGACCAGAACCCTACTAATATTTTGGGATTTTATTATTACCCTCTGTGAGTAAAATCGTGCTGGCCGCATGAGTTAAATTGTTCCCTTAAATTGTTTTAGGTTGTTATGCATTTAACCAGAATTTGAATTAAATTTTTGTACCAGGTAAGTACTCAGAGTAACTCTCTGTGAAATGTGCTGTATGTGCCTGAACAGTGTCTTCTAGCTGACTATATTGTAATAAGTCAGTGTATTATTATTGTTATTATTGTTATTATTATTATTGTAATATATGTAATATATTATAATAATTTTTTTTTATAAAAATTTAAAACTTATGTATGTTCTAAACAAGGTGGTGCTTTCTAGCAGAATACACGTCCTGCATGATATGGGGTGCTGCAGGGTAAGGTCACTGTAATAGACTTGTGGGTACAAGATGTCTTAAGTCTAGTGCTGTGACCCTTCCCTAGGACAAGAGTTTTAATTTCGCAAACTCTTCAGTCCAAGCTACCATTGTTAATAATATTCTGACCATTAGTGCTGTCATTAGAATAATATTGCGAAAGTGAGGTCAGCCTAGTACAGTAAACTGAAATTTAACAAAAGTAACAACGTATCTGTACTTCCTCCTTCGTGAGATTTCACACCGACAGTTATCTACTGCCACCTGCTGGCTGCGCTGTATAAAAAACATTTCGTCCAGACTAATTTCAGACCGCGAGCACAAAGCGAAGTAAACCAACCCTGTTTAGCTTTGAATTCCCACCTAGTTCAACCTATGCATATCCTCAGTCTAAAGCATTTAAATGCATTGTCTGAGCATCTTCATAAATGTCTGTAAGTGCAGTGGTGTTTCTTAATGTTAAGCATCCGTTCACTTAACCCTTGCAGAAACGTCCTTCATCAGGCTTTGGTGTCCTTGGTTTAAATATTGGCTCCTGAACACGCCGAGAGAGTCTGATGAGTCAGATATTTTGTAATGGCTTTCAGGCTTAATGGATCATTTCTAAATCATAGCTGCAGCTGCAGGCTCTGTGAAGATTAAATGCCATCTGCAGGGCCACAGCTTTGGACTGGAAAGGTTTGCGTGCCCGTCCTCGCAGCAGACAGGCACTGTGGGCTGTGGCTTCAGAATCCCTTTGGCTAGAAACCTTGTCGGTATCGGCTGTGTATGCTCTTGACCGCCATAGATATGTGCGGAAGAGGAGAACAGCCAAAATCTCACTGGCCAGTGTCTTTGTATCCTATCACAAATGCCTAACCCTGTCCTGGACTTGCATATGTTGCATGTGGAGGGTATTTTTTGTGTTAAACTGCAATGATTTTTCTAAGCACCCTATGGGGTCAAACTTAACACAACTCCTTAAATACAGGGATGCAAATTTATGTTAAAAGTAATGTTAAAGGAAAAAAGCAGCCTCTATTTTTTAATAGGTCAATTTAACCCAATGAAAAGAGTGTGTGAATGGATTTCTCATTGCCATGACTACCTGACAGCATACATAGCCATGGTGGAAGAGGGATCCTGCACCCACAGATGGAGGTGAAGTATCCATCTCTATGTTTCACTGGTCTCTCTGCACCCAAGGGATCTGGACCTGAAGACTTCAGTCATCTGCCCCCTGAGCAACGGAGGAAGAAGCTGCAGGCCAAGATCGATGACCTCAGCAAGGAGATCCAAAAGGAGGTGGATCAAAGGTAAACCCTCAGGATGGTGCTCGGTGTGGCTGGGTGACAAAGGCCAGTCGCCCTTCTAAAAGTCATGAATGGTTTAACATCTTTAAGACTAAGAATCTGGCATTTTTGGTCTTCCCAGGGACGCTCTTACTAAAATGAAAGACGTCTACTTAAAGAATCCCCAAATGGGAGACCCCAACAGCGTGGACCCACGGTTGGCTGAGATCAGTCAGAATATTGAGAGGTTGAAGCTGGAAGTGCAGAAATTTGATGTGAGTCGTTTGTTTTTCTGAATATTTCAGTCCCGATAAACGAAATCATGCTGTGATAATAATGTTATGTTAATGGGTATTAGTGTGTTACTTAGCTAATAAATCTTTACACATGGATGCTTGTAAAGAAAACTTGATTTCCTGCAATTACCAAGTAGAAAAACGTGTCTTATAGTATTCATAGTTGAAGTATTATGCGTGCAATACAACAAACAAGGATCTTATTATATTTTGTGTTAAGTAAAATAGTGTATGTTAGTGTATGTGGAGTAATTGCATGCCCTTTATTCATGTAAATGTCACAGGGTTGGCTGGCAGAGGTAGAGGGGCGGTTCCCTTTAAGAAATGATCAATCAAAAAGGCAGAGCGGGTTGTATGACACGCAGAACAATGCCCCGGTCAACAACAACAACTGTGCACAGGACCGTGAGAGGTACAGTAACCTTCTATATGTGTCCTCCCTGCCTTTTTAAATGCTTTGGTGATGACTGACAAGTGTTATAGTGCTTTTCATAAGGGGTGACTGCAGTAAAGGCACGGTGGTGCTTAATGTCCTCGAGCATGCTCCATGGCTCCCGTGCCGTTGCTATAGTTACTGCATGTGTGCCTCCTTGAGCAGCCCGGATGGCAGTTATACAGAGGAGCAGAACTCAGAGACCCAGATCAAAGCTCCCAGCACGGAGTTTGATGACGAATTTGATGAGGAGGACCCCCTGCCTATCATTGGCACCTGCAAAGTGCTCTACCCCTTTGAAGGTAATGCCTGCAGTGGCCCCAGACTGAAGCTGTATTGTTTCACAGCAGTCATCCATGAAGGGAGGCTTGTCTTGCCCATATTGCTTCCATCAAATAAAACTTTTGAACTATTAGCACAGCCATGATAATTAGGCACCATAACAAGAGCGGATCTCCCTCGCGGCCTCAGGTCAGAATGAGGGCACCATGGCAGTGGCGGAAGGGGAGATGCTGTACGTGATCGAGGAGGACAAGGGCGACGGCTGGACCCGAGTGCGCAGGAGTGAGGAAGAGGAGGGATACGTGCCTACATCCTACGTCGATGTCCTCTTGGAAAACACCAAAGGTGCTATGACATACATTTAACCGCGCGCGGTGGGATGGAGGGGCGGGACTCCTTCGCTGCTTAGTGGCATAGCGCTGGTGTTGGGGGGACAGATCGTGAGAGTGGACTGGCCAAAACAGGACAGTCCTCTGAGATCAAATTAGTCTCCATTCCCCTGCTGTGGGGGTGGGGTTGTGTAAGTTCATTCTTTTGAGGCATCAGTTGGGATTTTTGGGATATTTAAATGTATGATGGCATTCTTATCTGTACTCATTCTGCAAATGCCTTTTTATTTACTTTCTTCTGTATTCTTAAAAAGATGGACAAAAAATGATACGGGTTTATCAGCCATAGCTGTAGGCAGTCATGGATGAGAGTTGAAAAGGACACATTCTGCATTTTGTCAAGTTTTTACCTCTGCCAGCCCTAGTAAGAATGAGTAGCGTCTCTTTGATGGTTTTCCTTTTAAATCATCCTTCACAGCGTGTTGTAGCTAAGACAAACAGGGCATACATGTCTTTACTCTAAGTGGGGTTCCAGGTCCATAGCATTTGAGGGTCCTGTTGTCGATGTCAGACTGGAAAGTCCTTTTTCATTAGAGGACACGCTTTACAGAGAAAAGAAAAACCAAGCAGCTCTGTAGTCTTTTTCTTACTCAGTAGCATTTTGTAAGTTCCAGGTTCCTTGTTTTATGCATGCTGAATTAGGTATTTCACAATTTTGACCCAAACACTCAGGAGGGTCCAACAGCAAGATGAAATGCCCAGATTGAAAAACAAATGATGATAATAATAATAATAATAATAATAATAATAATTTAAAAACTGGATCGAAAGTTTTAGAACATTTACCTTCATCTGCATGTGGGAAGAATACTGTGTCTGCAACTTCATTGCACTAAATTTCTATACATCGTTTTAAATCTTGGAATAGATTTAATTGCTGACCATATGTGCCCACTGTGTATTTTTAAGCTGTGAGAACACATCAACAGTGGCAGGACTTGGAGAGCTTTATACGGTCTAAAACTAGAAATGCAGTAGGAATCTGCAGTAGAAATGCATGCCAAAATGTACAATATTAAATGCTGCAAAGCTCTGTCATGATCTTGCTTTTTTTTTGTTAATACAAATATGGAAAGGTTTTTTAAAAAACAAGATATGGTGGGTTTTTTAATTATATGAAGCTTCTTATTCAGTAGTGGCTCTCGCTATTGCATGCAATGCGCATAGGCTTGTCATGATATGTATTCTACTCGAAAAGGGGGGCAAATACTCAGTCGTCTTCAGTTAATGTGTAAATGAATAAGAAGCAAGAAAAGAAGCAGACTGGTCTGAGATCAACTGCAGTGAAGGGGAGGGACACTTCTCCCAGAATGGACGAGCCGTATGTCTGGAATGGTCATGTGACCCATATCATCATTCTGATGTCTTCCAAAGCAATGACTGTCTGCATGAGTTTGAATCTCGCTGTTAGCTGGCAAGCATGGATATGCTGTATGTTAGTGTTTCTTTTTAACTTGTTGCCATGGCGATATAGGTTTCCGCCGACAACACAGACGGGAGTAGCGAATCCTCCTGATTTTTTTGCTTCAGCTCTTTTTTGTGGTCTCAGAAATGCAATGTGCTTTTTATTCATTTTCATTCATTTTTCTTTCTGAAAACAATATTCTCAATATTGTTGCAAGCTAAATCATTTCTTATTTGTGGCGTGGGACGTAAAATTCTAAATATTCAAATCAGCCGGAACATTTTACAGAAGCTTCTACATGCTGGTACAATAACACACGCCTCCTAAGGAACCTCGAATAGTCAGGCGGACGATTGCCTGGCGACCACCGCAGCAAACGGACTCGGACACACTGGCGCGCCTTGTACCTTTCGAAAGGAACAAAGTGATTTGTGATTTTGTGATTTCCTGTTCCTGCTTTTTTTCGGGCTGGCCGTTGGTCTCAGTTGTCCTTTTTTTTTTTTTCTTTTGCTCTATGCATTGTCTCTAACCTATTCTTGTCATTTGTTTCTTTTGTTTATTATTTGTTTTGTTCAATTGCAGATCCCTAAAAGTGTGGCACTGGCTCGGGAATGGCAGGGCAAGGTGCCTCGGACAAACCCGTCCTCCTCTTTAAACGCTTAGTCAGCGAAACGGCAAAGACTAAAGGGGAAGAGCTAGGAAGCTGCCAGTTTCCTAGTTTGTACAGAAATCCGGTTCTAACCCTTATTCTGGAATGGCTGGAAGGCGCAAACACAGATCAGCGACCCTCACATCAGCCTTTAGACCCGCCCGCTTTCCCAAAGCTTGCTTCTTGGTGTACTAACCTGGCTATTCTCTTGTGTGTAGCGGCTGACAGGCTCCCGCTCCAGGCACAGCCCCCTCCCCCGGACCCCCACCCCCCTCCCGCCGCGGTCAGAGATGGGCCCTGCACCCGGGGATGTGGCACGGCATTGGGGGTGGGGTGACCTGTCACTGACTCTCTCAAACCGCGTCCAGAACATCTGCACCAACATTGACAATCAACCAAGAGCACCTACACTAACTACAACATTCTGGGTCCATCCACATGATGGTATTGCACCAGAAAGCAGCACCTTGAAGGTGCACCTTAAAGAAGCACGTAATTTCTGTAGAAGTTCTACCCATCAAGGAAAAGTGAAATGGTCTCAGCTTTAATATACACAAGTGTTTTTTTTTTAGTTCGGCAGCTGTTATGTTTGTCAAGAAGTTATACTGTCTCACATCATGACACACACACATTTTCATTAAGTGAGAGGGATTTCATTTCTCTTCCCTGTTGTGTCGGGTACCTCACTGGCGGCTCCCCTCTCTGACCGCGGCCTGGCCCGGGCTGCTGTCATGATTAGCTTTGTCGTGGCTTGTTTCCCTCTGGCCACGCCCCTCCTGTCTGGCCACGCCCCTCCTGTCTGGCCACGCCCCCTGGTTGTTGCCCACCACTGTAGGCAGCTGCTGCTGGATCCTTACTTGGCATCGTGTCCCTCAGCATGCTTGCTCGCCCTGTCTCCTTGCCTCTGCCAATCCCAGAGGTCTGACCCTGTTGCTTATTGTTTCGATTAACCAACTGCCTGTGTGCTGTTATTAACCTGTTTTCTACCTTCTGTTCCGTGCCTGTGGTTTATTATTATTATTGTTATTATTCTTACTATCACTGACTGTTGCTTTCGTAACATTGTCTCTTGTGCATGACCTTTAATGTTTCTGCACCTTGATCTCTGCTCTCTAACCACATCCCCTTTAGGGCCAAAGGGTTTTTCTTTGTCCCGATGTCGACCATGCAAGAACCCTACTGTTATATGTGCGTTTGTCTCATCTTTATATATAATTATCGATTGTACATATGAAGATGATTTACTCATACTGATAATTATGAACAGTGTTACCTTCAAATACTTGGTTATTTTGTCCTTTTACTTTATTATTTTTTTTTTTTACTTTTTTGCAGGAGGGCTGGGGGTATTCCAACTAGTAATCTTGGGGACAGAAAAGCCAGACTGAATATTGCAGGGTTAGTTAGTGCTGTTTATTTGATTAGTTACAATTCTGTGGTGTTTAACATGAACTGATTGTAATCGCATTGCCTGTTTTATTTAATGTGTCAGAAAATGGTGCTTTTTTCCATTTGTGTGACAGTATATTACTGTTGGTTCACAATGACGTAGCATCCATTTTCCCACTATATATGGCACAATAATTGGATCACTTATATAAGTATTGTGCTCGGACTCTCCTTGGGTGATAGAGCTACTCTATGTTGTGACCGTGCGTCGCACTCCAGGTAAGGACCTAGATCTTAGAGTGCTACTTGTGTTTCACATTAAGTGGTCGTCTTGAAGACGAAATTTCCCGATGTGTCTTTCGAAAACGACATCCTATATTAACTGCTGTTGACCATGGCCACAGCACCTTAACTGTCACAAGTGAGTACGTCTTAAATAGTTTATCTAATAGAGTTGCTATACCAGACAGAGTTGCTCTGTTTAATCAACAATGGAGAATTCCTTTTTTCCCTCATTGAGCTTTGTAGATCTCCAGTAAGCTATAGAATACATAAACCCTGGAAGCAACTTTCTTGACAAAGACACTGAATCAGTAATGTGTTCTTGCCTGACAGTAAACCGAGACAGTTAGCTATCCCTTGGAGCAACGCTATAGAGGTGGAGAAGGGACCCAGGCCGTCTCCTTACCCGACAGCCGCTGCTTGGTGTTGATTTTTATTTGGACAAAAAGCTGAGAATGCTCAGTGGCCAGCGAGTACTTTTCTCCACGTCACAAACAGGCCGATTACTTAGTGACGCAGCTCCTATGTCCGTACCGTGTACAGGAGAAGAGGCTTATCGGAATCAGAAAATATATACATATATAAATAATGTTCAGACCCATTGAAAATAAACAAATATATATTTTTTAAAAAAACTGCTACTGTAAATTGTTTCAAATTTTTTGTTTTGTTTATGTTTTGGTAGTTTTTTTTTTTTCCTGAAAAAGCCAGCCAAACGTTTTCATGCGTTTTTGCTCTTTTTAATTGTGTCACATTTGATGCGCTTGTGTCCTGAGCATTGAATATACTGCATTGTATTAACTGTGCCAATAAAGAGAGTATTGGGGGAAAAAATCATTATGTCACTTCAGTTCATCCTGAAAAGAATGTTATTGTTTTAGCTGTTATTGTTTGCTGATGACCAAGGCTTTCTGAAGGGAGCCTTGTACTGCTGGGACTCTCCCTCTCACTCCTCTGCAGATACTTCTGTCCTCCTCCAAACACATTGCAATGCTGTGTGAAGCTTGGAGCCCAGAGGGAGACAGATGATTGGATGAGAGTGCAGACATCACAAACGCCTGGTCTTCATCCCTCTGGTGCGACCACTCATACATCATCTGTCAAACTGCTGTTGTAAGCCCCTTTGCCTGAAGAGCCATGTTTTTTGCATGAATTCAACAACACCTGACTTAATTTATTACAACCGTAAGGGTATCGCTTTGGGGGCATCTGCCTGTGAAGATGTAGGCCCTGGCAGCTCCTGTTAACAGAAGCGAAATTTCTGTACTTTGCTGTATCAATAATCCTGTGCCGTAATACGGATTTGTATTGCATATCTTGCATATTGCATATCTGTCATATCTGCCACCCATTACCTTGCCTGGTTTTTGCTTGATTATTTTTTCTTTTTCCTATTAATTTTATACTAAGCTAACGGACTTCCTTTTACTATAATCAGCATAGATTTTCCTGCAACCTGACACTAGATGGCGGTAAAGTGTAATGTCAGAACTTGTAAACCAGAGTGGTTGCACAACACTCAGATGCATTGACAGTGTGTTTTTCTTGTTGAAATCAGAGTCATGTCAGGGTCATCTTTTTACCATGGATATGGAATCCTAAAATGCACTAGCGGAAGTTATGCAAGCTTAGAACTTCTGGATTCCTGTGAACTAAGGCGCCCTGTGCTGTAAGAAGGCGAACATATTGACCATGTTATTATTCATCTTCTACATGGGAATAGTGCCTTTAGCTTCAGCCATCCTTCTTACTTTAGAGCCTCAGGAAACAGTTCTGTTTCATTAATAAAATACAATATAGACAACCAGTATCAACAGTCACTTGCAGAACCATTGTTTTATTGGCTGACTAAGGCTGGAGGCATCACAGGGTGGGAAATGAAGATGAGAAGCTCAGTTGATCCCTGAGAGGGTCCCAGCACTGCTCCCAGGCCTACAGTAATACCTCTGCATGCCAAGCCTGCCAGCACATACTTGGCATGGTCCCAGCCACTCATGCCCACACATGGCCAGTAAGCCTTGCCATTCTCACCTTCCTCAGAAACAGATACTGCTTAAAACGAATGCCACTGGATAGTGGCGCTGGCACAATGGGACATCTGGTACCTGCATGTTGACTGCCTGTACTGTGAGCACCCTCGGGCCCTAAAGGACAATGTCTGACACGGATCCAATCCCCAGGATGAGCGATAGCAAGGAGAAGAGCATTGCACAGCGATCTTCTGAATTTAGCTCACCCTCAGATTCCTGTTTAAGCAGAAAAAACCTAAGGTTATGGAATTATATTGTTCTAAAATGCATATATGCATAAAAGTATTTCTGTACTAACTATTTTTAGATTATGACAAGGGAAAGAAGCAAAAATATATTCCCCTGGATATTTCAGTATCCAGGGTAATATCAGCATACCACTACGAAAGATGGACCACTTCCAACAGGAGTAACTGTGAAAGCGAGTGGAAGCTGCCTGACAGGGATGTCTGGGTACTAACCTGGACTGCATCCAAAAAAACATAAAGCCACAGCTGTCCAACTCAGTGCAGAATTAAATGTGCACCTTGACTCTCCTGTTCCTTTGGGAGCTAGGGTTAATATTCATCGTTAGCTTGGTACAGTATGATCAAACTGTTGGTCACTTGTGCCAGGGCCAAATGGCAGTTTCATTGGTGCCACCAGTGCTGAGTGCTCTTGGGCTGAGGACAATATGAAACATGTATTGTTCTCTGATGAGCCCACCTTCACTGTCTTTCCCACATCTGGGGGAGTTAGTATGGAGAAGCCTCAAAGAGGCTTACCACCTGGACTGTTGTGTACCTAGAGTACAGCATAGGGATTATCAGGGACAGTGACAGTGTGGGCTGCAAAATCATGGCATTCCCTAGGCCTACAGCTTCTCCTAGATGAGCATGTCATTGCCAAGGACTATCAAACCATTCTGGAGGACCATATTCACCCAGTGGTTCCAACATTGTACCCTGAATGTGGGGCCGTGTATCAGGATGATAATGGACCATTAAACACAGCAAAACTGGTAACAGAGTGGTTTGATGAACATGAAAGTGAAGCCGAAGATCTCCTATGGTCTGCACAGTCACCAGATCTGAATATTATTGAGTCGCTTTGGGGTGTTTCGGAGGAGCCAGTCAGGAAACATTTTCTTCTACCAGCATCACATATTGACCTGGCCACTGTTCTGCAAGAGGAACGGCTGAAAATCACTCTGACCACTGTGCTGGACTTGTAGCTGTCATTCCCAAGATTAAATGATGCT
Organism: Petrocephalus zakoni; assembly: GCA_026774425.1. Taxonomy (NCBI): domain Eukaryota; kingdom Metazoa; phylum Chordata; class Actinopteri; order Osteoglossiformes; family Mormyridae; genus Petrocephalus; species Petrocephalus zakoni. Next base: position 18,577,029 of record JAODKN010000041.1, on the reverse strand, counting down.
GTACTGGCTGCAGTAGGAGGCCCTACACCATTCTATTAAATTATTGTAGTCTAAAACTAGGTGTTTCAGTTTCATCGTCTGACAACTGTGTAAAAGAAACAGACATAAACAGGATGTTAACTTCCCATCATCCTGGCCTGTCATGTGACCAAAGATCTCAATCAGCTGGCTGACATGAAAACAAGGAAAGAGACCGGCAGAGCTGCAAGGTGTGCGAGTGTGAGCCCAGGTGGCCATTCCATACATCTGCCGACTGCCCTCTGTATGGGACAATGGAAAACAAAGACCCTGTGCCTTGTTATCTTAGCCTTCTGATGTCAAACTCTGTGGCTCTAGTACAGGGTTTGTTTTAATGCAGAGATCTGGAAAGGTATCAGTTACAATATCTCAACATCTCTGCTGCAATGTCTGCACGTCTCAGAGAGCCTCTGGGTGACTCGGCTGCGGCTGCAGACTGAGAATGAAGTGTCTCGCTGGCAGAGACGGTGGGGCTGCTTTCGGGAAAAGGAAAGCTAAAATAAGCCGGCATCGCTGGCAGCTTTCTGCAGGGGACCCGGGAGCACCACCCACAGGGGGCCGCTCACTAAAAACATTGGCTTCTAACCAGAAGTAAAAAGTCATAGATACGCCATTTCTGCTCAGCATTGCTCAGGCATCAGGCTGTGCGGCTTGTTACCAGGTGATAATGATCTCATTCACACCACACCACCTGGATGAGTCTGCATTTATATTATATTACATTACAGTGCACACTTCTAAACTATGTTCAGGACAGAAAATATGAATGTCTGCTCTTTAAACTGGTACTTCAATACTGATATATTAGTTTATCAATTAGAAATTGATTCATTTTCATAGTTTATTTATACAAAAGATGGTTATGGCACAGAGACAGGGTACTCATGAATACTACGGCCTTTTATATAACAGTATTATGCCTAATGTCTAATGTATTGCAGTTCTTTCTACAAGGATTACCCCTTCCTTATTGCATTAACTCGGTTCATGCTGCGAGCGGGCAGCATGCTTGGCGTTCCCCCGCGCTTCGGCTCTACTTTGTAGCTCCTTTCTTATCGTCCTCTTTTGCGGTTCCATCCCTGCTGCTGTCACTGCCACCGCTGTGAGGCGCCCGGCTGGCACCTCGCTGTTTAGGGGACTGGCTCCTTTCCCCAGGGGCATGAGGAGAAAAGGGACGCAGAGATCCGGCTCCTTTGCCGATGCTAGAAGCTCAGCGCTGACCTTCAGCGTTTTAGAGAGAGAGATTCTCCCACGTCGCTGCAGCCTCTCACACTCGTATAGAGAATGGGAACGGAAGTCGGCGTGCAATGCATTCTGGGATACGGCGGCCATTCTTTAGGACAGACACAGCCCAACAGCGAAATCAGTAGCGGAGACTAATTGACATCGACAGACAGGAAGAGAAGAAATGGAGCGCGGAAAGATGAAGTGCAAGCTGTCTTATAGAGAAAAGCTGAATAAGGAAGCATAGCAGCGGTACGCGGAGAATACAAAGGACATTGACGGGCTTGATCCGTACGAACACAGAGGTTGGTCGGGAGACTTG